>OX254020.1:19005000-19320455 GCA_946000715.1 Vitis cinerea var. helleri x Vitis riparia
GAAAAACTGTCTCGGCGAGTACCGAAAAACGGTCGAATTAGTGTCCGTACCGAAAAATGGTAGAATCCGGGCGTGTACCGAGAAAGGGTAGAATCCGTGCGAGTATCGAAAAGCTGTCTCGGCGAGTACCGAAAAACGGACCAATCAGTGTCGGTACCGAAAATGGTAGAATCCGGGCGAGTACCGGGAAAAGGCAGAATCCGTGCGAGTATCGAAAACTGTCTCGGCGAGTACCGAAAAACTTTCGAATCAGGGTCCGCACCGAAAAATGGTAGAATCCGGGCGAGTACCGAAAAAGGGTAGAATCCGTGCGAGTATCGAAAAATTGTCTCGGTGAGTACCAAAAAACGGTCCATTCAGTGTCCGTACCGATAAATGGTAGAATCCGGGCGAGTACCGAGAAAAGTTAGAATCCGTGCGAGTATCGAAAAACTGTCTCAGCGAGTACCGGAAAACGGACCAATCAGTGTCAGTATCGAAAAATGGTAGAATCCGGGAGAGTACCGAGAAAAGGTACAATCCGTGTGAGTATCGAAAAACTGTCTCGGCGAGTACCGGAAAACGGACCAATCAGTGTCAGTACCGAAAAATGGTAGAATCGGGGAGAGTACCGAGAAAAGGTAGAATCCGTGCGAGTATCGAAAAACTGTCTCGGTGAGTACCGGAAAACGGACCAATCAGTGTCAGGACCGAAAAATGGTAGAATCCGGGCGAGTACCGGGAAAAGGTAGAATCTGGGCGAGTACCGGGAAAAGGTAGAATCCGTGCGAGTATCGAAAAACTGTCTCGGCGAGTACCGAAAAACGGTCGAATCATTGTCCGTACCGAAAAATGGTAGAATTCGGGAGAGTACCGAGAAAAGGTAGAATCCGTGCGAGTATCGAAAAACTGTCTCGGCGAGTACCGGAAAACTGACCAATCAGTGTCAGTACCGAAAAATGGTAGAATCCGGGAGAGTACCGAGAAAAGGTAGAATCCGTGCGAGTATCGAAAAACTGTCTCGGGGAGTACCGGAAAACGGACCAATCAGTGTCAGTACCGAAAAATGGTAGAATCCGGGAGAGTACCGAGAAAAGGTAGAATCCGTGCGAGTATCGAAAAACTGTCTCGGCGAGTACCGGAAAACGGACCAATCAGTGTCAGTACCGAAAAATGGTAGAATCCGGGCGAGTACCGGGAAAAGGTAGAATCCGGGCGAGTACCGAAAAACGGACCAATCAGTGTCAGTACCGAAAAATGGTTGAATCCGGGCGAGTACCGGGAAAAGGTAGAATCCGTGCGAGTATCGAAAAACTGTCTCGGCGAGTACCGAAAAACGGACCAATCAGTGTCAGGACCGAAAAATGGTAGAATCCGGGCGAGTACCGGGAAAAGGTAGAATCCGGGCGAGTACCGGGAAAAGGTAGAATCCGTGCGAGTATCGAAAAACTGTCTCGGCGAGTATCGAAAAACGGTCGAATCATTGTCCGTACCGAAAAATGGTAGAATCCGGGAGAGTACCGAGAAAAGGTAGAATCCGTGCGAGTATCGAAAAACTGTCTCGGTGAGTACCGGAAAACGGACCAATCAGTGTCCGTACCGAAAAATGGTAGAAGCCGGGCGAGTACCGGGAAAAGGTAGAATCCGTGCGAGTATCGAAAATCTGTCTCGGCGAGTACCGAAAAACGGACCAATCAGTGTCAGTACCGAAAAATGGTAGAATCCGGGCGAGTACCGGGAAAAGGTAGAATCCGGGCGAGTACCGGGAAAAGGTAGAATCCGTGCGAGTATCGAAAAACTGTCTCGGCGAGTACCGGAAAACGGACCAATTAGTGTCAGTACCGAAAAATGGTAGAATCCGGGCGAGTACCGAGAAAAGGTAGAATCCGTGCGAGTATCGAAAAACTGTCTCGGTGAGTACCGGAAAACGGACCAATCAGTGTCAGGACCGAAAAATGGTAGAATCCGGGCGAGTACCGGTAAAAGGTAGAATTCGGGCGGGTACCGGGAAAAGGTAGAATCCGTGCGAGTATCGAAAAACTGTCTCGGCGAGTACCGGAAAACGGACCAATCAGTGTCAGTACCGAAAAATGGTAGAATCCGGGAGAGTACCGAGAAAAGGTAGAATCCGTGCGAGTATCGAAAAACTGTCTCGGCGACTACCGAAAAACGGACCAATCAGTGTCAGTACCGAAAAATGGTAGAATCCGGGCGAGTACCGGGAAAAGGTAGAATCCGTGCGAGTATCGAAAAACTGTCTCGGCGAGTACCGGAAAACGGACCAATCAGTGTCAGTACCGAAAAATGGTAGAATCCGGGCGAGTACCGGGAAAAGGTAGAATCCGTGCGAGTATCGAAAAACTGTCTCGGCGAGTACCGGAAAACTGACCAATCAGTGTCAGTACCGAAAAATGGTAGAATCCGGGAGAGTACCGAGAAAAGGTAGAATCCGTGCGAGTATCGAAAAACTGTCTCGGGGAGTACCGGAAAACGGACCAATCAGTGTCAGTACCGAAAAATGGTAGAATCCGGGAGAGTACCGAGAAAAGGTAGAATCCGTGCGAGTATCGAAAAACTGTCTCGGCGAGTACCGGAAAACGGACCAATCAGTGTCAGTACCGAAAAATGGTAGAATCCGGGCGAGTACCGGGAAAAGGTAGAATCCGGGCGAGTACCGAAAAACGGACCAATCAGTGTCAGTACCGAAAAATGGTTGAATCCGGGCGAGTACCGGGAAAAGGTAGAATCCGTGCGAGTATCGAAAAACTGTCTCGGCGAGTACCGAAAAACGGACCAATCAGTGTCAGTACCGAAAAATGGTAGAATCCGGGCGAGTACCGGGAAAAGGTAGAATCCGTGCGAGTATCGAAAAACTGTCTCGGCGAGTACCGGAAAACGGACCAATCAGTGTCAGTACCGAAAAATGGTAGAATCCGGGCGAGTACCGGGAAAAGGTAGAATCCGTGCGAGTATCGAAAAACTGTCTCGGCGAGTACCGAAAAACGGTCGAATTAGTGTCCGTACCGAAAAATGGTAGAATCCGGGCGTGTACCGAGAAAGGGTAGAATCCGTGCGAGTATCGAAAAGCTGTCTCGGCGAGTACCGAAAAACGGACCAATCAGTGTCGGTACCGAAAATGGTAGAATCCGGGCGAGTACCGGGAAAAGGCAGAATCCGTGCGAGTATCGAAAACTGTCTCGGCGAGTACCGAAAAACTTTCGAATCAGGGTCCGCACCGAAAAATGGTAGAATCCGGGCGAGTACCGAAAAAGGGTAGAATCCGTGCGAGTATCGAAAAATTGTCTCGGTGAGTACCAAAAAACGGTCCATTCAGTGTCCGTACCGATAAATGGTAGAATCCGGGCGAGTACCGAGAAAAGTTAGAATCCGTGCGAGTATCGAAAAACTGTCTCAGCGAGTACCGGAAAACGGACCAATCAGTGTCAGTATCGAAAAATGGTAGAATCCGGGAGAGTACCGAGAAAAGGTACAATCCGTGTGAGTATCGAAAAACTGTCTCGGCGAGTACCGGAAAACGGACCAATCAGTGTCAGTACCGAAAAATGGTAGAATCGGGGAGAGTACCGAGAAAAGGTAGAATCCGTGCGAGTATCGAAAAACTGTCTCGGTGAGTACCGGAAAACGGACCAATCAGTGTCAGGACCGAAAAATGGTAGAATCCGGGCGAGTACCGGGAAAAGGTAGAATCTGGGCGAGTACCGGGAAAAGGTAGAATCCGTGCGAGTATCGAAAAACTGTCTCGGCGAGTACCGAAAAACGGTCGAATCATTGTCCGTACCGAAAAATGGTAGAATTCGGGAGAGTACCGAGAAAAGGTAGAATCCGTGCGAGTATCGAAAAACTGTCTCGGCGAGTACCGGAAAACTGACCAATCAGTGTCAGTACCGAAAAATGGTAGAATCCGGGAGAGTACCGAGAAAAGGTAGAATCCGTGCGAGTATCGAAAAACTGTCTCGGGGAGTACCGGAAAACGGACCAATCAGTGTCAGTACCGAAAAATGGTAGAATCCGGGAGAGTACCGAGAAAAGGTAGAATCCGTGCGAGTATCGAAAAACTGTCTCGGCGAGTACCGGAAAACGGACCAATCAGTGTCAGTACCGAAAAATGGTAGAATCCGGGCGAGTACCGGGAAAAGGTAGAATCCGGGCGAGTACCGAAAAACGGACCAATCAGTGTCAGTACCGAAAAATGGTTGAATCCGGGCGAGTACCGGGAAAAGGTAGAATCCGTGCGAGTATCGAAAAACTGTCTCGGCGAGTACCGAAAAACGGACCAATCAGTGTCAGGACCGAAAAATGGTAGAATCCGGGCGAGTACCGGGAAAAGGTAGAATCCGGGCGAGTACCGGGAAAAGGTAGAATCCGTGCGAGTATCGAAAAACTGTCTCGGCGAGTATCGAAAAACGGTCGAATCATTGTCCGTACCGAAAAATGGTAGAATCCGGGAGAGTACCGAGAAAAGGTAGAATCCGTGCGAGTATCGAAAAACTGTCTCGGTGAGTACCGGAAAACGGACCAATCAGTGTCCGTACCGAAAAATGGTAGAAGCCGGGCGAGTACCGGGAAAAGGTAGAATCCGTGCGAGTATCGAAAATCTGTCTCGGCGAGTACCGAAAAACGGACCAATCAGTGTCAGTACCGAAAAATGGTAGAATCCGGGCGAGTACCGGGAAAAGGTAGAATCCGGGCGAGTACCGGGAAAAGGTAGAATCCGTGCGAGTATCGAAAAACTGTCTCGGCGAGTACCGGAAAACGGACCAATTAGTGTCAGTACCGAAAAATGGTAGAATCCGGGCGAGTACCGAGAAAAGGTAGAATCCGTGCGAGTATCGAAAAACTGTCTCGGTGAGTACCGGAAAACGGACCAATCAGTGTCAGGACCGAAAAATGGTAGAATCCGGGCGAGTACCGGTAAAAGGTAGAATTCGGGCGGGTACCGGGAAAAGGTAGAATCCGTGCGAGTATCGAAAAACTGTCTCGGCGAGTACCGGAAAACGGACCAATCAGTGTCAGTACCGAAAAATGGTAGAATCCGGGAGAGTACCGAGAAAAGGTAGAATCCGTGCGAGTATCGAAAAACTGTCTCGGCGACTACCGAAAAACGGACCAATCAGTGTCAGTACCGAAAAATGGTAGAATCCGGGCGAGTACCGGGAAAAGGTAGAATCCGTGCGAGTATCGAAAAACTGTCTCGGCGAGTACCGGAAAACGGACCAATCAGTGTCAGTACCGAAAAATGGTAGAATCCGGGAGAGTACCGAGAAAAGGTAGAATCCGTGCGAGTATCGAAAAACTGTCTCGGGGAGTACCGGAAAACGGACCAATCAGTGTCAGTACCGAAAAATGGTAGAATCCGGGAGAGTACCGAGAAAAGGTAGAATCCGTGCGAGTATCGAAAAACTGTCTCGGCGAGTACCGGAAAACGGACCAATCAGTGTCAGTACCGAAAAATGGTAGAATCCGGGCGAGTACCGGGAAAAGGTAGAATCCGGGCGAGTACCGAAAAACGGACCAATCAGTGTCAGTACCGAAAAATGGTTGAATCCGGGCGAGTACCGGGAAAAGGTAGAATCCGTGCGAGTATCGAAAAACTGTCTCGGCGAGTACCGAAAAACGGACCAATCAGTGTCAGTACCGAAAAATGGTAGAATCCGGGCGAGTACCGGGAAAAGGTAGAATCCGTGCGAGTATCGAAAAACTGTCTCGGCGAGTACCGGAAAACGGACCAATCAGTGTCAGTACCGAAAAATGGTAGAATCCGGGCGAGTACCGGGAAAAGGTAGAATCCGTGCGAGTATCGAAAAACTGTCTCGGCGAGTACCGAAAAACGGTCGAATTAGTGTCCGTACCGAAAAATGGTAGAATCCGGGCGTGTACCGAGAAAGGGTAGAATCCGTGCGAGTATCGAAAAGCTGTCTCGGCGAGTACCGAAAAACGGACCAATCAGTGTCGGTACCGAAAATGGTAGAATCCGGGCGAGTACCGGGAAAAGGCAGAATCCGTGCGAGTATCGAAAACTGTCTCGGCGAGTACCGAAAAACTTTCGAATCAGGGTCCGCACCGAAAAATGGTAGAATCCGGGCGAGTACCGAAAAAGGGTAGAATCCGTGCGAGTATCGAAAAATTGTCTCGGTGAGTACCAAAAAACGGTCCATTCAGTGTCCGTACCGATAAATGGTAGAATCCGGGCGAGTACCGAGAAAAGTTAGAATCCGTGCGAGTATCGAAAAACTGTCTCGGCGAGTACCGGAAAACGGACCAATCAGTGTCAGTATCGAAAAATGGTAGAATCCGGGAGAGTACCGAGAAAAGGTACAATCCGTGCGAGTATCGAAAAATTGTCTCGGTGAGTACCGGAAAACGGACCAATCAGAGTCAGGACCGAAAAATGGTAGAATCCGGGCGAGTACCGGGAAAAGGTAGAATCCGGGCGAGTACCGGGAAAAGGTAGAATCCGTGCGAGTATCGAAAAACTGTCTCGGCGAGTATCGAAAAACGGTCGAATCATTGTCCGTACCGAAAAATGGTAGAATCCGGGAGAGTACCGAGAAAAGGTAGAATCCGTGCGAGTATCGAAAAACTGTCTCGGTGAGTACCGGAAAACGGACCAATCAGTGTCCGTACCGAAAAATGGTAGAAGCCGGGCGAGTACCGGGAAAAGGTAGAATCCGTGCGAGTATCGAAAAACTGTCTCGGCGAGTACCGAAAAACGGACCAATCAGTGTCAGTACCGAAAAATGGTAGAATCCGGGCGAGTACCGGGAAAAGGTAGAATCCGGGCGAGTACCGGGAAAAGGTAGAATCCGTGCGAGTATCGAAAAACTGTCTCGGCGAGTACCGGAAAACGGACCAATTAGTGTCAGTACCGAAAAATGGTAGAATCCGGGCGAGTACCGAGAAAAGGTAGAATCCGTGCGAGTATCGAAAAACTGTCTCGGTGAGTACCGGAAAACGGACCAATCAGTGTCAGGACCGAAAAATGGTAGAATCCGGGCGAGTACCGGTAAAAGGTAGAATTCGGGCGGGTACCGGGAAAAGGTAGAATCCGTGCGAGTATCGAAAAACTGTCTCGGCGAGTACCGCAAAACGGACCAATCAGTGTCAGTACCGAAAAATGGTAGAATCCGGGAGAGTACCGAGAAAAGGTAGAATCCGTGCGAGTATCGAAAAACTGTCTCGGCGACTACCGAAAAACGGACCAATCAGTGTCAGTACCGAAAAATGGTAGAATCCGGGCGAGTACCGGGAAAAGGTAGAATCCGTGCGAGTATCGAAAAACTGTCTCGGCGAGTACCGGAAAACGGACCAATCAGTGTCAGTACCGAAAAATGGTAGAATCCGGGAGAGTACCGAGAAAAGGTAGAATCCGTGCGAGTATCGAAAAACTGTCTCGGCGACTACCGAAAAACGGACCAATCAGTGTCAGTACCGAAAAATGGTAGAATCCGGGCGAGTACCGGGAAAAGGTAGAATCCGTGCGAGTATCGAAAAACTGTCTCGGCGAGTACCGGAAAACGGACCAATCAGTGTCAGTACCGAAAAATGGTAGAATCCGGGAGAGTACCGAGAAAAGGTAGAATCCGTGCGAGTATCGAAAAACTGTCTCGGCGAGTACCGCAAAACGGACCAATCAGTGTCAGTACCGAAAAATGGTAGAATCCGGGAGAGTACCGAGAAAAGGTAGAATCCGTGCGAGTATCGAAAAACTGTCTCGGCGACTACCGAAAAACGGACCAATCAGTGTCAGTACCGAAAAATGGTAGAATCCGGGCGAGTACCGGGAAAAGGTAGAATCCGTGCGAGTATCGAAAAACTGTCTCGGCGAGTACCGGAAAACGGACCAATCAGTGTCAGTACCGAAAAATGGTAGAATCCGGGAGAGTACCGAGAAAAGGTAGAATCCGTGCGAGTATCGAAAAACTGTCTCGGCGAGTACCGGAAAACGGACCAATCAGTGTCAGTACCGAAAAATGGTAGAATCCGGGCGAGTACCGGGAAAAGGTAGAATCCGGGCGAGTACCGAAAAACGGACCAATCAGTGTCAGTACCGAAAAATGGTTGAATCCGGGCGAGTACCGGGAAAAGGTAGAATCCGTGCGAGTATCGAAAAACTGTCTCGGCGAGTACCGAAAAACGGACCAATCAGTGTCAGTACCGAAAAATGGTAGAATCCGGGCGAGTACCGGGAAAAGGTAGAATCCGTGCGAGTATCGAAAAACTGTCTCGGCGAGTACCGGAAAACGGACCAATCAGTGTCAGTACCGAAAAATGGTAGAATCCGGGCGAGTACCGGGAAAAGGTAGAATCCGTGCGAGTATCGAAAAACTGTCTCGGCGAGTACCGAAAAACGGTCGAATTAGTGTCCGTACCGAAAAATGGTAGAATCCGGGCGTGTACCGAGAAAGGGTAGAATCCGTGCGAGTATCGAAAAGCTGTCTCGGCGAGTACCGAAAAACGGACCAATCAGTGTCAGTATCGAAAAATGGTAGAATCCGGGAGAGTACCGAGAAAAGGTACAATCCGTGTGAGTATCGAAAAACTGTCTCGGCGAGTACCGGAAAACGGACCAATCAGTGTCAGTACCGAAAAATGGTAGAATCGGGGAGAGTACCGAGAAAAGGTAGAATCCGTGCGAGTATCGAAAAACTGTCTCGGTGAGTACCGGAAAACGGACCAATCAGTGTCAGGACCGAAAAATGGTAGAATCCGGGCGAGTACCGGGAAAAGGTAGAATCTGGGCGAGTACCGGGAAAAGGTAGAATCCGTGCGAGTATCGAAAAACTGTCTCGGCGAGTACCGAAAAACGGTCGAATCATTGTCCGTACCGAAAAATGGTAGAATTCGGGAGAGTACCGAGAAAAGGTAGAATCCGTGCGAGTATCGAAAAACTGTCTCGGCGAGTACCGGAAAACTGACCAATCAGTGTCAGTACCGAAAAATGGTAGAATCCGGGAGAGTACCGAGAAAAGGTAGAATCCGTGCGAGTATCGAAAAACTGTCTCGGGGAGTACCGGAAAACGGACCAATCAGTGTCAGTACCGAAAAATGGTAGAATCCGGGAGAGTACCGAGAAAAGGTAGAATCCGTGCGAGTATCGAAAAACTGTCTCGGCGAGTACCGGAAAACGGACCAATCAGTGTCAGTACCGAAAAATGGTAGAATCCGGGCGAGTACCGGGAAAAGGTAGAATCCGGGCGAGTACCGAAAAACGGACCAATCAGTGTCAGTACCGAAAAATGGTTGAATCCGGGCGAGTACCGGGAAAAGGTAGAATCCGTGCGAGTATCGAAAAACTGTCTCGGCGAGTACCGAAAAACGGACCAATCAGTGTCAGTACCGAAAAATGGTAGAATCCGGGCGAGTACCGGGAAAAGGTAGAATCCGTGCGAGTATCGAAAAACTGTCTCGGCGAGTACCGGAAAACGGACCAATCAGTGTCAGTACCGAAAAATGGTAGAATCCGGGCGAGTACCGGGAAAAGGTAGAATCCGTGCGAGTATCGAAAAACTGTCTCGGCGAGTACCGAAAAACGGTCGAATTAGTGTCCGTACCGAAAAATGGTAGAATCCGGGCGTGTACCGAGAAAGGGTAGAATCCGTGCGAGTATCGAAAAGCTGTCTCGGCGAGTACCGAAAAACGGACCAATCAGTGTCGGTACCGAAAATGGTAGAATCCGGGCGAGTACCGGGAAAAGGCAGAATCCGTGCGAGTATCGAAAACTGTCTCGGCGAGTACCGAAAAACTTTCGAATCAGGGTCCGCACCGAAAAATGGTAGAATCCGGGCGAGTACCGAAAAAGGGTAGAATCCGTGCGAGTATCGAAAAATTGTCTCGGTGAGTACCAAAAAACGGTCCATTCAGTGTCCGTACCGATAAATGGTAGAATCCGGGCGAGTACCGAGAAAAGTTAGAATCCGTGCGAGTATCGAAAAACTGTCTCGGCGAGTACCGGAAAACGGACCAATCAGTGTCAGTATCGAAAAATGGTAGAATCCGGGAGAGTACCGAGAAAAGGTACAATCCGTGCGAGTATCGAAAAATTGTCTCGGTGAGTACCGGAAAACGGACCAATCAGAGTCAGGACCGAAAAATGGTAGAATCCGGGCGAGTACCGGGAAAAGGTAGAATCCGGGCGAGTACCGGGAAAAGGTAGAATCCGTGCGAGTATCGAAAAACTGTCTCGGCGAGTATCGAAAAACGGTCGAATCATTGTCCGTACCGAAAAATGGTAGAATCCGGGAGAGTACCGAGAAAAGGTAGAATCCGTGCGAGTATCGAAAAACTGTCTCGGTGAGTACCGGAAAACGGACCAATCAGTGTCCGTACCGAAAAATGGTAGAAGCCGGGCGAGTACCGGGAAAAGGTAGAATCCGTGCGAGTATCGAAAAACTGTCTCGGCGAGTACCGAAAAACGGACCAATCAGTGTCAGTACCGAAAAATGGTAGAATCCGGGCGAGTACCGGGAAAAGGTAGAATCCGGGCGAGTACCGGGAAAAGGTAGAATCCGTGCGAGTATCGAAAAACTGTCTCGGCGAGTACCGGAAAACGGACCAATTAGTGTCAGTACCGAAAAATGGTAGAATCCGGGCGAGTACCGAGAAAAGGTAGAATCCGTGCGAGTATCGAAAAACTGTCTCGGTGAGTACCGGAAAACGGACCAATCAGTGTCAGGACCGAAAAATGGTAGAATCCGGGCGAGTACCGGTAAAAGGTAGAATTCGGGCGGGTACCGGGAAAAGGTAGAATCCGTGCGAGTATCGAAAAACTGTCTCGGCGAGTACCGGAAAACGGACCAATCAGTGTCAGTACCGAAAAATGGTAGAATCCGGGAGAGTACCGAGAAAAGGTAGAATCCGTGCGAGTATCGAAAAACTGTCTCGGCGACTACCGAAAAACGGACCAATCAGTGTCAGTACCGAAAAATGGTAGAATCCGGGCGAGTACCGGGAAAAGGTAGAATCCGTGCGAGTATCGAAAAACTGTCTCGGCGAGTACCGGAAAACGGACCAATCAGTGTCAGTACCGAAAAATGGTAGAATCCGGGAGAGTACCGAGAAAAGGTAGAATCCGTGCGAGTATCGAAAAACTGTCTCGGCGAGTACCGAAAAACGGACCAATCAGTGTCAGTACCGAAAAATGGTAGAATCCGGGCGAGTACCGGGAAAAGGTAGAATCCGTGCGAGTATCGAAAAACTGTCTCGGCGAGTACCGGAAAACGGACCAATCAGTGTCAGTACCGAAAAATGGTAGAATCCGGGCGAGTACCGGGAAAAGGTAGAATCCGTACGAGTATCGACAAAACTGTCTCGGCGAGTATCGAAAAACGGTCGAATCATTGTCCGTACCGAAAAATGGTAGAATCCCGGAGAGTACCGAGAAAAGGTAGAATCCGTGCGAGTATCGAAAAACTGTCTCGGTGAGTACCGGAAAACGGACCAATCAGTGTCCGTACCGAAAAATGGTAGAATCCGGGCGAGTACCGGGAAAATGTAGAATCCGTGCGAGTATCGAAAAACTGTCTCGGCGAGTACCGGAAAACGGACCAATTAGTGTCAGTACCGAAAAATGGTAGAATCCGGGAGAGTACCGAGAAAAGGTAGAATCCGTGTGAGTATCGAAAAACTGTCTCGGCGAGTACCGGAAAACGGACCAATCAGTGTCAGTACCGAAAAATGGTAGAATCCGGGAGAGTACCGAGAAAAGGTAGAATCCGTGCGAGTATCGAAAAACTGTCTCGGTGAGTACCGGAAAACGGACCAATCAGTGTCAGGACCGAAAAATGGTAGAATCCGGGCGAGTACCGGGAAAAGGTAGAATCCGGGCGAGTACCGGGAAAAGGTAGAATCCGTGCGAGTATCGAAAAACTGTCTCGGCGAGTACCGGAAAACGGACCAATCAGTGTCCGTACCGAAAAATGGTAGAAGCCGGGCGAGTACCGGGAAAAGGTAGAATCCGTGCGAGTATCGAAAAACTGTCTCGGCGAGTACCGAAAAACGGACCAATCAGTGTCAGTACCGAAAAATGGTAGAATCCGGGCGAGTACCGGGAAAAGGTAGAATCCGGGCGAGTACCGGGAAAAGGTAGAATCCGTGCGAGTATCGAAAAACTGTCTCGGCGAGTACCGGAAAACGGACCAATTAGTGTCAGTACCGAAAAATGGTAGAATCCGGGCGAGTACCGAGAAAAGGTAGAATCCGTGCGAGTATCGAAAAACTGTCTCGGTGAGTACCGGAAAACGGACCAATCAGTGTCAGGACCGAAAAATGGTAGAATCCGGGCGAGTACCGGTAAAAGGTAGAATTCGGGCGGGTACCGGGAAAAGGTAGAATCCGTGCGAGTATCGAAAAACTGTCTCGGCGAGTACCGGAAAACGGACCAATCAGTGTCAGTACCGAAAAATGGTAGAATCCGGGAGAGTACCGAGAAAAGGTAGAATCCGTGCGAGTATCGAAAAACTGTCTCGGCGACTACCGAAAAACGGACCAATCAGTGTCAGTACCGAAAAATGGTAGAATCCGGGCGAGTACCGGGAAAAGGTAGAATCCGTGCGAGTATCGAAAAACTGTCTCGGCGAGTACCGGAAAACGGACCAATCAGTGTCAGTACCGAAAAATGGTAGAATCCGGGAGAGTACCGAGAAAAGGTAGAATCCGTGCGAGTATCGAAAAACTGTCTCGGCGAGTACCGAAAAACGGACCAATCAGTGTCAGTACCGAAAAATGGTAGAATCCGGGCGAGTACCGGGAAAAGGTAGAATCCGTGCGAGTATCGAAAAACTGTCTCGGCGAGTACCGGAAAACGGACCAATCAGTGTCAGTACCGAAAAATGGTAGAATCCGGGCGAGTACCGGGAAAAGGTAGAATCCGTACGAGTATCGACAAAACTGTCTCGGCGAGTATCGAAAAACGATCGAATCATTGTCCGTACCGAAAAATGGTAGAATCCCGGAGAGTACCGAGAAAAGGTAGAATCCGTGCGAGTATCGAAAAACTGTCTCGGTGAGTACCGGAAAACGGACCAATCAGTGTCCGTACCGAAAAATGGTAGAATCCGGGCGAGTACCGGGAAAAGGTAGAATCCGTGCGAGTATCGAAAAACTGTCTCGGCGAGTACCGGAAAACGGACCAATTAGTGTCAGTACCGAAAAATGGTAGAATCCGGGAGAGTACCGAGAAAAGGTAGAATCCGTGTGAGTATCGAAAAACTGTCTCGGCGAGTACCGGAAAACGGACCAATCAGTGTCAGTACCGAAAAATGGTAGAATCCGGGAGAGTACCGAGAAAAGGTAGAATCCGTGCGAGTATCGAAAAACTGTCTCGGTGAGTACCGGAAAACGGACCAATCAGTGTCAGGACCGAAAAATGGTAGAATCCGGGCGAGTACCGGGAAAAGGTAGAATCCGGGCGAGTACCGGGAAAAGGTAGAATCCGTGCGAGTATCGAAAAACTGTCTCGGCGAGTACCGAAAAACGGTCGAATCATTGTCCGTACCGAAAAATGGTAGAATTCGGGAGAGTACCGAGAAAAGGTAGAATCCGTGCGAGTATCGAAAAACTGTCTCGGCGAGTACCGGAAAACTGACCAATCAGTGTCAGTACCGAAAAATGGTAGAATCCGGGAGAGTACCGAGAAAAGGTAGAATCCGTGCGAGTATCGAAAAACTGTCTCGGGGAGTACCGGAAAACGGACCAATCAGTGTCAGTACCGAAAAATGGTAGAATCCGGGAGAGTACCGAGAAAAGGTAGAATCCGTGCGAGTATCGAAAAACTGTCTCGGCGAGTACCGGAAAACGGACCAATCAGTGTCAGTACCGAAAAATGGTAGAATCCGGGCGAGTACCGGGAAAAGGTAGAATCCGGGCGAGTACCGAAAAACGGACCAATCAGTGTCAGTACCGAAAAATGGTTGAATCCGGGCGAGTACCGGGAAAAGGTAGAATCCGTGCGAGTATCGAAAAACTGTCTCGGCGAGTACCGAAAAACGGACCAATCAGTGTCAGTACCGAAAAATGGTAGAATCCGGGCGAGTACCGGGAAAAGGTAGAATCCGTGCGAGTATCGAAAAACTGTCTCGGCGAGTACCGGAAAACGGACCAATCAGTGTCAGTACCGAAAAATGGTAGAATCCGGGCGAGTACCGGGAAAAGGTAGAATCCGTACGAGTATCGACAAAACTGTCTCGGCGAGTATCGAAAAACGATCGAATCATTGTCCGTACCGAAAAATGGTAGAATCCCGGAGAGTACCGAGAAAAGGTAGAATCCGTGCGAGTATCGAAAAACTGTCTCGGTGAGTACCGGAAAACGGACCAATCAGTGTCCGTACCGAAAAATGGTAGAATCCGGGCGAGTACCGGGAAAAGGTAGAATCCGTGCGAGTATCGAAAAACTGTCTCGGCGAGTACCGGAAAACGGACCAATTAGTGTCAGTACCGAAAAATGGTAGAATCCGGGAGAGTACCGAGAAAAGGTAGAATCCGTGTGAGTATCGAAAAACTGTCTCGGCGAGTACCGGAAAACGGACCAATCAGTGTCAGTACCGAAAAATGGTAGAATCCGGGAGAGTACCGAGAAAAGGTAGAATCCGTGCGAGTATCGAAAAACTGTCTCGGTGAGTACCGGAAAACGGACCAATCAGTGTCAGGACCGAAAAATGGTAGAATCCGGGCGAGTACCGGGAAAAGGTAGAATCCGGGCGAGTACCGGGAAAAGGTAGAATCCGTGCGAGTATCGAAAAACTGTCTCGGCGAGTACCGAAAAACGGTCGAATCATTGTCCGTACCGAAAAATGGTAGAATTCGGGAGAGTACCGAGAAAAGGTAGAATCCGTGCGAGTATCGAAAAACTGTCTCGGCGAGTACCGGAAAACTGACCAATCAGTGTCAGTACCGAAAAATGGTAGAATCCGGGAGAGTACCGAGAAAAGGTAGAATCCGTGCGAGTATCGAAAAACTGTCTCGGGGAGTACCGGAAAACGGACCAATCAGTGTCAGTACCGAAAAATGGTAGAATCCGGGAGAGTACCGAGAAAAGGTAGAATCCGTGCGAGTATCGAAAAACTGTCTCGGCGAGTACCGGAAAACGGACCAATCAGTGTCAGTACCGAAAAATGGTAGAATCCGGGCGAGTACCGGGAAAAGGTAGAATCCGGGCGAGTACCGAAAAACGGACCAATCAGTGTCAGTACCGAAAAATGGTTGAATCCGGGCGAGTACCGGGAAAAGGTAGAATCCGTGCGAGTATCGAAAAACTGTCTCGGCGAGTACCGAAAAACGGACCAATCAGTGTCAGTACCGAAAAATGGTAGAATCCGGGCGAGTACCGGGAAAAGGTAGAATCCGTGCGAGTATCGAAAAACTGTCTCGGCGAGTACCGGAAAACGGACCAATCAGTGTCAGTACCGAAAAATGGTAGAATCCGGGCGAGTACCGGGAAAAGGTAGAATCCGTGCGAGTATCGAAAAACTGTCTCGGCGAGTACCGAAAAACGGTCGAATTAGTGTCCGTACCGAAAAATGGTAGAATCCGGGCGTGTACCGAGAAAGGGTAGAATCCGTGCGAGTATCGAAAAGCTGTCTCGGCGAGTACCGAAAAACGGACCAATCAGTGTCGGTACCGAAAATGGTAGAATCCGGGCGAGTACCGGGAAAAGGCAGAATCCGTGCGAGTATCGAAAACTGTCTCGGCGAGTACCGAAAAACTTTCGAATCAGGGTCCGCACCGAAAAATGGTAGAATCCGGGCGAGTACCGAAAAAGGGTAGAATCCGTGCGAGTATCGA
Source organism: Vitis cinerea var. helleri x Vitis riparia (assembly GCA_946000715.1). Lineage (NCBI taxonomy): Eukaryota > Viridiplantae > Streptophyta > Magnoliopsida > Vitales > Vitaceae > Vitis > Vitis cinerea var. helleri x Vitis riparia. The sequence goes on from OX254020.1 coordinate 19,020,780, forward strand.
AAAATTGTCTCGGTGAGTACCAAAAAACGGTCCATTCAGTGTCCGTACCGATAAATGGTAGAATCCGGGCGAGTACCGAGAAAAGTTAGAATCCGTGCGAGTATCGAAAAACTGTCTCGGCGAGTACCGGAAAACGGACCAATCAGTGTCGGTACCGAAAAATGGTAGAATTCGGGCGAGTACCGGGAAAAGGTAGAATCCGTGCGAGTATCGAAAAACTGTCTCGGCGAGTACCGGAAAACTGACCAATCAGTGTCAGTACCGAAAAATGGTAGAATCCGGGAGAGTACCGAGAAAAGGTAGAATCCGTGCGAGTATCGAAAAACTGTCTCGGGGAGTACCGGAAAACGGACCAATCAGTGTGAGTACCGAAAAATGGTAGAATCCGGGAGAGTACCGAGAAAAGGTAGAATCCGTGCGAGTATCGAAAAACTGTCTCGGCGAGTACCGGAAAACGGACCAATCAGTGTCGGTACCGAAAAATGGTAGAATTCGGGAGAGTACCGAGAAAAGGTAGAATCCGTGTGAGTATCGAAAAACTGTCTCGGCGAGTACCGGAAAACGGACCAATCAGTGTCGGTACCGAAAAATGGTAGAATCCGGGCGAGTACCGGGAAAAGGTAGAATCCGGGCGAGTACCGAAAAACGGACCAATCAGTGTCAGTACCGAAAAATGGTAGAATCCGGGCGAGTACCGGGAAAAGGTAGAATCCGTGCGAGTATCGAAAAACTGTCTCGGCGAGTACCGGAAAACGGACCAATCAGTGTCAGTACCGAAAAATGGTAGAATCCGGGCGAGTACCGGGAAAAGGTAGAATCCGTGCGAGTATCGAAAAACTGTCTCGGCGAGTACCGAAAAACGGTCGAATTAGTGTCCGTACCGAAAAATGGTAGAATCCGGGCGTGTACCGAGAAAGGGTAGAATCCGTGCGAGTATCGAAAAGCTGTCTCGGCGAGTACCGAAAAACGGACCAATCAGTGTCGGTACCGAAAATGGTAGAATCCGGGCGAGTACCGGGAAAAGGCAGAATCCGTGCGAGTATCGAAAACTGTCTCGGCGAGTACCGAAAAACTTTCGAATCAGGGTCCGCACCGAAAAATGGTAGAATCCGGGCGAGTACCGAAAAAGGGTAGAATCCGTGCGAGTATCGAAAAATTGTCTCGGTGAGTACCAAAAAACGGTCCATTCAGTGTCCGTACCGATAAATGGTAGAATCCGGGCGAGTACCGAGAAAAGTTAGAATCCGTGCGAGTATCGAAAAACTGTCTCGGCGAGTACCGGAAAACGGACCAATCAGTGTCGGTACCGAAAAATGGTAGAATTCGGGCGAGTACCGGGAAAAGGTAGAATCCGTGCGAGTATCGAAAAACTGTCTCGGCGAGTACCGGAAAACTGACCAATCAGTGTCCGTACCGAAAAATGGTAGAATCCGGGAGAGTACCGAGAAAAGGTAGAATCCGTGCGAGTATCGAAAAACTGTCTCGGGGAGTACCGGAAAACGGACCAATCAGTGTGAGTACCGAAAAATGGTAGAATCCGGGAGAGTACCGAGAAAAGGTAGAATCCGTGCGAGTATCGAAAAACTGTCTCGGCGAGTACCGGAAAACGGACCAATCAGTGTCGGTACCGAAAAATGGTAGAATTCGGGAGAGTACCGAGAAAAGGTAGAATCCGTGTGAGTATCGAAAAACTGTCTCGGCGAGTACCGGAAAACGGACCAATCAGTGTCGGTACCGAAAAATGGTAGAATCCGGGCGAGTACCGGGAAAAGGTAGAATCCGGGCGAGTACCGAAAAACGGACCAATCAGTGTCAGTACCGAAAAATGGTAGAATCCGGGCGAGTACCGGGAAAAGGTAGAATCCGTGCGAGTATCGAAAAACTGTCTCGGCGAGTACCGGAAAACGGACCAATCAGTGTCAGTACCGAAAAATGGTAGAATCCGGGCGAGTACCGGGAAAAGGTAGAATCCGTGCGAGTATCGAAAAACTGTCTCGGCGAGTACCGGAAAACGGACCAATCAGTGTCAGTACCGAAAAATGGTAGAATCCGGGCGAGTACCGGGAAAAGGTAGAATCCGTGCGAGTATCGAAAAACTGTCTCGGCGAGTATCGAAAAACGGTCGAATTAGTGTCCGTACCGAAAAATGGTAGAATCCGGGCGTGTACCGAGAAAGGGTAGAATCCGTGCGAGTATCGAAAAGCTGTCTCGGCGAGTACCGAAAAACGGACCAATCAGTGTCGGTACCGAAAATGGTAGAATCCGGGCGAGTACCGGGAAAAGGCAGAATCCGTGCGAGTATCGAAAACTGTCTCGGCGAGTACCGAAAAACTTTCGAATCAGGGTCCGCACCGAAAAATGGTAGAATCCGGGCGAGTACCGAAAAAGGGTAGAATCCGTGCGAGTATCGAAAAATTGTCTCGGTGAGTACCAAAAAACGGTCCATTCAGTGTCCGTACCGATAAATGGTAGAATCCGGGCGAGTACCGAGAAAAGTTAGAATCCGTGCGAGTATCGAAAAACTGTCTCGGCGAGTACCGGAAAACGGACCAATCAGTGTCGGTACCGAAAAATGGTAGAATTCGGGCGAGTACCGGGAAAAGGTAGAATCCGTGCGAGTATCGAAAAACTGTCTCGGCGAGTACCGGAAAACTGACCAATCAGTGTCCGTACCGAAAAATGGTAGAATCCGGGAGAGTACCGAGAAAAGGTAGAATCCGTGCGAGTATCGAAAAACTGTCTCGGGGAGTACCGGAAAACGGACCAATCAGTGTGAGTACCGAAAAATGGTAGAATCCGGGAGAGTACCGAGAAAAGGTAGAATCCGTGCGAGTATCGAAAAACTGTCTCGGCGAGTACCGGAAAACGGACCAATCAGTGTCGGTACCGAAAAATGGTAGAATTCGGGAGAGTACCGAGAAAAGGTAGAATCCGTGTGAGTATCGAAAAACTGTCTCGGCGAGTACCGGAAAACGGACCAATCAGTGTCGGTACCGAAAAATGGTAGAATCCGGGCGAGTACCGGGAAAAGGTAGAATCCGGGCGAGTACCGAAAAACGGACCAATCAGTGTCAGTACCGAAAAATGGTAGAATCCGGGCGAGTACCGGGAAAAGGTAGAATCCGTGCGAGTATCGAAAAACTGTCTCGGCGAGTACCGGAAAACGGACCAATCAGTGTCAGTACCGAAAAATGGTAGAATCCGGGCGAGTACCGGGAAAAGGTAGAATCCGTGCGAGTATCGAAAAACTGTCTCGGCGAGTACCGAAAAACGGTCGAATTAGTGTCCGTACCGAAAAATGGTAGAATCCGGGCGTGTACCGAGAAATGGTAGAATCCGTGCGAGTATCGAAAAGCTGTCTCGGCGAGTACCGAAAAACGGACCAATCAGTGTCGGTACCGAAAATGGTAGAATCCGGGCGAGTACCGGGAAAAGGCAGAATCCGTGCGAGTATCGAAAACTGTCTCGGCGAGTACCGAAAAACTTTCGAATCAGGGTCCGCACCGAAAAATGGTAGAATCCGGGCGAGTACCGAAAAAGGGTAGAATCCGTGCGAGTATCGAAAAATTGTCTCGGTGAGTACCAAAAAACGGTCCATTCAGTGTCCGTACCGATAAATGGTAGAATCCGGGCGAGTACCGAGAAAAGTTAAATCCGTGCGAGTATCGAAAAACTGTCTCGGCGAGTACCGGAAAACGGACCAATCAGTGTCGGTACCGAAAAATGGTAGAATTCGGGCGAGTACCGGGAAAAGGTAGAATCCGTGCGAGTATCGAAAAACTGTCTCGGCGAGTACCGGAAAACGGACCAATCAGTGTCAGTACCGAAAAATAGTAGAATCCGGGAGAGTACCGAGAAAAGGTAGAATCCGTGCTAGTATCTAAAAACTGTCTAGGCGAGTACCGGAAAACGGACCAATCAGTGTCAGTACCGAAAAATGGTATAATCCGGGAGAGTACCGAGAAAAGGTAGAATCCGTGCGAGTATCGAAAAACTGTCTCGGCGAGTACCGGAAAACGGACCAATCAGTGTCGGTACCGAAAAATGGTAGAATTCGGGAGAGTACCGAGAAAAGGTAGAATCCGTGCGAGTATCGAAAAACTGTCTCGGCGAGTACCGGAAAACGGACCAATCAGTGTCGGTACCGAAAAATTGTAGAATTCGGGCGAGTACCGGGAAAAGGTAGAATCCGTGCGAGTATCGAAAAACTGTCTCGGCGAGTACCGGAAAACGGACCAATCAGTGTCCGTACCGAAAAATGGTAGAATCCGGGCGAGTACCGGGAAAAGGTAGAATCCGGGCGAGTACCGAAAAACGGACCAATCAGTATCAGTACCGAAAAATGGTAGAATCCGGGCGAGTACCGGGAAAAGGTAGAATCCGTGCGAGTATCGAAAAACTGTCTCGGCGAGTACCGAAAAACGGACCAATCAGTGTCAGTACCGAAAAATGGTAGAATCCGGGCGAGTACCGGGAAAAGGTAGAATCCGTGTGAGTATCGAAAAACTGTCTCGGCGAGTACCGAAAAACGGTCGAATCATTGTCCGTACCGAAAAATGGTAGAATCCGGGAGAGTACCGAGAAAAGGTAGAATCCATGCGAGTATCGAAAAACTGTCTCGGTGAGTACCGGAAAACGGACCAATCAGTGTCAGGACCGAAAAATGGTAGAATCCGGGCGAGTATCGGGAAAAGGTAGAATCCGGGCGAGTACCGGGAAAAGGTAGAATCCGTGCGAGTATCGAAAAACTGTCTCGGCGAGTACCGAAAAACGGTCGAATCAGTGTCAGTACGGAAAAATGGTAGAATCCGGGCGAGTACCAAGAAAGGGTAGAATCCGTGCGAGTATCGAAAAACTGTCTCAACGAGTACCGAAAAACGGTCGAATCAGTGTCCCTACCGAAAAATGGTTGAATCCGGGCGAGTACCGAGAAAGGGTAGAATCCGTGCGAGTATCGAAAAACTGTCTCGGCGAGTACCAGAAAACGGACCAATCAGTGTCAGTACCGAAAAATGGTAGAATCCGGGCGAGTACCGGGAAAAGGTAGAATCCGTGCGAGTATCGAAAAATTGTCTCGGCAAGTACCGAAAAACGGACCAATCAGTGTCGGTACGAAAAAATGGTAGAATCCGGGATAGTACCGGGAAAAGGTAGAATCCGTGCGAGTATCGAAAAATTGTCTCCGCGAGTACCGAAAAACGGTCGAATCAGTGTCAGTAGTGAAAAATGGTAGAATCCGAGCGAGTACTGAGAAAAGTTAGAATCCGTGCGAGTATCGAATAACTGTCTCGGTGAGTACCGGAAAACGGACCAATCAGTGTCAGCACCGAAAAATGATAGAATCCGGGCGAGTATCTGGAAAAGGTAGAATCCGTGCGAGTATCGAAAAACTGTCTCGGCGAGTACCGAAAAACGGTCGAATTAGTGTCCGTACCGAAAAATGGTAGAATCCGGGCGTGTACCGAGAAAGGGTAGAATCCGTGCGAGTATCGAAAAGCTGTCTCGGCGAGTACCGAAAAACTTTCGAATCAGGGTCCGCACCGAAAAATGGTAGAATCCGGGCGAGTACCGAAAAATGGTAGAATCCGTGCGAGTATCGAAAAACTGTCTCGGTGAGTACCGAAAAACGGTCCATTCCGTGTCCGTACCGATAAATGGTAGAATCCGGGCGAGTACCGAGAAAAGTTAGAATCCGTGCGAGTATCGAAAAACTGTCTCGGCGAGTACCGGAAAACGGACCAATCAGTGTCGGTACCGAAAAATGGTAGAATTCGGGCGAGTACCGGGAAAAGGTAGAATCCGTGCGAGTATCGAAAAACTGTCTCGGCGAGTACCGAAAAACGGTCGAATCAGTGTCCGTACGGAAAAATGGTAGAATCCGGGCGAGTACCAAGAAAGGGTAGAATCCGTGCGAGTATCGAAAAACTGTCTCAACGAGTACCGAAAAACGGTCGAATCAGTGTCCCTACCGAAAAATGGTTGAATCCGGGCGAGTACCGAGAAAGGGTAGAATCCGTGCGAGTATCGAAAAACTGTCTCGGCGAGTACCGAAAAACGGACCAATCAGTGTCAGTACCGAAAAATGGTAGAATCCGGGCGAGTACCGGGAAAAGGTAGAATCCGTGCGAGTATCGAAAAATTGTCTCGGCGAGTACCGAAAAACGGTCGAATCAGTGTCAGTACAGAAAAATGGTAGAATCCGAGCGAGTACTTAGAAAAGTTAGAATCCGTGCGAGTATCGAAAAACTGTCTCGGCGAGTACCGAAAAACAGTCGAATCAGTGTCCGTACCGAAAAATGGTAGAATCCGGGCGAGTACCGAGAAAGGGTAGAATCCGTGCGAGTATCGAAAAGCTGTCTCGGCGAGTACCGGAAAACGAACCCATCAATGTCAGTACCGAAAAATGGTAGAATCCGGGCGAGTACCGGGAAAAGGTAGAATCCGTGCGAGTATCGATAAATTGCCTCGGCGAGTACTGAAAAACGGTCGAATCAGTGTCCGTACTGAAAAATGGTAGAATCCGGGCGAGTACCGAGAAAGGGTAGAATCCGTGCAAGTATCGAAAAACTGTCTCGACGAGTACCGAAAAACGGTCCATTCAGTGTCCGTACCGATAAATGGTAAAATCCGGGCGAGTACCGAGAAACGTTAGAATCCGTGCGAGTATCGAAAAACTGTCTCGGCGAGTACCGGAAAACGGACCAATCAGTGTCGGTACCGAAAAATGGTAGAATTCGGGCGAGTACCGGGAAAAGGTAGAATCTGTGCGAGTATCGAAAAACTGTCTCGGCGAGTACCGAAAAACGGTCGAATCAGTGTCAGTACGGAAAAATGGTAGAATCCGGGCGAGTACCAAGAAAGGGTAGAATCCGTGCGAGTATCGAAAAACTGTCTCAACGAGTACCGAAAAACGGTCGAATCAGTGTCCCTACCGAAAAATGGTTGAATCCGGGCGAGTACCGAGAAAGGGTAGAATCCGTGCCAGTATCGAAAAACTGTCTCGACGAGTACCGGAAAACGGACCAATCAGTGTCAGTACCGAAAAATGGTAGAATCCGGGAGAGTACCGGGAAAAGGTAGAATCCGTGCGAGTATCGAAAAACTGTCTCGGCGAGTACCGAAAAACGGTCCAATCAGTGTTCGTACCGATAAATGGTAGAATCCGGGCAAGTAATGAGAAAAGTTAGAATCCGTGCGAGTATCGAAAAACTGTCTCGGCGAGTACCAGAAAACGGACCAATCAGTGTCGGTACGGAAAAATGGTAGAATCCGGGCGAGTATCGGGAAAAGGTAGAATCCGTGCGAGTATCGAAACACTGTCTCGGCAAGTACCGAAAAACGGTCGAATCAGAGTCCTTATCGAAAAATGGTAGAATCCGGCCAAGTACCCAGAAAAGGTAGAATCCTTGCGAGTATCGAAAAACTGTCTCGACGAATACCGGAAAACGAACCCATCAATGTCAGTACCGAAAAATGGTAGAATCCGGGCGAGTACCGGGAAAAGGCAGAATCCGTGCGAGTATCGATAAACTGTCTCGGCGAGTACCGAAAAACGGTCGAATCAGTGTCCGTACCGAAAAATGGTAGAATCCGGGCGAGTACCGAGAAAGGGTAGAATCCGTGCGAGTATCGAAAAACTGTCTCCACGAGTACCGAAAAACGGTCGAATCAGTGTCCCTACCGAAAAATGGTTGAATCCGGGCGAGTACCGAGAAAGGGTAGAATCCGTGCGAGTATCGAAAAACTGTCTCGGCGAGTACCGGAAAACGGACCAATCAGTGTCAGTACCGAAAAATGGTAGAATCCGGGCGAGTACCGGGAAAAGGTAGAATCCGTGCGAGTATCGAAAAATTGTCTCGGCGAGTACCGAAAAACGGTCGAATCAGTGTCAGTACAGAAAAATGGTAGAATCCGAGCGAGTACTTAGAAAAGTTAGAATCCGTGCGAGTATCGAAAAACTGTCTCGGCGAGTACCGAAAAACAGTCGAATCAGTGTCCGTACCGAAAAATGGTAGAATCCGGGCGAGTACCGAGAAAGGGTAGAATCCGTGCGAGTATCGAAAAGCTGTCTCGGCGAGTACCGGAAAACGAACCCATCAATGTCAGTACCGAAAAATGGTAGAATCCGGGCGAGTACCGGGAAAAGGTAGAATCCGTGCGAGTATCGATAAATTGCCTCGGCGAGTACTGAAAAACGGTCGAATCAGTGTCCGTACTGAAAAATGGTAGAATCCGGGCGAGTACCGAGAAAGGGTAGAATCCGTGCAAGTATCGAAAAACTGTCTCGACGAGTACCGAAAAACGGTCCATTCAGTGTCCGTACCGATAAATGGTAAAATCCGGGCGAGTACCGAGAAAAGTTAGAATCCGTGCGAGTATCGAAAAACTGTCTCGGCGAGTACCGGAAAACGGACCAATCAGTGTCGGTACCGAAAAATGGTAGAATTCGGGCGAGTACCGGGAAAAGGTAGAATCTGTGCGAGTATCGAAAAACTGTCTCGGCGAGTACCGAAAAACGGTCGAATCAGTGTCAGTACGGAAAAATGGTAGAATCCGGGCGAGTACCAAGAAAGGGTAGAATCCGTGCGAGTATCGAAAAACTGTCTCAACGAGTACCGAAAAACGGTCGAATCAGTGTCCCTACCGAAAAATGGTTGAATCCGGGCGAGTACCGAGAAAGGGTAGAATCCGTGCCAGTATCGAAAAACTGTCTCGACGAGTACCGGAAAACGGACCAATCAGTGTCAGTACCGAAAAATGGTAGAATCCGGGAGAGTACCGGGAAAAGGTAGAATCCGTGCGAGTATCGAAAAACTGTCTCGGCGAGTACCGAAAAACGGTCCAATCAGTGTTCGTACCGATAAATGGTAGAATCCGGGCAAGTAATGAGAAAAGTTAGAATCCGTGCGAGTATCGAAAAACTGTCTCGGCGAGTACCAGAAAACGGACCAATCAGTGTCGGTACGGAAAAATGTTAGAATCCGGGCGAGTATCGGGAAAAGGTAGAATCCGTGCGAGTATCGAAACACTGTCTCGGCAAGTACCGAAAAACGGTCGAATCAGAGTCCTTATCGAAAAATGGTAGAATCCGGCCAAGTACCCGGAAAAGGTAGAATCCTTGCGAGTATCGAAAAACTGTCTCGACGAGTACCGGAAAACGAACCCATCAATGTCAGTACCGAAAAATGGTAGAATCCGGGCGAGTACCGGGAAAAGGCAGAATCCGTGCGAGTATCGATAAACTGTCTCGGCGAGTACCGAAAAACGGTCGAATCAGTGTCCGTACCGAAAAATGGTAGAATCCGGGCGAGTACCGAGAAAGGGTAGAATCCGTGCGAGTATCGAAAAACTGTCTCCACGAGTACCGAAAAACGGTCGAATCAGTGTCCCTACCGAAAAATGGTTGAATCCGGGCGAGTACCGAGAAAGGGTAGAATCCGTGCGAGTATCGAAAAACTGTCTCGGCGAGTACCGGAAAACGGACCAATCAGTGTCAGTACCGAAAAATGGTAGAATCCGGGCGAGTACCGGGAAAAGGTAGAATCCGTACGAGTATCGAAAAATTGTCTCGGCGAGTACCGAAAAACGGTCGAATCAGTGTCAGTACAGAAAAATGGTAGAATCCGAGCGAGTACTTAGAAAAGTTAGAATCCGTGCGAGTATCGAAAAACTGTCTCGGCGAGTACCGAAAAACAGTCGAATCAGTGTCCGTACCGAAAAATGGTAGAATCCGGGCGAGTACCGAGAAAGGGTAGAATCCGTGCGAGTATCGAAAAGCTGTCTCGGCGAGTACCGGAAAACGAACCCATCAATGTCAGTACCGAAAAATGGTAGAATCCGGGCGAGTACCGGGAAAAGGTAGAATCCGTGCGAGTATCGATAAATTGCCTCGGCGAGTACTGAAAAACGGTCGAATCAGTGTCCGTACTGAAAAATGGTAGAATCCGGGCGAGTACCGAGAAAGGGTAGAATCCGTGCAAGTATCGAAAAACTGTCTCGACGAGTACCGAAAAACGGTCCATTCAGTGTCCGTACCGATAAATGGTAAAATCCGGGCGAGTACCGAGAAAAGTTAGAATCCGTGCGAGTATCGAAAAACTGTCTCGGCGAGTACCGGAAAACGGACCAATCAGTGTCGGTACCGAAAAATGGTAGAATTCGGGCGAGTACCGGGAAAAGGTAGAATCTGTGCGAGTATCGAAAAACTGTCTCGGCGAGTACCGAAAAACGGTCGAATCAGTGTCAGTACGGAAAAATGGTAGAATCCGGGCGAGTACCAAGAAAGGGTAGAATCCGTGCGAGTATCGAAAAACTGTCTCAACGAGTACCGAAAAACGGTCGAATCAGTGTCCCTACCGAAAAATGGTTGAATCCGGGCGAGTACCGAGAAAGGGTAGAATCCGTGCCAGTATCGAAAAACTGTCTCGACGAGTACCGGAAAACGGACCAATCAGTGTCAGTACCGAAAAATGGTAGAATCCGGGAGAGTACCGGGAAAAGGTAGAATCCGTGCGAGTATCGAAAAACTGTCTCGGCGAGTACCGAAAAACGGTCCAATCAGTGTTCGTACCGATAAATGGTAGAATCCGGGCAAGTAATGAGAAAAGTTAGAATCCGTGCGAGTATCGAAAAACTGTCTCGGCGAGTACCAGAAAACGGACCAATCAGTGTCGGTACGGAAAAATGGTAGAATCCGGGCGAGTATCGGGAAAAGGTAGAATCCGTGCGAGTATCGAAACACTGTCTCGGCAAGTACCGAAAAACGGTCGAATCAGAGTCCTTATCGAAAAATGGTAGAATCCGGCCAAGTACCCGGAAAAGGTAGAATCCTTGCGAGTATCGAAAAACTGTCTCGACGAGTACCGGAAAACGAACCCATCAATGTCAGTACCGAAAAATGGTAGAATCCGGGCGAGTACCGGGAAAAGGCAGAATCCGTGCGAGTATCGATAAACTGTCTCGGTGAGTACCGAAAAACGGTCGAATCAGTGTCCGTACCGAAAAATGGTAGAATCCGGGCGAGTACCGAGAAAGGGTAGAATCCGTGCGAGTATCGAAAAACTGTCTCCACGAGTACCGAAAAACGGTCGAATCAGTGTCCCTACCGAAAAATGGTTGAATCCGGGCGAGTACCGAGAAAGGGTAGAATCCGTGCGAGTATCGAAAAACTGTCTCGGCGAGTACCGGAAAACGGACCAATCAGTGTCAGTACCGAAAAATGGTAGAATCCGGGCGAGTACCGGGAAAAGGTAGAATCCGTGCGAGTATCGAAAAATTGTCTCGGCGAGTACCGAAAAACGGTCGAATCAGTGTCAGTACAGAAAAATGGTAGAATCCGAGCGAGTACTTAGAAAAGTTAGAATCCGTGCGAGTATCGAAAAACTGTCTCGGCGAGTACCGAAAAACAGTCGAATCAGTGTCCGTACCGAAAAATGGTAGAATCCGGGCGAGTACCGAGAAAGGGTAGAATCCGTGCGAGTATCGAAAAGCTGTCTCGGCGAGTACCGGAAAACGAACCCATCAATGTCAGTACCGAAAAATGGTAGAATCCGGGCGAGTACCGGGAAAAGGTAGAATCCGTGCGAGTATCGATAAATTGCCTCGGCGAGTACTGAAAAACAGTCGAATCAGTGTCCGTACTGAAAAATGGTAGAATCCGGGCGAGTACCGAGAAAGGGTAGAATCCGTGCAAGTATCGAAAAACTGTCTCGACGAGTACCGAAAAACGGTCCATTCAGTGTCCGTACCGATAAATGGTAAAATCCGGGCGAGTACCGAGAAAAGTTAGAATCCGTGCGAGTATCGAAAAACTGTCTCGGCGAGTACCGGAAAACGGACCAATCAGTGTCGGTACCGAAAAATGGTAGAATTCGGGCGAGTACCGGGAAAAGGTAGAATCTGTGCGAGTATCGAAAAACTGTCTCGGCGAGTACCGAAAAACGGTCGAATCAGTGTCAGTACGGAAAAATGGTAGAATCCGGGCGAGTACCAAGAAAGGGTAGAATCCGTGCGAGTATGGAAAAACTGTCTCAACGAGTACCGAAAAACGGTCGAATCAGTGTCCCTACCGAAAAATGGTTGAATCCGGGCGAGTACCGAGAAAGGGTAGAATCCGTGCCAGTATCGAAAAACTGTCTCGACGAGTACCGGAAAACGGACCAATCAGTGTCAGTACCGAAAAATGGTAGAATCCGGGAGAGTACCGGGAAAAGGTAGAATCCGTGCGAGTATCGAAAAACTGTCTCGGCGAGTACCGAAAAACGGTCCAATCAGTGTTCGTACCGATAAATGGTAGAATCCGGGCAAGTAATGAGAAAAGTTAGAATCCGTGCGAGTATCGAAAAACTGTCTCGGCGAGTACCAGAAAACGGACCAATCAGTGTCGGTACGGAAAAATGGTAGAATCCGGGCGAGTATCGGGAAAAGGTAGAATCCGTGCGAGTATCGAAACACTGTCTCGGCAAGTACCGAAAAACGGTCGAATCAGAGTCCTTATCGAAAAATGGTAGAATCCGGCCAAGTACCCGGAAAAGGTAGAATCCTTGCGAGTATCGAAAAACTGTCTCGACGAGTACCGGAAAACGAACCCATCAATGTCAGTACCGAAAAATGGTAGAATCCGGGCGAGTACCGGGAAAAGGCAGAATCCGTGCGAGTATCGATAAACTGTCTCGGCGAGTACCGAAAAACGGTCGAATCAGTGTCCGTACCGAAAAATGGTAGAATCCGGGCGAGTACCGAGAAAGGGTAGAATCCGTGCGAGTATCGAAAAACTGTCTCCACGAGTACCGAAAAACGGTCGAATCAGTGTCCCTACCGAAAAATGGTTGAATCCGGGCGAGTACCGAGAAAGGGTAGAATCCGTGCGAGTATCGAAAAACTGTCTCGGCGAGTACCGGAAAACGGACCAATCAGTGTCAGTACCGAAAAATGGTTGAATCCGGGCGAGTACCGGGAAAAGGTAGAATCCGTGCGAGTATCGAAAAACTGTCTCGGCGAGTACCGGAAAACGGACCAATCAGTGTCAGTACCGAAAAATGGTAGAATCCGGGCGAGTACCGGGAAAAGGTAGAATCCGTGCGAGTATCGAAAAATTGTCTCGGCGAGTACCGAAAAATGGTCGAATCAGTGTCAGTACAGAAAAATGGTAGAATCCGAGCGAGTACTTAGAAAAGTTAGAATCCGTGCGAGTATCGAAAAACTGTCTCGGCGAGTACCGAAAAACAGTCGAATCAGTGTCCGTACCGAAAAATGGTAGAATCCGGGCGAGTACCGAGAAAGGGTAGAATCCGTGCCAGTATCGAAAAGCTGTCTCGGCGAGTACAGGAAAACGGACCTATCAATGTCAGAACCGAAAAATGTAGAATCCGGGCGAGTACCGAGAAAGGGTAGAATCCGTGCGAGTATCGAAAAACTGTCTCGGCGAGTACCGGAAAACGGACCAATCAGTGTCGGTACCGAAAAATGGTAGAATCCGGGCAAGTACCGGGAAAAGGTAGAATCCGTGCGAGTACCGAAAAACTATTTCGGCGAGTACCGAAAAACGGTCGAATCAGTGTTAATACGGAAAAATGGTAGAATCCGGGCGAGTACCAAGAAAGGGTAGAATCCGTGCGAGTATCGAAAAACTGTCTCGACGAGTACCGAAAAACAGTCGAATCAGTGTCCGTACCGAAAAATGGTAGAATCCGGGCGAGTACCGAGAAAGGGTAGAATCCGTGCGAGTATCGAAAAGCTGTCTCGGCTAGTACAGGAAAACGGACCCATCAATGTCAGAACCGAAAAATGTAGAATCCGGGCGAGTACCGAGAAATGGTAGAATCCGTGCGAGTATCGAAAAACTGTCTCGGCGAGTACCGGAAAACGGACCAATCAGTGTCGGTACCGAAAAATGGTAGATTCCGGGCGACTACCGGGAAAAGGTAGAATCCGTGCGAGTATCGAAAAACTGTTTTGGCGAGTACCGAAAAACGGTCGAATCAGTGTCAGTACGGAAAAATGGTAGCATCCGGGCGAGTACCAAGAAAGGGTAGAATCCGTGCGAGTATCGAAAAACTGTCTCGACGAGTACCGAAAAACGGTCGAATCAGTGTCCATACCGAAAAATGGTAGAATCCGGGCGAGTACCGAGAAAGGGTAGAATCCGTGTGAGTATCGAAAAGCTGTCTCGGCGAGTACCGGAAAACGGACCCATCAATGTCAGTACCGAAAAATGGCAGAATCCGGGCGAGTACCGGGAAAAGGCAGAATCCGTGCGAGTATCGAAAAACTGTCTCGGCGAGTACCGAAAAACGGTCGAATCAGTGTCCGTACCGAAAAATGGTAGAATCCGGGAGAGTACCGAGAAAGGGTAGAATCCGTGCAAGTATCGAAAAACTGTCTCGGCGAGTACCGAAAAACGGACCAATCAGTGTCGGTACCGAAAAATCGTAGAATCCGGGCGAGTATCGGGAAAACGTAGAGTCCGTGCGAGTATCGAAAAACTGTCTCGGCGAGTACCGAAAAACGGTCCGATCAGTGTGGGTACATAAAAATGGTTGAATCCGAGTGAGTATCTGGAAAAGGTAGAATCCGTGCGAGTAGCGAAAAACTGTCTCGGCGAGTACCGAAAAACGGTCGAATCAGTGTTAGTACCGAAAAATGGTAGAATCCGGCCGAGTACCGAGAAAGGGTAGAATCCGTGCGAGTATCGAAAAACTGTCTCGGCGAGTACCGGAAAACGGACCAATCAGTGTCAGTACCGAAAAATGGTAGAATCAGGGCGAGTACCGAGAAAAGGTAGAATCCGTGCGAGTATTGAAAAACGGTCTCGGGGAGAAACGAAAAATGGTCGATTCAGTGTCATGACCCAAAAATGGTGGAATCCGGGCGAGTACCTGGAAAAGGTAGAATCCGTGCACGTATCGAAAAACTGTCTCGGCGAGTACCGAAAAACAGTCGAATCAGTATCAGTACCGAAAAATGGTAGAATCCGGGCGAGTACCGAGAAAAGGTAGAATCCGTGCGAGTATCGAAAAACGGTCTCGGGGAGAACCGAAAAATAGTCGATTCAGTGTCATGACCCAAAAATGGTGGAATCCGGGCGAGTACCTGGAAAAGGTAGAATCCGTGCGAGTATCGAAAAACTGTCTCGGCGAGTACCCAAAAACAGTCGAATCAGTGTCAGTACCGAAAAATGTTAGAATCCGGGCGAGTACCGAGAAAAGGTAGAATCCGTGCGAGTATCGAAAAACGGTCTCGGGGAGAACCGAAAAATGGTCGATTCAGTCTCATGATCCAAAAATGGTGGAATCCAGGCGAGTACCTGGAAAAGGTAGAATCCGTGCGAGTATCGAAAAACTGTCTCGGCGAATACGGAAAAACAGTCGAATCACTGTCAGTACCGAAAAATGGTAGAATCAGGGCGAGTACCGAGAAAAGGTAGAATCCGTGCGAGTATTGAAAAACGGTCTCGGGGAGAACCGAAAAATGGTCGATTCAGTGTCATGACCCAAAAATGGTGGAATCCGGGCGAGTACCTGGAAAAGGTAGAATCCGTGCGAGTATCGAAAAACTGTCTCGGCGAGTACCGAAAAACAGTCGAATCAGTGTCAGTACCGAAAAATGGTAGAATCCGGGCGAGTACCGAGATAAGGTAGAATCCGTGCGAGTATCGAAAAACTGTCTCGGGGAGAACCGAAAAATGGTCGATTCAGTGTCATGACCCAAAAATGGTGGAATCCAGGCGAGTACCTGGAAAAGGTAGAATCCGTGCGAGTATCGAAAAACTGTCTCGGCGAATACGGAAAAATAGTCGAATCAGTGTCAGTACCGAAAAATGGTAGAATCAGGGCGAGTACCGAGAAAAGGTAGAATCCGTGCGAGTATCGAAAAACGGTCTCGGGGAGAACCGAAAAATGGTCGATTCAGTGTCATGACCCAAAAATGGTGGAATCCGGGCGAGTACCTGGAAAAGGTAGAATCCGTGCGAGTATCGAAAAACTGTCTCGGCGAGTACCGAAAAACAGTCGAATCAGTGTCAGTACCGAAAAATGGTAGAATCCGGGCGTGTACCGAGAAAAGGTAGAATCCGTGCGAGTATCGAAAAATGGTCTCGGGGAGAACCGAAAAACAGTCGAATCAGTGTCAGTACCGAAAAATGGTGGAATCCGGGCGAGTACCGAGAAAAGGTAGAATCCGTGCGAGTATTGAAAAACGGTCTCGGGGAGAACCGAAAAATGGTCGATTCAGTGTCATGACCCAAAAATGGTGGAATCCGGTCGAGTACCTGGAAAAGGTGGAATCCGTGCGAGTATCGAAAAACTGTCTCGGCGAGTACCTAAAAACAGTCGAATCAGTGTCAGTACCGAAAAATGGTAGAATCCGGGCGAGTACCGAGAAAAGGTAGAATCCGTGCGAGTATCGAAAAACGGTCTCGGGGAGAACCGAAAAATGGTCGATTCAGTGTCGTGACCCAAAAATGGTGGAATCCGGGCGAGTACCTGGAAAAGATAGAATCCGTGCGAGTATCGAAAAACTGTCTCGGCGAATACGGAAAAACTGTCGAATCAGTGTCAGTATCGAAAAATTGTAGAATCAGGGCGAGTACCGAGAAAAGGTAGAATCCGTGCGAGTATCGAAAAACTGTCTCGGCGAATACGGAAAAACAGTCGAATCAGTGTCAGTACCGAAAAATGGTAGAATCAGGGCGAGTACCGAGAAAAGGTAGAATCCGTGCGAGTATCGAAAAACGGTCTCGGGGAGAACCGAAAAATGGTCGATTCAGTGTCATGACCCAAAAATGGTGGTATCCGGGCGAGTACCTGGAAAAGGTAGAATCCGTGCGAGTATCGAAAAACTGTCTCGGCGAGTACCGAAAAACAGTCGAATTAGTGTCAGTAACGAAAAATGGTAGAATCAGGGCGAGTACCGAGAAAAGGTAGAATCCGTGCGAGTACCGAAAAACGGTCTCGGGGAGAACCGAAAAATGGTCGATTCAGTGTCATGACCCAAAAATGGTGGACTTCGGGCGAGTACCTGGAAAAGGTAGAATCCGTGCGAGTATCGAAAAACTGTCTCGGCGAGTACCGAAAAACAGTCGAATCAGTGTCAGTACCGAAAAATGGTAGAATCCGGGCGTGTACCGAGAAAAGGTAGAATCCGTGCGAGTATTGAAAAACGGTCTCGGGGAGAACCGAAAAATGGTCGATTCAGTGTCATGACCCAAAAATGGTGGAATCCGGGCGAGTACCTGGAAAAGGTAGAATCCGTGCGAGTATCGAAAAACTGTCTCGGCGAGTACCGAAAAACAGTCGAATCAGTGTCAGTACCGAAAAATGGTAGAATCCGGGCGAGTACCGAGATAAGGTAGAATCCGTGCGAGTATCGAAAAACTGTCTCGGGGAGAACCGAAAAATGGTCGATTCAGTGTCATGACCCAAAAATGGTGGAATCCAGGCGAGTACCTGGAAAAGGTAGAATCCGTGCGAGTATCGAAAAACTGTCTCGGCGAATACGGAAAAATAGTCGAATCAGTGTCAGTACCGAAAAATGGTAGAATCAGGGCGAGTACCGAGAAAAGGTAGAATCCGTGCGAGTATCGAAAAACGGTCTCGGGGAGAACCGAAAAATGGTCGATTCAGTGTCATGACCCAAAAATGGTGGAATCCGGGCGAGTACCTGGAAAAGGTAGAATCCGTGCGAGTATCGAAAAACTGTCTCGGCGAGTACCGAAAAACAGTCGAATCAGTGTCAGTACCGAAAAATGGTAGAATCCGGGCGTGTACCGAGAAAAGGTAGAATCCGTGCGAGTATCGAAAAATGGTCTCGGGGAGAACCGAAAAACAGTCGAATCAGTGTCAGTACCGAAAAATGGTGGAATCCGGGCGAGTACCGAGAAAAGGTAGAATCCGTGCGAGTATTGAAAAACGGTCTCGGGGAGAACCGAAAAATGGTCGATTCAGTGTCATGACCCAAAAAAGGTGGAATCCGGTCGAGTACCTGGAAAAGGTGGAATCCGTGCGAGTATCGAAAAACTGTCTCGGCGAGTACCTAAAAACAGTCGAATCAGTGTCAGTACCGAAAAATGGTAGAATCCGGGCGAGTACCGAGAAAAGGTAGAATCCGTGCGAGTATCGAAAAACGGTCTCGGGGAGAACCGAAAAATGGTCGATTCAGTGTCGTGACCCAAAAATGGTGGAATCCGGGCGAGTACCTGGAAAAGATAGAATCCGTGCGAATATCGAAAAACTGTCTCGGCGAGTACCGAAAAACAGTCGAATCAGTGTCAGTACCGAAAAATGGTAGAATCCGGGCGAGTACCGAGAAAAGGTAGAATCCGTGTGAGTATCGAAAAACTGTCTCGGGAAGTACCTAAAAATGGTCGATTCAGTGTCATGACCCAAATATGGTGGAATCCGGGCGAGTACCAGGAAAAGGTAGAATCCGTGCGAGTATCGAAAAACTGTCTCGGCGAGTACCGAAAAACAGTCGAATTAGTGTCAGTACCGAAAAATGGTAGAATCAGGGCGAGAACCGAGAAAAGGAAGAATCCGTGCGAGTATCGAAAAACGGTCTCGGGGAGAACCGAAAAATGGTCGATTCAGTGTCCTGACCCAAAAATGGTGGAATCCGGGCGAGTACCTGGAAAAGGTAGAATCCGTGCGCGTATCGAAAAACTGTCTCGGCGAGTACCGAAAAACAGTCGAATTAGTGTCAGTACCGAAAAATGGTAGAATCAGGGCGAGAACCGAGAAAAGGAAGAATCCGTGCGAGTATCGAAAAACGGTCTCGGGGAGAACCGAAAAATGGTCGATTCAGTGTCCTGACCCAAAAATGGTGGAATCCGGGCGAGTACCTGGAAAAGGTAGAATCCGTGCGCGTATCGAAAAACTGTCTCGGCGAGTACCGAAAAACAGTCGAATCAGTGTCAGTACCGAAAAATGGTAGATCCGGGCGGGTACCGAGAAAAGGTAGAATCCGTGCGAGTATCGAAAAACGGTCTCGGGGAGAACCGAAAAATGGTCGATTCAGTGTCGTGACCCAAAAATGGTAGAATCCGGGCGAGTACCTGGAAAAGGTAGAATCCGTGCGCGTATCGAAAAACTGTGTCGGCGAGTACCGAAAAACAGTCGAATCAGTGTCAGTACCGAAAAATGGTAGAATCAGGGCGAGTACCGAGAAAAGGAAGAATCCGTGCGAGTATCGAAACACGGTCTCGGGGAGAACCGAAAAATGGTCGATTCAGTGTCATGACCCAAAAATGGTGGAATCCGGGCGAGTACCTGGAAAAGGTAGAATCCGTGCGAGTATCGAAAAACTGTCTCGGCGAGTACCGAAAAACAGTCGAATTAGTGTCAGTACCGAAAAATGGTAGAATCAGGGCGAGAACCGAGAAAAGGAAGAATCCGTGTGAGTATCGAAAAACGGTCTCGGGGAGAACCGAAAAATGGTCGATTCAGTGTCCTGACCCAAAAATGGTGGAATCCGGGCGAGTACCAGGAAAAGGTAGAATCCGTGCGCATATCGAAAAACTGTCTCGGCGAGTACCGAAAAACAGTCGAATCAGTGTCAGTACCGAAAAATGGTAGATCCGGGTGGGTACCGAGAAAAGGTAGAATCCGTGCGAGTATCGAAAAACGGTCTCGGGGAGAACCGAAAAATGGTCGATTCAGTGTCATGACCCAAAAATGGTTGAATCCGGGCGAGTACCTGGAAAAGGTAGAATCCGTGCGAGTATCGAAAAACTGTCTCGGCGAGTACCGAAAAACAGTCGAATCAGTGTCAGTACCGAAAAATGGTAGAATCCGGGCGAGTACCGAGAAAAGGTAGAATCCGTGCGAGTATCGAAAAACGGTCTCGGGGAGAACCGAAAAATGGTCGATTCAGTGTCATGACCCAGAAATTGTGGAATCCGGGCGAGTACATGGAAAAGGTAGAATCCGTGCGCGTATCGAAAAACTGTCTCGGCGAGTACTGAAAAACAGTCGAATTAGTGTCAGTACCGAAAAATGGTAGAATCCGAGCGAGTACCGAGAAAAGGTAGAATCCGTGCGAGTATCGAAAAACGGTCTCGGGGAGAACCGAAAAATGGTCGATTCAGTGTCATGACCAAAAAATGGTGGAATCCGGGCGAGTACCTGGAAAAGGTAGAATCCGTGCGCGTATCGAAAAACTGTCTCGGCGAGTACTGAAAAACAGTCGAATTAGTGTCAGTACCGAAAAATGGTAGAATCCGAGCGAGTACCGAGAAAAGGTAGAATCCGTGCGAATATTGAAAAACGGTCTCGGGGAGAAACGAAAAATGGTGGATTCAGTGTCATGACCCAAAAATGGTGGAATCGGGGCGAGTACCTGGAAAAGGTAGAATCCGTGCGCGTATCGAAAAACTGTCTCGGCGAGTACCGAAAAACAGTCGAATCAGTGTCAGTACCGAAAAATGGTAGAATCCGGGCGAGTACCGAGAAAAGGTAGAATCCGTGCGAGTATCGAAAAACGGTCTCGGGGAGAACCGAAAAATGGTCGATTCAGTGTCATGACCCAAAAATGGTGGAATCCAGGCGAGTACCTGGAAAAGGTAGAATCCGTGCGCGTATCGAAAAACTGTCTCGGCGAGTACCGAAAAACAGTCGAATCAGTGTCAGTACCGAAAAATGGTAGAATCCGGGCGAGTACCGAGAAAAGGAAGAATCCGTGCGAGTATCGAAACACGGTCTCGGGGAGAACCGAAAAATGGTCGATTCAGTGTCATGACCCAAAAATGGTGGAATCCGGGCGAGTACCTGGAAAAGGTAGAATCCGTGCGAGTATCGAAAAACTGTCTCGGCGAGTACCGAAAAACAGTCGAATTAGTGTCAGTACCGAAAAATGGTAGAATCAGGGCGAGAACCGAGAAAAGGAAGAATCCGTGTGAGTATCGAAAAATGGTCTCGGGGAGAACCGAAAAATGGTCGATTCAGTGTCCTGACCCAAAAATGGTGGAATCCGGGCGAGTACCTGGAAAAGGTAGAATCCGTGCGCGTATCGAAAAACTGTCTCGGCGAGTACCGAAAAACAGTCGAATCAGTGTCAGTACCGAAAAATGGTAGATCCGGGCGGGTACCGAGAAAAGGTAGAATCCGTGCGAGTATCGAAAAACGGTCTCGGGGAGAACCGAAAAATGGTCGATTCAGTGTCATGACCCAAAAATGGTTGAATCCGGGCGAGTACCTGGAAAAGGTAGAATCCGTGCGAGTATCGAAAAACTGTCTCGGCGAGTACCGAAAAACAGTCGAATCAGTGTCAGTACCGAAAAATGGTAGAATCAGGGCGAGTACCGAGAAAAAGAAGAATCCGTGCGAGTATCGAAAAACGGTCTCGGGGAGAACCGAAAAATGGTCGATTCAGTGTCATGACCCAAAAATGGTGGAATCCGGGCGAGTACCTGGAAAAGGTAGAATCCGTGCGAGTATCGAAAAACTGTCTCGGTGAGTACCGAAAAAAAGTCGAATTAGTGTAAGTACCGAAAAATTGTATAATCCGAGCGAGTACCGAGAAAAGGTAGAATCCGTGCGAGTATTCAAAAACGGTCTCGGGGAGAAACGAAAAATGGTCGATTCAGTGCCATGACCCAAAAATGGTGGAATCTGGGCGAGTACATGGAAAAGGTAGAATCCGTGCGCGTATCGAAAAACTGTCTCGGCGAGTACCGAAAAACAGTCGAATCAGTGTAAGTACCGAAAAATGGTAGAATCCGGGCGAGTACCGAGAAAAGGTAGAATCCGTGCGAGTATCGAAAAACGGTCTCGGGGAGAACCGAAAAATGGTCGATTCAGTGTCATGACCCAAAAATGGTGGAATCCGGGCGAGTACCTGAAAAAGGTAGAATCCGTGCGAGTATCGAGGGCGAGTACCGAAAAACAGTCGAATCAGTGTCAGTACAGAAAAATGGTAGAATCAGGGCGAGAACCGAGAAAAGGAAGAATCCGTGCGAGTATCGAAAAACGGTCTCGGGGAGAACCGAAAAATGGTCGATTCAGTGTCATGACCCAAAAATGGTGGAATCCAGGCGAGTACCTGGAAAAGGTAGAATCCGTGCGCGTATCGAAAAACTGTCTCGGCGAGTACCGAAAAACAGTCGAATCAGTGTCAGTACCGAAAAATGGTAGAATCCGGGCGAGTACCGAGAAAAGGAAGAATCCGTGCGAGTATCGAAACACGGTCTCGGGGAGAACCGAAAAATGGTCGATTCAGTGTCATGACCCAAAAATGGTGGAATCCGGGCGAGTACCTGGAAAAGGTAGAATCCGTGCGAGTATCGAAAAACTGTCTCGGCGAGTACCGAAAAACAGTCGAATTAGTGTCAGTACCGAAAAATGGTAGAATCAGGGCGAGAACCGAGAAAAGGAAGAATCCGTGTGAGTATCGAAAAATGGTCTCGGGGAGAACCGAAAAATGGTCGATTCAGTGTCCTGACCCAAAAATGGTGGAATCCGGGCGAGTACCTGGAAAAGGTAGAATCCGTGCGCGTATCGAAAAACTGTCTCGGCGAGTACCGAAAAACAGTCGAATCAGTGTCAGTACCGAAAAATGGTAGATCCGGGCGGGTACCGAGAAAAGGTAGAATCCGTGCGAGTATCGAAAAACGGTCTCGGGGAGAACCGAAAAATGGTCGATTCAGTGTCATGACCCAAAAATGGTTGAATCCGGGCGAGTACCTGGAAAAGGTAGAATCCGTGCGAGTATCGAAAAACTGTCTCGGCGAGTACCGAAAAACAGTCGAATCAGTGTCAGTACCGAAAAATGGTAGAATCAGGGCGAGTACCGAGAAAAAGAAGAATCCGTGCGAGTATCGAAAAACGGTCTCGGGGAGAACCGAAAAATGGTCGATTCAGTGTCATGACCCAAAAATGGTGGAATCCGGGCGAGTACCTGGAAAAGGTAGAATCCGTGCGAGTATCGAAAAACTGTCTCGGTGAGTACCGAAAAAAAGTCGAATTAGTGTAAGTACCGAAAAATTGTATAATCCGAGCGAGTACCGAGAAAAGGTAGAATCCGTGCGAGTATTGAAAAACGGTCTCGGGGAGAAACGAAAAATGGTCGATTCAGTGCCATGACCCAAAAATGGTGGAATCTGGGCGAGTACATGGAAAAGGTAGAATCCGTGCGCGTATCGAAAAACTGTCTCGGCGAGTACCGAAAAACAGTCGAATCAGTGTAAGTACCGAAAAATGGTAGAATCCGGGCGAGTACCGAGAAAAGGTAGAATCCGTGCGAGTATCGAAAAACGGTCTCGGGGAGAACCGAAAAATGGTCGATTCAGTGTCATGACCCAAAAATGGTGGAATCCGGGCGAGTACCTGAAAAAGGTAGAATCCGTGCGAGTATCGAGGGCGAGTACCGAAAAACAGTCGAATCAGTGTCAGTACAGAAAAATGGTAGAATCAGGGCGAGAACCGAGAAAAGGAAGAATCCGTGCGAGTATCGAAAAACGGTCTCGGGGAGAACCGAAAAATGGTCGATTCAGTGTCATGACCCAAAAATTGTGGAATCCGGGCGAGTACCTGGAAAAGGTAGAATCCGTGCGCGTATCGAAAAACTGTCTCGGCGAGTACCGAAAAACAGTCGAATCAGTGTAAGTACCGAAAAATGGTAGAATCCGGGCGAGTACCATGAAAAGGTAGAATCCGTGCGAGTATCGAAAAAGGGTCTCGAGGAGAACCGAAAAATGGTCGATTCAGTGTCATGACCCAAAAATGGTGGAATCCGGGCGAGTACCTGGAAAAGGTAGAATCCGTGCGCGTATCGAAAAACTGTCTCGGCGAGTACCGAAAAACAGTCGAATCAGTGTCAGTACCGAAAAATGGTAGATCCGGGAGGGTACCGAGAAAAGGTAGAATCCGTGCGAGTATCGAAAAACGGCCTCGGGGAGAACCGAAAAATGGTCGATTCAGTGTCATGACCCAAAAATGGTGGAATCCGGGCGAGTACCTGGAAAAGGTAGAATCCGTGCGAGTATCGAAGGCGAGTACCGAAAAACAGTCGAATCAGTGTCAGTACCGAAAAATGGTAGAATCAGGGCGAGAACCGAGAAAAGGAAGAATCCGTGCGAGTATCGAAAAACGGTCTCGGGGAGAACCGAAAAATGGTCGATTCAGTGTCATGACCCAAAAATGGTGGAATCCGGGCGAGTACCTGGAAAAGGTAGAATCCGTGCGAGTATCGAAAAACTGTCTCGGCGAGTACCGAAAAACAGTCGAATCAGTGTCAGTACCGAAAAATGGTAGAATCCGGGCGAGTACCGAGAAAAGGTAGAATCCGTGCGAGTATCGAAAAAGGGTCTCGAGGAGAACCGAAAAATGGTCGATTCAGTGTAATGACCCAAAAATGGTGGAATCCGGGCGAGTACCTGGAAAAGGTAGAATCCGTGCGAGTATCGAAAAAATGTCTCGGTGAGTACCGAAAAACAGTCGAATTAGTGTCAGTACCGAAAAATTGTATAATCCGAGCGAGTACCGAGAAAAGGTAGAATCCGTGCGAGTATGGAAAAACGGCCTCGGGGAGAAACGAAAAATGGTCGATTCAGTGTAATGACCCAAAAATGGTGGAATCCGGGCGAGTACCTGGAAAAGGTAGAATCCGTGCGAGTATCGAAAAAGGGTCTCGAGGAGAACCGAAAAATGGTCGATTCAGTGTAATGACCCAAAAATGGTGGAATCCGGGCGAGTACCTGGAAAAGGTAGAATCCGTGCGAGTATCGAAAAAATGTCTCGGTGAGTACCGAAAAACAGTCGAATTAGTGTCAGTACCGAAAAATTGTATAATCCGAGCGAGTACCGAGAAAAGGTAGAATCCGTGCGAGTATGGAAAAACGGCCTCGGGGAGAAACGAAAAATGGTCGATTCAGTGTAATGACCCAAAAATGGTGGAATCCGGGCGAGTACCTGGAAAAGGTAGAATCCGTGCGAGTATCGAAAAACTGTCTCGGCGAGTACCGAAAAACAGTCGAATCAGTGTCAGTACCGAAAAATGGTAGAATCCGGGCGAGTACCGAGAAAAGGTAGAATCCGTGCGAGTATCGAAAAAGGGTCTCGAGGAGAACCGAAAAATGGTCGATTCAGTGTAATGACCCAAAAATGGTGGAATCCGGGCGAGTACCTGGAAAAGGTAGAATCCGTGTGAGTATCGAGGGCGAGTACCGAAAAACAGTCGAATCAGTGTCAGTACCGAAAAATGGTAGAATCAGGGCGAGAACCGAGAAAAGGAAGAATTCGTGCGAGTATCGAAAAACGGTCTCGGGGAGAACCGAAAAATGGTCGATTCAGTGTCATGACCCAAAAATGGTGGAATCCGGGCGAGTACCTGGAAAAGGTAGAATCCGTGCGCGTATCGAAAAACTGTCTCGGCGAGTACTGAAAAACAGTCGAATTAGTGTCAGTACCGAAAAATGGTAGAATCCGAGCGAGTACCGAGAAAAGGTAGAATCCGTGCGAGTACCGAAAAAGGGTCTCGAGGAGAACCGAAAAATGGTCGATTCAGTGTCATGACCCAAAAATGGTGGAATCTGGGCGAGTACCTGGAAAAGGTAGAATCCGTGCGCGTATCGAAAAACTGTCTCGGCGAGTACCGAAAAACAGTCGAATCAGTGTAAGTACCGAAAAATGGTAGAATCCGGGCGAGTACCGAGAAAAGGTAGAATCCGTGCGAGTATTGAAAAACGGTCTTGGGGAGAAACGAAAAATGGTCGATTCAGTGTCATGACCCAAAAATGGTGGAATCTGGGCGAGTACTTGGAAAAGGTAGAATCCGTGCGCGTATCGAAAAACTGTCTCGGCGAGTACCGAAAAACAGTCGAATCAGTGTAAGTACCGAAAAATGGTAGAATCCGGGCGAGTACCATGAAAAGGTAGAATCCGTGCGAGTATCGAAAAAGGGTCTCGAGGAGAACCGAAAAATGGTCGATTCAGTGTCATGACCCAAAAATGGTGGAATCCGGGCGAGTACCTGGAAAAGGTAGAATCCGTGCGCGTATCGAAAAACTGTCTCGGCGAGTACCGAAAAACAGTCGAATCAGTGTCAGTACCGAAAAATGGTAGATCCGGGAGGGTACCGAGAAAAGGTAGAATCCGTGCGAGTATCGAAAAACGGTCTCGGGGAGAACCGAAAAATGGTCGATTCAGTGTCATGACCCAAAAATGGTGGAATCCGGGCGAGTACCTGGAAAAGGTAGAATCCGTGCGAGTATCGAAAAACTGTCTCGGCGAGTACCCAAAAACAGTCGAATCAGTGTCAGTACCGAAAAATGGTAGAATCCGGGCGAGTACCGAGAAAAGGTAGAATCCGTGCGAGTATTGAAAAACGGTCTTGGGGAGAAACGAAAAATGGTCGATTCAGTGTCATGACCCAAAAATGGTGGAATCTGGGCGAGTACCTGGAAAAGGTAGAATCCGTGCGCGTATCGAAAAACTGTCTCGGCGAGTACCGAAAAACAGTCGAATCAGTGTAAGTACCGAAAAATGGTATAATCCGGGCGAGTACCATGAAAAGGTAGAATCCGTGCGAGTATCGAAAAAGGGTCTCGAGGAGAACCGAAAAATGGTCGATTCAGTGTCATGACCCAAAAATTGTTGAATCCGGGCGAGTACCTGGAAAAGGTAGAATCCGTGCGCGTATCGAAAAACTGTCTCGGCGAGTACTGAAAAACAGTCGAATTAGTGTCAGTACCGAAAAATGGTAGAATCCGAGCGAGTACCGAGAAAAGGTAGAATCCGTGCGAGTATCGAAAAACGGTCTCGAGGAGAACCGAAAAATGGTCGATTCAGTGTCATGACCCAAAAATTGTGGAATCCGGGCGAGTACCTGGAAAAGGTAGAATCCGTGCGAGTATCGAAAAACTGTCTCGGCGAGTACCGAAAAACAGTCGAATCAGTGTCAGTACCGAAAAATGGTAGAATCCGGGCGAGTACCGAGAAAAGGTAGAATCCGTGCGAGTATCGAAAAAGGGTCCCGAGGAGAACCGAAAAATGGTCGATTCAGTGTAATGACCCAAAAATGGTGGAATCCGGGCGAGTACCTGGAAAAGGTAGAATCCGTGCGAGTATCGAAAAACTGTCTCGGCGAGTACCGAAAAACAGTCGAATCAGTGTCAGTACCGAAAAATGGTAGAATCCGGGCGAGTACCGAGAAAAGGTAGAATCCGTGCGAGTATCGAAAAACGGTCTCGAGGAGAACCGAAAAATGGTCGATTCAGTGTAATGACCCAAAAATGGTGGAATCCGGGCGAGTACCTGGAAAAGGTAGAATCCGTGCGAGTATCGAAAAACTGTCTCGGCGAGTTCCGAAAAACAGTCGAATCAGTGTCAGTACCGAAAAATGGTAGAATCCGGGCGAGTACCGAGAAAAGGAAGAATCCGTGCGAGTATCGAAAAACGGTCTCGGGGAGAACCGAAAAATGGTCGATTCAGTGTCATGACCCAAAAATGGTGGAATCCGGGCGGGTACCTGGAAAAGGTAGAATCTGTGCGCGTATCGAAAAACTGTCTCGGCGAGTACCGAAAAACAGTCGAATCAGTGTAAGTACCGAAAAATGGTAGAATCCGGGCGAGTACCATGAAAAGGTAGAATCCGTGCGAGTATCGAAAAAGGGTCTCGAGGAGAACCGAAAAATGGTCGATTCAGTGTCATGACCCAAAAATGGTGGAATCCGGGCGAGTACCTGGAAAAGGTAGAATCCGTGCGCGTATCGAAAAACTGTCTCGGCGAGTACCGAAAAACAGTCGAATCAGTGTCAGTACCGAAAAATGGTAGATCCGGGAGGGTACCGAGAAAAGGTAGAATCCGTGCGAGTATCGAAAAACGGTCTCGGGGAGAACCGAAAAATGGTCGATTCAGTGTCATGACCCAAAAATGGTGGAATCCGGGCGAGTACCTGGAAAAGGTAGAATCCGTGCGCGTATCGAAAAACTGTCTCGGCAAGTACCGAAAAACAGTCGAATCAGTGTCAGTACCGAAAAATGGTAGATCCGGGCGGGTACCGAGAAACGGTAGAATCCGTGCGAGTATCGAAAAACGGTCTCGGGGAGAACCGAAAAATGGTCGATTCAGTGTCATGACCCAAAAATGGTGGAATCCGGGCGAGTACCTGGAAAAGGTAGAATCCGTGCGAGTATCGAAAAACTGTCTCAGCGAGTACCGAAAAACAGTCGAATCAGTGTCAGTACCGAAAAATGGTAGAATCAGGGCGAGAACCGAGAAAAGGAAGAATCCGTGCGAGTATCGAAAAACGGTCTCGGGGAGAACCGAAAAATGGTCGATTCAGTGTCATGACCCAAAAATGGTGGAATCCGGGCGAGTACCTGGAAAAGGTAGAATCCGTGCGAGTATCGAAAAACTGTCTCGGCGAGTACCCAAAAACAGTCGAATCAGTGTCAGTACCGAAAAATGGTAGAATCAGGGCGAGAACCGAGAAAAGGAAGAATCCGTGCGAGTATCGAAAAAACGGTCTCGGGGAGAACCGAAAAATGGTCGATTCAGTGTCATGACCCAAAAATGGTGGAATCCGGGCGAGTACCTGGAAAAGGTAGAATCCGTGCGAGTATCGAAAAACTGTCTCGGCGAGTACCGAAAAACAGTCGAATCAGTGTCAGTACCGAAAAATGGTAGAATCCGGGCGAGTACCGAGAAAAGGTAGAATCCGTGCGAGTATCGAAAAAGGGTCCCGAGGAGAACCGAAAAATGGTCGATTCAGTGTAATGACCCAAAAATGGTGGAATCCGGGCGAGTACCTGGAAAAGGTAGAATCCGTGCGAGTATCGAAAAATTGTCTCGGCGAGTACCGAAAAACAGTCGAATCAGTGTCAGTACCGAAAAATGGTAGAATCCGGGCGAGTACCGAGAAAAGGTAGAATCCGTGCGAGTATCGAAAAACGGTCTCGGGGAGAACCGAAAAATGGTCGATTCAGTGTCATGACCCAAAAATGGTGGAATCCGGGCGAGTACCTGGAAAAGGTAGAATCCGTGCGCGTATCGAAAAACTGTCTCGGCAAGTACCGAAAAACAGTCGAATCAGTGTCAGTACCGAAAAATGGTAGATCCGGGCGGGTACCGAGAAACGGTAGAATCCGTGCGAGTATCGAAAAAACGGTCTCGGGGAGAACCGAAAAATGGTCGATTCAGTGTCATGACCCAAAAATGGTGGAATCCGGGCGAGTACCTGGAAAAGGTAGAATCCGTGCGAGTATCGAAAAACTGTCTCGGCGAGTACCGAAAAACAGTCGAATCAGTGTCAGTACCGAAAAATGGTAGAATCCGGGCGAGTACCGAGAAAAGGTAGAATCCGTGCGAGTATCGAAAAAGGGTCCCGAGGAGAACCGAAAAATGGTCGATTCAGTGTAATGACCCAAAAATGGTGGAATCCGGGCGAGTACCTGGAAAAGGTAGAATCCGTGCGAGTATCGAAAAATTGTCTCGGCGAGTACCGAAAAACAGTCGAATCAGTGTCAGTACCGAAAAATGGTAGAATCCGGGCGAGTACCGAGAAAAGGTAGAATCCGTGCGAGTATCGAAAAACGGTCTCGGGGAGAACCGAAAAATGGTCGATTCAGTGTCATGACCCAAAAATGGTGGAATCCGGGCGAGTACCTGGAAAAGGTAGAATCCGTGCGCGTATCGAAAAACTGTCTCGGCAAGTACCGAAAAACAGTCGAATCAGTGTCAGTACCGAAAAATGGTAGATCCGGGCGGGTACCGAGAAACGGTAGAATCCGTGCGAGTATCGAAAAACGGTCTCGGGGAGAACCGAAAAATGGTCGATTCAGTGTCATGACCCAAAAATGGTGGAATCCGGGCGAGTACCTGGAAAAGGTAGAATCCGTGCGAGTATCGAAAAACTGTCTCGGCGAGTACCGAAAAACAGTCGAATCAGTGTCAGTACCGAAAAATGGTAGAATCAGGGCGAGAACCGAGAAAAGGAAGAATCCGTGCGAGTATCGAAAAACGGTCTCGGGGAGAACCGAAAAATGGTCGATTCAGTGTCATGACCCAAAAATGGTGGAATCCGGGCGAGTACCTGGAAATGGTAGAATCCGTGCGCGTATCGAAAAACTGTCTCGGCGAGTACCGAAAAACAGTCGAATCAGTGTAAGTACCGAAAAATTGTAGAATCCGGGCGAGTACCGAGAAAAGGTAGAATCCGAGCGAGTATCGAAAAACGGTCTCGGGGAGAACCGAAAAATGGTCGATTCAGTGTCATGACCCAAAAATGGTGGAATCCGGGCGAGTACCTGGAAAAGGTAGAATCCGTGCGAGTATCGAAAAACTGTCTCGGCGAGTACCCAAAAACAGTCGAATCAGTGTCAGTACCGAAAAATGGTAGAATCAGGGCGAGAACCGAGAAAAGGAAGAATCCGTGCGAGTATCGAAAAACGGTCTCGGGGAGAACCGAAAAATGGTCGATTCAGTGTCATGACCCAAAAATGGTGGAATCCGGGCGAGTACCTGGAAAAGGTAGAATCCGTGCGAGTATCGAAAAACTGTCTCGGCGAGTACCGAAAAACAGTCGAATCAGTGTCAGTACCGAAAAATGGTAGAATCCGGGCGAGTACCGAGAAAAGGTAGAATCCGTGCGAGTATCGAAAAAGGGTCTCGAGGAGAACCGAAAAATGGTCGATTCAGTGTAATGACCCAAAAATGGGGGAATCCGGGCGAGTACCTGGAAAAGGTAGAATCCGTGCGAGTATCGAAAAACTGTCTCGGCGAGTACCGAAAAACAGTCGAATCAGTGTTAGTACCGAAAAATGGTAGAATCCGGGCGAGTACCGAGAAAAGGTAGAATCCGTGCGAGTATCGAAAAACGGTCTCGGGGAGAACCGAAAAATGGTCGATTCAGTGTCATGACCCAAAAATGGTGGAATCCGGGCGAGTACCTGGAAAAGGTAGAATCCGTGCGCGTATCGAAAAACTGTCTCGGCAAGTACCGAAAAACAGTCGAATCAGTGTCAGTACCGAAAAATGGTAGATCCGGGCGGGTACCGAGAAACGGTAGAATCCGTGCGAGTATCGAAAAACGGTCTCGGGGAGAACCGAAAAATGGTCGATTCAGTGTCATGACCCAAAAATGGTGGAATCCGGGCGAGTACCTGGAAAAGGTAGAATCCGTGCGAGTATCGAAAAACTGTCTCAGCGAGTACCGAAAAACAGTCGAATCAGTGTCAGTACCGAAAAATGGTAGAATCAGGGCGAGAACCGAGAAAAGGAAGAATCCGTGCGAGTATCGAAAAACGGTCTCGGGGAGAACCGAAAAATGGTCGATTCAGTGTCATGACCCAAAAATGGTGGAATCCGGGCGAGTACCTGGAAATGGTAGAATCCGTGCGCGTATCGAAAAACTGTCTCGGCGAGTACCGAAAAACAGTCGAATCAGTGTAAGTACCGAAAAATAGTAGAATCCGGGCGAGTACCGAGAAAAGGTAGAATCCGTGCGAGTATCGAAAAACGGTCTCGGGGAGAAACGAAAAATGGTCGATTCAGTGTCATGACCCAAAAATGGTGGAATCCGGGCGAGGACCTGGAAAAGGTAAAATCCGTGCGCGTATCGAAAAATTGTCTCGGCGAGTACCGAAAAACAGTCGAATCAGTGTCAGTACCGAAAAATGGTAGAATCCGGGCGAGTACCGAGAAAAGGTAGAATCCGTGCGAGTATCGAAAAACGGTCTCGGGGAGAAACGAAAAATGGTCGATTCAGTGTCATGACCCAAAAATGGTGGAATCCGGGCGAGGACCTGGAAAAGGTAGAATCCGTGCGAGTATCGAAAAACTGTCTCGGCGAGTACCGAAAAAGAGTCGAATCAGTGTCAGCACCGAAAAATGGTGGAATCCGGGCGAGTACCGAGAAAAGGTAGAATCCGTGCGAGTATCGAAAAACGGTCTCGGGGAGAACCGAAAAATGGTCGATTCAGTGTCATGACCCAAAAATGGTGGAATCCGGGCGAGTACCTCGAAAAGGTAGAATCCGTCCGAGTATCGAAAAACTGTCTCGGCGAGTACCGAAAAACAGTCGAATTAGTGTCAGTACCGAAAAATGGTAGAATCCGAGCGAGTACCGAGAAAAGGTAGAATCCGTGCGAGTATCGAAAAACGGTCTCGGGGAGAACCGAAAAATGGTCGATTCAGTGTCATGACCCAAAAATGGTGGAATCCGGGCGAGTACCTGGAAAAGGTAGAATCCGTGCGAGTATCGAAAAACTGTCTCGGCGAGTACCGAAAAACAGTCGAATCAGTGTCAGCACCGAAAAATGGTAGAATCCGGGCGAGTACCGAGAAAAGGTAGAATCCGTGCGAGTATCGAAAAACGGTCTCGGGGAGAACCGAAAAATGGTCGATTCAGTGTCATGACCCAAAAATGGTGGAATCCGGGCGAGTACCT
Source organism: Vitis cinerea var. helleri x Vitis riparia (assembly GCA_946000715.1). Classification (NCBI taxonomy): domain Eukaryota; kingdom Viridiplantae; phylum Streptophyta; class Magnoliopsida; order Vitales; family Vitaceae; genus Vitis; species Vitis cinerea var. helleri x Vitis riparia. The sequence goes on from OX254020.1 coordinate 19,053,157, forward strand.
GGAAAAGGTAGAATCCGTGCGAGTATCGAAAAACTGTCTCGGCGAGTACCGAGAAACAGTCGAATTAGTGTCAGTACCTAAAAATGGTAGAATCCGGGCGAGTACCGAGAAAAGGTAGAATCCGTGCGAGTATCGAAAAACGGTCTCAGGGAGAACCGAAAAATGGTCGATTCAGTGTCATGACCCAAAAATGGTGGAATGCGGGCGAGGACCTGGAAAAGGTAGAATCCGTGCGAGTATCGAAAAACTGTCTCGGCGAATACGGAAAAACAGTCGAATCAGTGTCAGTACCGAAAAATGGTAGAATCAGGGCGAGTACCGAGAAAAGGTAGAATCCGTGCGAGTATCGAAAAACGGTCTCGGGGAGAACCGAAAAATGGTCGATTCAGTGTCATGACCCAAAAATGGTGGAATCCGGGCGAGTACCTGGAAAAGGTAGAATCCGTGCGAGTATCGAAAAACTGTCTCGGCGAGTACCGAAAAACAGTCGAATCAGTGTCAGCATCGAAAAATGGTAGAATCCGGGCGAGTACCGAGAAAAGGTAGAATCCGTGCGAGTATCGAAAAACGGTCTCGGGGAGAACCGAAAAATGGTCGATTCAGTGTCATGACCCAAAAATGGTGGAATCCGGGCGAGTACCTGGAAAAGGTAGAATCCGTGCGAGTATCGAAAAACTGTCTCGGCGAGTACCGAAAAACAGTCGAATCAGTGTCAGCACCGAAAAATGGTAGAATCCGGGCGAGTACCGAGAAAAGGTAGAATCCGTGCGAGGATCGAAAAACGGTCTCGGGGAGAACCGAAAAATGGTCGATTCAGTGTCATGACCCAAAAATGTTGGAATCCGGGCGAGTACCTGGAAAAGGTAAAATCCGTGCGCGTATCGAAAAACTGTCTTGGCGAGTACCGAAAAACAGTCGAATCAGTGTCAGTACCGAAAAATGGTAGAATCCGGGCGAGTACCGAGAAAAGGTAGAATCCGTGCGAGTATCGAAAAACGGTCTCGGGGAGAAACGAAAAATGGTCGATTCAGTGTCATGACCCAAAAATGGTGGAATCCGGGCGAGGACCTGGAAAAGGTAGAATCCGTGCGAGTATCGAAAAACTGTCTCGGCGAGTACCGAAAAAGAGTCGAATCAGTGTCAGCACCGAAAAATGGTGGAATCCGGGCGAGTACCGAGAAAAGGTAGAATCCGTGCGAGTATCGAAAAACGGTCTCGGGGAGAACCGAAAAATGGTCGATTCAGTGTCATGACCCAAAAATGGTGGAATCCGGGCGAGTACCTAGAAAAGGTAGAATCCGTGCGAGTATCGAAAAACTGTCTCGGCGAGTACCGAAAAACAGTCGAATTAGTGTCAGTACCGAAAAATGGTAGAATCCGAGCGAGTACCGAGAAAAGGTAGAATCCGTGCGAGTATCGAAAAACGGTCTCGGGGAGAACCGAAAAATGGTCGATTCAGTGTCATGACCCAAAAATGGTGGAATCCGGGCGAGTACCTGGAAAAGGTAGAATCCGTGCGAGTATCGAAAAACTGTCTCGGCGAGTACCGAAAAACAGTCGAATCAGTGTCAGCACCGAAAAATGGTAGAATCCGGGCGAGTACCGAGAAAAGGTAGAATCCGTGCGAGTATCGAAAAACGGTCTCGGGGAGAACCGAAAAATGGTCGATTCAGTGTCATGACCCAAAAATGGTGGAATCCGGGCGAGTACCTGGAAAAGGTAGAATCCGTGCGAGTATCGAAAAACTGTCTCAGCGAGTACCGAAAAACAGTCGAATCAGTGTCAGTACCGAAAAATGGTAGAATCAGGGCGAGAACCGAGAAAAGGAAGAATCCGTGCGAGTATCGAAAAACGGTCTCGGGGAGAACCGAAAAATGGTCGATTCAGTGTCATGACCCAAAAATGGTGGAATCCGGGCGAGTACCTCGAAAAGGTAGAATCCGTCCGAGTATCGAAAAACTGTCTCGGCGAGTACCGAAAAACAGTCGAATCAGTGTAAGTACCGAAAAATAGTAGAATCCGGGCGAGTACCGAGAAAAGGTAGAATCCGTGCGAGTATCGAAAAACGGTCTCGGGGAGAAACGAAAAATGGTCGATTCAGTGTCATGACCCAAAAATGGTGGAATCCGGGCGAGGACCTGGAAAAGGTAAAATCCGTGCGCGTATCGAAAAATTGTCTCGGCGAGTACCGAAAAACAGTCGAATCAGTGTCAGTACCGAAAAATGGTAGAATCCGGGCGAGTACCGAGAAAAGGTAGAATCCGTGCGAGTATCGAAAAACGGTCTCGGGGAGAAACGAAAAATGGTCGATTCAGTGTCATGACCCAAAAATGGTGGAATCCGGGCGAGGACCTGGAAAAGGTAGAATCCGTGCGAGTATCGAAAAACTGTCTCGGCGAGTACCGAAAAAGAGTCGAATCAGTGTCAGCACCGAAAAATGGTGGAATCCGGGCGAGTACCGAGAAAAGGTAGAATCCGTGCGAGTATCGAAAAACGGTCTCGGGGAGAACCGAAAAATGGTCGATTCAGTGTCATGACCCAAAAATGGTGGAATCCGGGCGAGTACCTCGAAAAGGTAGAATCCGTCCGAGTATCGAAAAACTGTCTCGGCGAGTACCGAAAAACAGTCGAATTAGTGTCAGTACCGAAAAATGGTAGAATCCGAGCGAGTACCGAGAAAAGGTAGAATCCGTGCGAGTATCGAAAAACGGTCTCGGGGAGAACCGAAAAATGGTCGATTCAGTGTCATGACCCAAAAATGGTGGAATCCGGGCGAGTACCTGGAAAAGGTAGAATCCGTGCGAGTATCGAAAAACTGTCTCGGCGAGTACCGAAAAACAGTCGAATCAGTGTCAGCACCGAAAAATGGTAGAATCCGGGCGAGTACCGAGAAAAGGTAGAATCCGTGCGAGTATCGAAAAACGGTCTCGGGGAGAACCGAAAAATGGTCGATTCAGTGTCATGACCCAAAAATGGTGGAATCCGGGCGAGTACCTGGAAAAGGTAGAATCCGTGCGAGTATCGAAAAACTGTCTCGGCGAGTACCGAAAAACAGTCGAATTAGTGTCAGTACCTAAAAATGGTAGAATCCGGGCGAGTACCGAGAAAAGGTAGAATCCGTGCGAGTATCGAAAAACGGTCTCAGGGAGAACCGAAAAATGGTCGATTCAGTGTCATGACCCAAAAATGGTGGAATGCGGGCGAGGACCTGGAAAAGGTAGAATCCGTGCGAGTATCGAAAAACTGTCTCGGCGAATACGGAAAAACAGTCGAATCAGTGTCAGTACCGAAAAATGGTAGAATCAGGGCGAGTACCGAGAAAAGGTAGAATCCGTGCGAGTATCGAAAAACGGACTCGGGGAGAACCGAAAAATGGTCGATTCAGTGTCATGACCCAAAAATGGTGGAATCCGGGCGAGTACCTGGAAAAGGTAGAATCCGTGCGAGTATCGAAAAACTGTCTCGGCGAGTACCGAAAAACAGTCGAATCAGTGTCAGCATCGAAAAATGGTAGAATCCGGGCGAGTACCGAGAAAAGGTAGAATCCGTGCGAGTATCGAAAAACGGTCTCGGGGAGAACCGAAAAATGGTCGATTCAGTGTCATGACCCAAAAATGGTGGAATCCGGGCGAGTACCTGGAAAAGGTAGAATCCGTGCGAGTATCGAAAAACTGTCTCGGCGAGTACCGAAAAACAGTCGAATCAGTGTCAGCACCGAAAAATGGTAGAATCCGGGCGAGTACCGAGAAAAGGTAGAATCCGTGCGAGGATCGAAAAACGGTCTCGGGGAGAACCGAAAAATGGTCGATTCAGTGTCATGACCCAAAAATGTTGGAATCCGGGCGAGTACCTGGAAAAGGTAAAATCCGTGCGCGTATCGAAAAACTGTCTTGGCGAGTACCGAAAAACAGTCGAATCAGTGTCAGTACCGAAAAATGGTAGAATCCGGGCGAGTACCGAGAAAAGGTAGAATCCGTGCGAGTATCGAAAAACGGTCTCGGGGAGAAACGAAAAATGGTCGATTCAGTGTCATGACCCAAAAATGGTGGAATCCGGGCGAGGACCTGGAAAAGGTAGAATCCGTGCGAGTATCGAAAAACTGTCTCGGCGAGTACCGAAAAAGAGTCGAATCAGTGTCAGCACCGAAAAATGGTGGAATCCGGGCGAGTACCGAGAAAAGGTAGAATCCGTGCGAGTATCGAAAAACGGTCTCGGGGAGAACCGAAAAATGGTCGATTCAGTGTCATGACCCAAAAATGGTGGAATCCGGGCGAGTACCTAGAAAAGGTAGAATCCGTGCGAGTATCGAAAAACTGTCTCGGCGAGTACCGAAAAACAGTCGAATTAGTGTCAGTACCGAAAAATGGTAGAATCCGAGCGAGTACCGAGAAAAGGTAGAATCCGTGCGAGTATCGAAAAACGGTCTCGGGGAGAACCGAAAAATGGTCGATTCAGTGTCATGACCCAAAAATGGTGGAATCCGGGCGAGTACCTGGAAAAGGTAGAATCCGTGCGAGTATCGAAAAACTGTCTCGGCGAGTACCGAAAAACAGTCGAATCAGTGTCAGCACCGAAAAATGGTAGAATCCGGGCGAGTACCGAGAAAAGGTAGAATCCGTGCGAGTATCGAAAAACGGTCTCGGGGAGAACCGAAAAATGGTCGATTCAGTGTCATGACCCAAAAATGGTGGAATCCGGGCGAGTACCTGGAAAAGGTAGAATCCGTGCGCGTATCGAAAAACTGTCTCGGCGAATACCGGAAAACAGTCGAATTAGTGTCAGTACCGAAAAATGGTAGAATCCGGGCGAGTACCGAGAAAAGGTAGAATCCGTGCGAGTATCGAAAAACGGTCTCGGGGAGAACCGAAAAATGGTCGATTCAGTGTCATGACCCAAAAATGGTGGAATCCGGGCGAGTACCTGGAAAAGGTAGAATCCGTGCGCGTATCGAAAAACTGTCTCGGCGAGTACGGAAAAACAGTCGAATCAGTGTCAGTACCGAAAAATGGTAGAATCCGGGCGAGTACCGAGAAAAGGTAGAATCCGTGCGAGTATCGAAAAACGGTCTCGGGGAGAACCGAAAAATGGTCGATTCAGTGTCATGACCCAAAAATGGTGGAATCCGGGCGAGTACCTGGAAAAGGTAGAATCCGTGCGAGTATCGAAAAACTGTCTCGGCGAGTACCGAAAAACAGTCGAATCAGTGTCAGCACCGAAAAATGGTAGAATCCGGGCGAGTACCGAGAAAAGGTAGAATCCGTGCGAGTATCGAAAAACGGTCTCGGGGAGAACCGAAAAATGGTCGATTCAGTGTCATGACCCAAAAATGGTGGAATCCGGGCGAGTACCTGGAAAAGGTAGAATCCGTGCGAGTATCGAAAAACTGTCTCGGCGAGTACCGAAAAACAGTCGAATTAGTGTCAGTACCGAAAAATGGTAGAATCCGGGCGAGTACCGAGAAAAGGTAGAATCCGTGCGAGTATCGAAAAACGGTCTCAGGGAGAACCGAAAAATGGTCGATTCAGTGTCATGACCCAAAAATGGTGGAATGCGGGCGAGGACTTGGAAAAGGTAGAATCCGTGCGAGTATCGAAAAACTGTCTCGGCGAATACGGAAAAACAGTCGAATCAGTGTCAGTACCGAAAAATGGTAGAATCAGGGCGAGTACCGAGAAAAGGTAGAATCCGTGCGAGTATCGAAAAACGGTCTCGGGGAGAACCGAAAAATGGTCGATTCAGTGTCATGACCCAAAAATGGTGGAATCCGGGCGAGTACCTGGAAAAGGTAGAATCCGTGCGCGTATCGAAAAACTGTCTCGGCGAATACCGGAAAACAGTCGAATTAGTGTCAGTACCGAAAAATGGTAGAATCCGGGCGAGTACCGAGAAAAGGTAGAATCCGTGCGAGTATCGAAAAACGGTCTCGGGGAGAACCGAAAAATGGTCGATTCAGTGTCATGACCCAAAAATGGTGGAATCCGGGCGAGTACCTGGAAAAGGTAGAATCCGTGCGCGTATCGAAAAACTGTCTCGGCGAGTACGGAAAAACAGTCGAATCAGTGTCAGTACCGAAAAATGGTAGAATCCGGGCCAGTACCGAGAAAAGGTAGAATCCGTGCGAGTATCGAAAAACGGTCTCGGGGAGAACCGAAAAATGGTCGATTCAGTGTCATGACCCAAAAATGGTGGAATCCGGGCGAGTACCTGGAAAAGGTAGAATCCGTGCGAGTATCGAAAAACTGTCTCGGCGAGTACCGAAAAACAGTCGAATCAGTGTCAGCACCGAAAAATGGTAGAATCCGGGCGAGTACCGAGAAAAGGTAGAATCCGTGCGAGTATCGAAAAACGGTCTCGGGGAGAACCGAAAAATGGTCGATTCAGTGTCATGACCCAAAAATGGTGGAATCCGGGCGAGTACCTGGAAAAGGTAGAATCCGTGCGAGTATCGAAAAACTGTCTCGGCGAGTACCGAAAAACAGTCGAATTAGTGTCAGTACCGAAAAATGGTAGAATCCGGGCGAGTACCGAGAAAAGGTAGAATCCGTGCGAGTATCGAAAAACGGTCTCAGGGAGAACCGAAAAATGGTCGATTCAGTGTCATGACCCAAAAATGGTGGAATGCGGGCGAGGACTTGGAAAAGGTAGAATCCGTGCGAGTATCGAAAAACTGTCTCGGCGAATACGGAAAAACAGTCGAATCAGTGTCAGTACCGAAAAATGGTAGAATCAGGGCGAGTACCGAGAAAAGGTAGAATCCGTGCGAGTATCGAAAAACGGTCTCGGGGAGAACCGAAAAATGGTCGATTCAGTGTCATGACCCAAAAATGGTGGAATCCGGGCGAGTACCTGGAAAAGGTAGAATCCGTGCGCGTATCGAAAAACTGTCTCGGCGAATACCGGAAAACAGTCGAATTAGTGTCAGTACCGAAAAATGGTAGAATCCGGGCGAGTACCGAGAAAAGGTAGAATCCGTGCGAGTATCGAAAAACGGTCTCGGGGAGAACCGAAAAATGGTCGATTCAGTGTCATGACCCAAAAATGGTGGAATCCGGGCGAGTACCTGGAAAAGGTAGAATCCGTGCGCGTATCGAAAAACTGTCTCGGCGAGTACGGAAAAACAGTCGAATCAGTGTCAGTACCGAAAAATGGTAGAATCCGGGCCAGTACCGAGAAAAGGTAGAATCCGTGCGAGTATCGAAAAACGGTCTCGGGGAGAACCGAAAAATGGTCGATTCAGTGTCATGACCCAAAAATGGTGGAATCCGGGCGAGTACCTGGAAAAGGTAGAATCCGTGCGAGTATCGAAAAACTGTCTCGGCGAATACGGAAAAACAGTCGAATCAGTGTCAGTACCGAAAAATGGTAGAATCAGGGCGAGTACCGAGAAAAGGTAGAATCCGTGCGAGTATCGAAAAACGGTCTCGAGGAGAACCGAAAAATGGTCGATTCAGTGTCATGACCCAAAAATGGTGGAATCCGGGCGAGTACCTGGAAAAGGTAGAATCCGTGCGCGTATCGAAAAACTGTCTTGGCGAATACCGGAAAACAGTCGAATTAGTGTCAGTACCGAAAAATGGTAGAATCCGTGCGAGTACCGAGAAAAGGTAGAATCCGTGCGAGTATCGAAAAACGGTCTCGGGGAGAACCGAAAAATGGTCGATTCAGTGTCATGACCCAAAAATGGTGGAATCCGGGCGAGTACCTGGAAAAGGTAGAATCCGTGCGCGTATCGAAAAACTGTCTCGGCGAGTACCGAAAAACAGTCGAATCAGTGTCAGTACCGAAAAATGGTAGAATCAGGGCGAGTACCGAGAAAAGGTAGAATTCGTGCGAGTATCGAAAAACGGTCTCGGGGAGAACCGAAAAATGGTCGATTCAGTGTCATGACCCAAAAATGGTGGAATCCGGGCGAGGACCTGGAAAAGGTAGAATCCGTGCGCGTATCGAAAAACTGTCTCGGCGAGTACCGAAAAAGAGTCGAATCAGTGTCAGCACCGAAAAATGGTGGAATCCGGGCGAGTACCGAGAAAAGGTAGAATCCGTGCGAGTATCGAAAAACGGTCTCGGGGAGAACCGAAAAATGGTCGATTCAGTGTCATGACCCAAAAATGGTGGAATCAGGGCGAGTACCTAGAAAAGGTAGAATCCGTGCGAGTATCGAAAAACTGTCTCGGCGAGTACCGAAAAACAGTCGAATAAGTGTCAGTACCGAAAAATGGTAGAATCCGAGCGAGTACCGAGAAAAGGTAGAATCCGTGCGAGTATCGAAAAACGGTCTCGGGGAGAACCGAAAAATGGTCGATTCAGTGTCATGACCCAAAAATGGTGGAATCCGGGCGAGTACCTAGAAAAGGTAGAATCCGTGCGAGTATCGAAAAACTGTCTCGGCGAGTACCGAAAAACAGTCGAATTAGTGTCAGTACCGAAAAATGGTAGAATCCGGGCGAGTACCGAGAAAAGGTAGAATCCGTGCGAGTATCGAAAAACGGTCTCAGGGAGAACCGAAAAATGGTCGATTCAGTGTCATGACCCAAAAATGGTGGAATGCGGGCGAGGACTTGGAAAAGGTAGAATCCGTGCGAGTATCGAAAAACTGTCTCGGCGAATACGGAAAAACAGTCGAATCAGTGTCAGTACCGAAAAATGGTAGAATCAGGGCGAGTACCGAGAAAAGGTAGAATCCGTGCGAGTATCGAAAAACGGTCTCGGGGAGAACCGAAAAATGGTCGATTCAGTGTCATGACCCAAAAATGGTGGAATCCGGGCGAGTACCTGGAAAAGGTAGAATCCGTGCGCGTATCGAAAAACTGTCTCGGCGAATACCGGAAAACAGTCGAATTAGTGTCAGTACCGAAAAATGGTAGAATCCGGGCGAGTACCGAGAAAAGGTAGAATCCGTGCGAGTATCGAAAAACGGTCTCGGGGAGAACCGAAAAATGGTCGATTCAGTGTCATGACCCAAAAATGGTGGAATCCGAGCGAGTACCTGGAAAAGGTAGAATCCGTGCGCGTATCGAAAAACTGTCTCGGCGAGTACGGAAAAACAGTCGAATCAGTGTCAGTACCGAAAAATGGTAGAATCCGGGCGAGTACCGAGAAAAGGTAGAATCCGTGCGAGTATCGAAAAACGGTCTCGGGGAGAACCGAAAAATGGTCGATTCAGTGTCATGACCCAAAAATGGTGGAATCCGGGCGAGTACCTGGAAAAGGTAGAATCCGTGCGAGTATCGAAAAACTGTCTCGGCGAGTACCGAAAAACAGTCGAATCAGTGTCAGCACCGAAAAATGGTAGAATCCGGGCGAGTACCGAGAAAATGTAGAATCCGTGCGAGTATCGAAAAACGGTCTCGGGGAGAACCGAAAAATGGTCGATTCAGTGTCATGACCCAAAAATGGTGGAATCCGGGCGAGTACCTGGAAAAGGTAGAATCCGTGCGAGTATCGAAAAACTGTCTCGGCGAGTACCGAAAAACAGTCGAATTAGTGTCAGTACCGAAAAATGGTAGAATCCGGGCGAGTACCGAGAAAAGGTAGAATCCGTGCGAGTATCGAAAAACGGTCTCAGGGAGAACCGAAAAATGGTCGATTCAGTGTCATGACCCAAAAATGGTGGAATGCGGGCGAGGACCTGGAAAAGGTAGAATCCGTGCGAGTATCGAAAAACTGTCTCGGCGAATACGGAAAAACAGTCGAATCAGTGTCAGTACCGAAAAATGGTAGAATCAGGGCGAGTACCGAGAAAAGGTAGAATCCGTGCGAGTATCGAAAAACGGTCTCGGGGAGAACCGAAAAATGGTCGATTCAGTGTCATGACCCAAAAATGGTGGAATCCGGGCGAGTACCTGGAAAAGGTAGAATCCGTGCGAGTATCGAAAAACTGTCTCGGCGAGTACCGAAAAACAGTCGAATCAGTGTCAGCACCGAAAAATGGTAGAATCCGGGCGAGTACCGAGAAAATGTAGAATCCGTGCGAGTATCGAAAAACGGTCTCGGGGAGAACCGAAAAATGGTCGATTCAGTGTCATGACCCAAAAATGGTGGAATCCGGGCGAGTACCTGGAAAAGGTAGAATCCGTGCGAGTATCGAAAAACTGTCTCGGCGAGTACCGAAAAACAGTCGAATTAGTGTCAGTACCGAAAAATGGTAGAATCCGGGCGAGTACCGAGAAAAGGTAGAATCCGTGCGAGTATCGAAAAACGGTCTCAGGGAGAACCGAAAAATGGTCGATTCAGTGTCATGACCCAAAAATGGTGGAATGCGGGCGAGGACCTGGAAAAGGTAGAATCCGTGCGAGTATCGAAAAACTGTCTCGGCGAATACGGAAAAACAGTCGAATCAGTGTCAGTACCGAAAAATGGTAGAATCAGGGCGAGTACCGAGAAAAGGTAGAATCCGTGCGAGTATCGAAAAACGGTCTCGGGGAGAACCGAAAAATGGTCGATTCAGTGTCATGACCCAAAAATGGTGGAATCCGGGCGAGTACCTGGAAAAGGTAGAATCCGTGCGAGTATCGAAAAACTGTCTCGGCGAGTACCGAAAAACAGTCGAATCAGTGTCAGCACCGAAAAATGGTAGAATCCGGGCGAGTACCGAGAAAAGGTAGAATCCGTGCGAGTATCGAAAAACGGTCTCGGGGAGAACCGAAAAATGGTCGATTCAGTGTCATGACCCAAAAATGTTGGAATCCGGGCGAGTACCTGGAAAAGGTAAAATCCGTGCGCGTATCGAAAAACTGTCTCGGCGAGTACCGAAAAACAGTCGAATCAGTGTCAGTACCGAAAAATGGTAGAATTCGGGCGAGTACCGAGAAAAGGTAGAATCCGTGCGAGTATCGAAAAACGGTCTCGGGGAGAAACGAAAAATGGTCGATTCAGTGTCATGACCCAAAAATGGTGGAATCCGGGCGAGGACCTGGAAAAGGTAGAATCCGTGCGAGTATCGAAAAACTGTCTCGGCGAGTACCGAAAAAGAGTCGAATCAGTGTCAGCACCGAAAAATGGTCGAATCCGGGCGAGTACCGAGAAAAGGTAGAATCCGTGCGAGTATCGAAAAACGGTCTCGGGGAGAACCGAAAAATGGTCGATTCAGTGTCATGACCCAAAAATGGTGGAATCCGGGCGAGTACCTAGAAAAGGTAGAATCCGTGCGAGTATCGAAAAACTGTCTCGGCGAGTACCGAAAAACAGTCGAATTAGTGTCAGTACCGAAAAATGGTAGAATCCGGGCGAGTACCGAGAAAAGGTAGAATCCGTGCGAGTATCGAAAAACGGTCTCGGGGAGAACCGAAAAATGGTCGATTCAGTGTCATGACCCAAAAATGGTGGAATCCGGGCGAGTACCTGGAAAAGGTAGAATCCGTGCGCGTATCGAAAAACTGTCTCGGCGAGTACGGAAAAACAGTCGAATCAGTGTCAGTACCGAAAAATGGTAGAATCCGGGCGAGTACCGAGAAAAGGTAGAATCCGTGCGAGTATCGAAAAACGGTCTCGGGGAGAACCGAAAAATGGTCGATTCAGTGTCATGACCCAAAAATGGTGGAATCCGGGCGAGTACCTGGAAAAGGTAGAATCCGTGCGCGTATCGAAAAACTGTCTCGGCGAGTACGGAAAAACAGTCGAATCAGTGTCAGTACCGAAAAATGGTAGAATCAGGGCGAGTACCGAGAAAAGGTAGAATCCGTGCGAGTATCGAAAAACGGTCTCGGGGAGAACCGAAAAATGCTCGATTCAGTGTCATGACCCAAAAATGGTGGAATCCGGCCGAGGACCTGGAAAAGGTAGAATCCGTGCGAGTATCGAAAAACTGTCTCGGCGAATACGGAAAAACAGTCGAATCAGTGTCAGTACCGAAAAATGGTAGAATCAGGGCGAGTACCGAGAAAAGGTAGAATCCGTGCGAGTATCGAAAAATGGTCTCGGGGAGAACCGAAAAATGGTCGATTCAGTGTCATGACCCAAAAATGGTGGAATCCGGGCGAGTACCTGGAAAAGGTAGAATCCGTGCGCGTATCGAAAAACTGTCTCGGCGAATACGGAAAAACAGTCGAATCAGTGTCACTAGCGAAAAATGGTAGAATCAGGGCGAATACCGAGAAAAGGTAGAATCCGTGCGAGTATCGAAAAACGGTCTCGGGGAGAACCGAAAAATGGTCGATTCCGTGTCATGACCCAAAAATGGTTGAATCCGGGCGAGTACCTGGAAAAGGTAGAATCCGTGCGAGTATCGAAAAACTGTCTCGGCGAGTACCGAAAAACAGTCGAATCAGTGTCAGCACCGAAAAATGGTAGAATCCGGGCGAGTACCGAGAAAAGGTAGAATCTGTGCGAGTATCGAAAAACGGTCTCGGGGAGAACCGAAAAATGGTCGATTCAGTGTCATGACCCAAAAATGGTGGAATCCGGGCGAGTACCTGGAAAAGGTAGAATCCGTGCGAGTATCGAAAAACTGTCTCGGCGAGTACCGAAAAACAGTCGAATCAGTGTCAGTACCGAAAAATGGTAGAATCCGGGCGAGTACCGAGAAAAGGTAGAATCCGTGCGAGTATCGAAAAACGGTCTCGGGGAGAACCGAAAAATGGTCGATTCAGTGTCATGACCCAAAAATGGTGGAATCCGGGCGAGGACCTGGAAAAGGGAGAATCCGTGCGAGTATCGAAAAACTGTCTCGGCGAATACGGAAAAACAGTCGAATCAGTGTCAGTACCGAAAAATGGTAGAATCAGGGCGAGTACCGAGAAAAGGTAGAATCCGTGCGAGTATCGAAAAACGGTATCGGGGAGAACCGAAAAATGGTCGATTCAGTGTCATGACCCAAAAATGGTGGAATCCGGCCGAGGACCTGGAAAAGGTAGAATCCGTGCGAGTATCGAAAAACTGTCTCGGCGAATACGGAAAAACAGTCGAATCAGTGTCAGTACCGAAAAATGGTAGAATCAGGGCGAGTACCGAGAAAAGGTAGAATCCGTGCGAGTATCGAAAAACGGTCTCGGGGAGAACCGAAAAATGGTCGATTCAGTGTCATGACCCAAAAATGGTGGAATCCGGGCGAGGACCTGGAAAAGGGAGAATCCGTGCGAGTATCGAAAAACTGTCTCGGCGAATACGGAAAAACAGTCGAATCAGTGTCAGTACCGAAAAATGGTAGAATCAGGGCGAGTACCGAGAAAAGGTAGAATCCGTGCGAGTATCGAAAAACGGTCTCGGGGAGAACCGAAAAATGGTCGATTCAGTGTCATGACCCAAAAATGGTGGAATCCGGCCGAGGACCTGGAAAAGGTAGAATCCGTGCGAGTATCGAAAAACTGTCTCGGCGAATACGGAAAAACAGTCGAATCAGTGTCAGTACCGAAAAATGGTAGAATCAGGGCGAGTACCGAGAAAAGGTAGAATCCGTGCGAGTATCGAAAAACGGTCTCGGGGAGAACCGAAAAATGGTCGATTCAGTGTCATGACCCAAAAATGGTGGAATCCGGGCGAGGACCTGGAAAAGGTAGAATCCGTGCGAGTATCGAAAAACTGTCTCGGCGAGTACGGAAAAACAGTCGAATCAGTGTCAGTACCGAAAAATGGTAGAATCAGGGCGAGTACCGAGAAAAGGTAGAATCCGTGCGAGTATCGAAAAACGGTCTCGGGGAGAACCGAAAAATGGTCGATTCAGTGTCATGACCCAAAAATGGTGGAATCCGGGCGAGGACCTGGAAAAGGTAGAATCCGTGCGAGTATCGAAAAACTGTCTCGGCGAATACGGAAAAACAGTCGAATCAGTGTCAGTACCGAAAAATGGTAGAATCAGGGCGAGTACCGAGAAAAGGTAGAATCCGTGCGAGTATCGAAAAACGGTCTCGGGGAGAACCGAAAAATGGTCGATTCAGTGTCATGACCCAAAAATGGTGGAATACGGGCGAGTACCTGGAAAAGGTAGAATCCGTGCGAGTATCGAAAAACTGTCTCGGCGAATACGGAAAAACAGTCGAATCAGTGTCACTAGCGAAAAATGGTAGAATCAGGGCGAGTACCGAGAAAAGGTAGAATCCGTGCGAGTATCGAAAAACGGTCTCGGGGAGAACCGAAAAATGGTCGATTCAGTGTCATGACCCAAAAATGGTGGAATCCGGGCGAGGACCTGGAAAAGGTAGAATCCGTGCGAGTATTGAAAAACGGTCTCGGGGAGAAACAAAAAATGGTCGATTCAGTGTCATGACCCAAAAATGGTGGAATCCGGGCGAGGACCAGGAAAAGGTAGAATCCGTGCGAGTATCGAAAAACTGTCTCGGCGAATACGGAAAAACAGTCGAATCAGTGTCAGTACCGAAAAATGGTAGAATCAGGGCGAGTACCGAGAAAAGGTAGAATCCGTGCGAGTATCGAAAAACGGTCTCGGGGAGAACCGAAAAATGGTCGATTCAGTGTCATGACCCAAAAATGGTGGAATCCGGGCGAGGACCAGGAAAAGGTAGAATCCGAGCGAGTATCGAAAAACTGTCTCGGCGAATACGGAAAAACAGTCGAATCAGTGTCACTAGCGAAAAATGGTAGAATCAGGGCGAGTACCGAGAAAAGGTAGAATCCGTGCGAGTATCGAAAAACGGTCTCGGGGAGAACCGAAAAATGGTCGATTCAGTGTCATGACCCAAAAATGGTGGAATCCGGCCGAGGACCTGGAAAAGGTAGAATCCGTGCGAGTATCGAAAAACTGTCTCGGCGAATACGGAAAACCAGTCGAATCAGTGTCAGTACCGAAAAATGGTAGAATCAGGGCGAGTACCGAGAAAAGGTAGAATCCGTGCGAGTATCGAAAAACGGTCTCGGGGAGAACCGAAAAATGGTCGATTCAGTGTCATGACCCAAAAATGCTGGAATCCGGGCGAGTACCGGGAAAAGGTAGAATCTGTGCGAGTATCGAAAAACTGTCTCGGCGAATACGGAAAAACAGTCGAATCAGTGTCACTAGCGAAAAATGGTAGAATCAGGGCGAGTACCGAGAAAAGGTAGAATCCGTGCGAGTATCGAAAAACGGTCTCGGGGAGAACCGAAAAATGGTCGATTCAGTGTCATGACCCAAAAATGGTGGAATCCGGGCGAGTACCTGGAAAAGGTAGAATCCGTGCGCGTATCGAAAAACTGTCTCGGCGAGTACCGAAAAACAGTCGAGTAAGTGTCAGTACCGAAAAATGGTAGAATCCGGGCGAGTACCGAGAAAAGGTAGAATTCGTGCGAGTATCGAAAAACGGTCTCAGGGAGAACCGAAAAATGGTCGATTCAGTGTCATGACCCAAAAATGGTGGAATCCGGGCGAGTACCTGGAAAAGGTAGAATCCGTGCGAGTATCGAAAAACTGTCTCGGCGAGTACCGAAAAACAGTCGAATCAGTGTCAGTACCGAAAAATGGTAGAATCAGGGTGAGTACCGAGAAAAGGTAGAATTCGTGCGAGTATCGAAAAACGGTCTCGGGGAGAACCGAAAAATGGTCGATTCAGTGTCATGACCCAAAAATGGTGGAATCCGGGCGAGTACCTGGAAAAGGTAGAATCCGTGCGAGTATCGAAAAACTGTCTCGGCGAGTACCGAAAAACAGTCGAATCAGTGTCAGTACCGAAAAATGGTAGAATCAGGGCGAGTACCGAGAAAAGGTAGAATCCGTGCGAGTATCGAAAAACGGTCTCGGGGAGAAACGAAAAATGGTCGATTCAGTGTCATGACCCAAAAATGGTGGAATCCGGGCGAGTACCTGGAAAAGGTAGAATCCGTGCGCGTATCGAAAAACTGTCTCGGCGAGTACCGAAAAACAGTCGAGTAAGTGTCAGTACCGAAAAATGGTAGAATCCGGGCGAGTACCGAGAAAAGGTAGAATCCGTGCGAGTATCGAAAAACGGTCTCGGGGAGAACCGAAAAATGGTCGATTCAGTGTCATGACCCAAAAATGGTGGAATCCGGGCGAGGACCTGGAAAAGGTAGAATCCGTGCGCGTATCGAAAAACTGTCTCGGCGAGTACCGAAAAACAGTCGAATCAGTGTCAGTACCGAAAAATGGTAGAATCCGGGCGAGTACCGAGGAAAGGTAGAATCCGTGCGAGTATCGAAAAGCGGTCTCGGGGAGAAACGAAAAATGGTCGATTCAGTGTCATGACCCAAAAATGGTGGAATCCGGGCGAGTACCTGGAAAAGGTAGAATCCGTGCGCGTATCGAAAAACTGTCTCGGCGAGTACCGAAAAACAGTCGAGTAAGTGTAAGTACCGAAAAATGGTAGAATCCGGGCGAGTACCGAGAAAAGGTAGAATCCGTGCGATTATCGAAAAACGGTCTCGGGGAGAACCGAAAAATGGTCGATTCAGTGTCATGACCAAAATGGTGGAATCTGGGCGAGTACCTGGAAAAGGTAGAATCCGTGCGAGTATCGAAAAACTGTCTCGGCGAATACGGAAAAACAGTCGAATCAGTGTCAGTACCGAAAAATGGTAGAATCAGGGCTAGTGCCGAGAAAAGGTAGAATCCGTGCGAGTATCGAAAAACAGTCTCGGGGAATACGGAAAACCAGTCGAATCAGTGTCAGTACCGAAAAATGGTAGAATCAGGGCGAGTACCGAGAAAAGGTAGAATCCGTGCGAGTATCGAAAAACGGTCTCGGGGAGAACCGAAAAATGGTCGATTCAGTGTCATGACCCAAAAATGCTGGAATCCGGGCGAGTACCGGGAAAAGGTAGAATCTGTGCGAGTATCGAAAAACTGTCTCGGCGAATACGGAAAAACAGTCGAATCAGTGTCACTAGCGAAAAATGGTAGAATCAGGGCGAGTACCGAGAAAAGGTAGAATCCGTGCGAGTATCGAAAAACGGTCTCGGGGAGAACCGAAAAATGGTCGATTCAGTGTCATGACCCAAAAATGGTGGAATCCGGGCGAGTACCTGGAAAAGGTAGAATCCGTGCGCGTATCGAAAAACTGTCTCGGCGAGTACCGAAAAACAGTCGAGTAAGTGTCAGTACCGAAAAATGGTAGAATCCGGGCGAGTACCGAGAAAAGGTAGAATTCGTGCGAGTATCGAAAAACGGTCTCGGGGAGAACCGAAAAATGGTCGATTCAGTGTCATGACCCAAAAATGGTGGAATCCGGGCGAGTACCTGGAAAAGGTAGAATCCGTGCGAGTATCGAAAAACTGTCTCGGCGAGTACCGAAAAACAGTCGAATCAGTGTCAGTACCGAAAAATGGTAGAATCAGGGTGAGTACCGAGAAAAGGTAGAATTCGTGCGAGTATCGAAAAACGGTCTCGGGGAGAACCGAAAAATGGTCGATTCAGTGTCATGACCCAAAAATGGTGGAATCCGGGCGAGTACCTGGAAAAGGTAGAATCCGTGCGAGTATCGAAAAACTGTCTCGGCGAGTACCGAAAAACAGTCGAATCAGTGTCAGTACCGAAAAATGGTAGAATCAGGGCGAGTACCGAGAAAAGGTAGAATCCGTGCGAGTATCGAAAAACGGTCTCGGGGAGAAACGAAAAATGGTCGATTCAGTGTCATGACCCAAAAATGGTGGAATCCGGGCGAGTACCTGGAAAAGGTAGAATCCGTGCGCGTATCGAAAAACTGTCTCGGCGAGTACCGAAAAACAGTCGAGTAAGTGTCAGTACCGAAAAATGGTAGAATCCGGGCGAGTACCGAGAAAAGGTAGAATCCGTGCGAGTATCGAAAAACGGTCTCGGGGAGAACCGAAAAATGGTCGATTCAGTGTCATGACCCAAAAATGGTGGAATCCGGGCGAGGACCTGGAAAAGGTAGAATCCGTGCGCGTATCGAAAAACTGTCTCGGCGAGTACCGAAAAACAGTCGAATCAGTGTCAGTACCGAAAAATGGTAGAATCCGGGCGAGTACCGAGGAAAGGTAGAATCCGTGCGAGTATCGAAAAGCGGTCTCGGGGAGAAACGAAAAATGGTCGATTCAGTGTCATGACCCAAAAATGGTGGAATCCGGGCGAGTACCTGGAAAAGGTAGAATCCGTGCGCGTATCGAAAAACTGTCTCGGCGAGTACCGAAAAACAGTCGAGTAAGTGTAAGTACCGAAAAATGGTAGAATCCGGGCGAGTACCGAGAAAAGGTAGAATCCGTGCGATTATCGAAAAACGGTCTCGGGGAGAACCGAAAAATGGTCGATTCAGTGTCATGACCAAAATGGTGGAATCTGGGCGAGTACCTGGAAAAGGTAGAATCCGTGCGAGTATCGAAAAACTGTCTCGGCGAATACGGAAAAACAGTCGAATCAGTGTCAGTACCGAAAAATGGTAGAATCAGGGCTAGTGCCGAGAAAAGGTAGAATCCGTGCGAGTATCGAAAAACAGTCTCGGGGAGAACCGAAAAATGGTCGATTCAGTGTCATGACCCAAAAATGGTGGAATCCGGGCGAGTACCTGGCAAAGGTAGAATCCGTGCGAGTATCGAAAAAATGTCTCGGCGAATACGGAAAAACAGTCGAATCAGTGTCAGTACCGAAAAATGGTAGAATCCGTGCGAGTATTAAAAAACGGTCTCGGGGAGAAACGAAAAATGGTCGATTCAGTGTCATGACCCAAAAATGGTGGAATCCGGGCGAGGACCTGGAAAAGGTAGAATCCGTGCGCGTATCGAAAAACTGTCTCGGCGAGTACCGAAAAACAGTCGAATCAGTGTCAGTACCGAAAAATGGTAGAATCAGGGCGAGTACCGAGAAAAGGTAGAATCCGTGCGAGTATCGAAAAACGGTCTCGGGGAGAACCGAAAAATGGTCGATTCAGTGTCATGACCCAAAAATGGTGGAATCCGGGCGAGGACCAGGAAAAGGTAGAATCCGTGCGAGTATCGAAAAACTGTCTCGGCGAATACGGAAAAACAGTCGAATCAGTGTCACTAGCGAAAAATGGTAGAATCAGGGCGAGTACCGAGAAAAGGTAGAATCCGTGCGAGTATCGAAAAACGGTCTCGGGGAGAACCGAAAAATGGTCGATTCAGTGTCATGACCCAAAAATGGTGGAATCCGGGCGAGTACCTGGAAAAGGTAGAATCCGTGCGCGTATCGAAAAACTGTCTCGGCGAGTACCGAAAAACAGTCGAGTAAGTGTCAGTACCGAAAAATGGTAGAATCCGGGCGAGTACCGAGAAAAGGTAGAATTCGTGCGAGTATCGAAAAAGGGTCTCGGGGAGAACCGAAAAATGGTCGATTCAGTGTCATGACCCAAAAATGGTGGAATCCGGGCGAGTACCTGGAAAAGGTAGAATCCGTGCGAGTATCGAAAAACTGTCTCGGCGAGTACCGAAAAACAGTCGAATCAGTGTCAGTACCGAAAAATGGTAGAATCAGGGTGAGTACCGAGAAAAGGTAGAATTCGTGCGAGTATCGAAAAACGGTCTCGGGGAGAACCGAAAAATGGTCGATTCAGTGTCATGACCCAAAAATGGTGGAATCCGGGCGAGTACCTGGAAAAGGTAGAATCCGTGCGAGTATCGAAAAACTGTCTCGGCGAGTACCGAAAAACAGTCGAATCAGTGTCAGTACCGAAAAATGGTAGAATCAGGGCGAGTACCGAGAAAAGGTAGAATCCGTGCGAGTATCGAAAAACGGTCTCGGGGAGAACCGAAAAATGGTCGATTCAGTGTCATGACCCAAAAATGGTGGAATCCGGGCGAGGACCTGGAAAAGGTAGAATCCGTGCGCGTATCGAAAAACTGTCTCGGCGAGTACCGAAAAACAGTCGAATCAGTGTCAGTACCGAAAAATGGTAGAATCCGGGCGAGTACCGAGAAAAGGTAGAATCCGTGCGAGTATCGAAAAGCGGTCTCGGGGAGAAACGAAAAATGGTCGATTCAGTGTCATGACCCAAAAATGGTGGAATCCGGGCGAGTACCTGGAAAAGGTAGAATCCGTGCGCGTATCGAAAAACTGTCTCGGCGAGTACCGAAAAACAGTCGAGTAAGTGTCAGTACCGAAAAATGGTAGAATCCGGGCGAGTACCGAGAAAAGGTAGAATCCGTGCGAGTATCGAAAAACGGTCTCGGGGAGAACCGAAAAATGGTCGATTCAGTGTCATGACCCAAAAATGGTGGAATCCGGGCGAGGACCTGGAAAAGGTAGAATCCGTGCGCGTATCGAAAAACTGTCTCGGCGAGTACCGAAAAACAGTCGAATCAGTGTCAGTACCGAAAAATGGTAGAATCCGGGCGAGTACCGAGAAAAGGTAGAATCCGTGCGAGTATCGAAAAGCGGTCTCGGGGAGAAACGAAAAATGGTCGATTCAGTGTCATGACCCAAAAATGGTGGAATCCGGGCGAGTACCTGGAAAAGGTAGAATCCGTGCGCGTATCGAAAAACTGTCTCGGCGAGTACCGAAAAACAGTCGAGTAAGTGTAAGTACCGAAAAATGGTAGAATCCGTGCGAGTACCGAGAAAAGGTAGAATCCGTGCGATTATCGAAAAACGGTCTCGGGGAGAACCGAAAAATGGTCGATTCAGTGTCATGACCAAAATGGTGGAATCCGGGCGAGTACCTGGAAAAGGTAGAATCCGTGCGAGTATCGAAAAACTGTCTCGGCGAATACGGAAAAACAGTCGAATCAGTGTCAGTACCGAAAAATGGTAGAATCAGGGCTAGTGCCGAGAAAAGGTAGAATCCGTGCGAGTATCGAAAAACAGTCTCGGGGAGAACCGAAAAATGGTCGATTCAGTGTCATGACCCAAAAATGGTGGAATCCGGGCGAGTACCTGGCAAAGGTAGAATCCGTGCGAGTATCGAAAAAATGTCTCGGCGAATACGGAAAAACAGTCGAATCAGTGTCAGTACCGAAAAATGGTAGAATCCGTGCGAGTATTAAAAAACGGTCTCGGGGAGAAACGAAAAATGGTCGATTCAGTGTCATGACCCAAAAATGGTGGAATCCGGGCGAGGACCTGGAAAAGGTAGAATCCGTGCGCGTATCGAAAAACTGTCTCGGCGAGTACCGAAAAACAGTCGAATCAGTGTCAGTACCGAAAAATGTTAGAATCCGGGCGAGTACCGAGAAAAGGTAGAATCCGTGCGAGTATCGAAAAACGGTCTCGGGGAGAAACGAAAAATGGTCGATTCAGTGTCATGACCCAAAAATGGTGGAATCCGGGCGAGGACCAGGAAAAGGTAGAATCCGTGCGAGTATCGAAAAACTGTCTCGGCGAATACGGAAAAACAGTCGAATCAGTGTCACTAGCGAAAAATGGTAGAATCAGGGCGAGTACCGAGAAAAGGTAGAATCCGTGCGAGTATCGAAAAACGGTCTCGGGGAGAACCGAAAAATGGTCGATTCAGTGTCATGACCCAAAAATGGTGGAATCCGGGCGAGTACCTGGAAAAGGTAGAATCCGTGCGCGTATCGAAAAACTGTCTCGGCGAGTACCGAAAAACAGTCGAGTAAGTGTCAGTACCGAAAAATGGTAGAATCCGGGCGAGTACCGAGAAAAGGTAGAATTCGTGCGAGTATCGAAAAAGGGTCTCGGGGAGAACCGAAAAATGGTCGATTCAGTGTCATGACCCAAAAATGGTGGAATCCGGGCGAGTACCTGGAAAAGGTAGAATCCGTGCGAGTATCGAAAAACTGTCTCGGCGAGTACCGAAAAACAGTCGAATCAGTGTCAGTACCGAAAAATGGTAGAATCAGGGTGAGTACCGAGAAAAGGTAGAATTCGTGCGAGTATCGAAAAACGGTCTCGGGGAGAACCGAAAAATGGTCGATTCAGTGTCATGACCCAAAAATGGTGGAATCCGGGCGAGTACCTGGAAAAGGTAGAATCCGTGCGAGTATCGAAAAACTGTCTCGGCGAGTACCGAAAAACAGTCGAATCAGTGTCAGTACCGAAAAATGGTAGAATCAGGGCGAGTACCGAGAAAAGGTAGAATCCGTGCGAGTATCGAAAAACGGTCTCGGGGAGAACCGAAAAATGGTCGATTCAGTGTAATGACCCAAAAATGGTGGAATCCGGGCGAGGACCTGGAAAAGGTAGAATCCGTGCGCGTATCGAAAAACTGTCTCGGCGAGTACCGAAAAACAGTCGAATCAGTGTCAGTACCGAAAAATGGTAGAATCCGGGCGAGTACCGAGAAAAGGTAGAATCCGTGCGAGTATCGAAAAGCGGTCTCGGGGAGAAACGAAAAATGGTCGATTCAGTGTCATGACCCAAAAATGGTGGAATCCGGGCGAGTACCTGGAAAAGGTAGAATCCGTGCGCGTATCGAAAAACTGTCTCGGCGAGTACCGAAAAACAGTCGAGTAAGTGTCAGTACCGAAAAATGGTAGAATCCGGGCGAGTACCGAGAAAAGGTAGAATCCGTGCGAGTATCGAAAAACGGTCTCGGGGAGAACCGAAAAATGGTCGATTCAGTGTCATGACCCAAAAATGGTGGAATCCGGGCGAGGACCTGGAAAAGGTAGAATCCGTGCGCGTATCGAAAAACTGTCTCGGCGAGTACCGAAAAACAGTCGAATCAGTGTCAGTACCGAAAAATGGTAGAATCCGGGCGAGTACCGAGAAAAGGTAGAATCCGTGCGAGTATCGAAAAGCGGTCTCGGGGAGAAACGAAAAATGGTCGATTCAGTGTCATGACCCAAAAATGGTGGAATCCGGGCGAGTACCTGGAAAAGGTAGAATCCGTGCGCGTATCGAAAAACTGTCTCGGCGAGTACCGAAAAACAGTCGAGTAAGTGTAAGTACCGAAAAATGGTAGAATCCGTGCGAGTACCGAGAAAAGGTAGAATCCGTGCGATTATCGAAAAACGGTCTCGGGGAGAACCGAAAAATGGTCGATTCAGTGTCATGACCAAAATGGTGGAATCCGGGCGAGTACCTGGAAAAGGTAGAATCCGTGCGAGTATCGAAAAACTGTCTCGGCGAATACGGAAAAACAGTCGAATCAGTGTCAGTACCGAAAAATGGTAGAATCAGGGCTAGTGCCGAGAAAAGGTAGAATCCGTGCGAGTATCGAAAAACAGTCTCGGGGAGAACCGAAAAATGGTCGATTCAGTGTCATGACCCAAAAATGGTGGAATCCGGGCGAGTACCTGGCAAAGGTAGAATCCGTGCGAGTATCGAAAAAATGTCTCGGCGAATACGGAAAAACAGTCGAATCAGTGTCAGTACCGAAAAATGGTAGAATCCGTGCGAGTATTAAAAAACGGTCTCGGGGAGAAACGAAAAATGGTCGATTCAGTGTCATGACCCAAAAATGGTGGAATCCGGGCGAGGACCTGGAAAAGGTAGAATCCGTGCGCGTATCGAAAAACTGTCTCGGCGAGTACCGAAAAACAGTCGAATCAGTGTCAGTACCGAAAAATGTTAGAATCCGGGCGAGTACCGAGAAAAGGTAGAATCCGTGCGAGTATCGAAAAACGGTCTCGGGGAGAAACGAAAAATGGTCGATTCAGTGTCATGACCCAAAAATGGTGGAATCCGGGCGAGTACCTGGCAAAGGTAGAATCCGTGCGAGTATCGAAAAAATGTCTCGGCGAATACGGAAAAACAGTCGAATCAGTGTCAGTACCGAAAAATGGTAGAATCCGTGCGAGTATTAAAAAACGGTCTCGGGGAGAAACGAAAAATGGTCGATTCAGTGTCATGACCCAAAAATGGTGGAATCCGGGCGAGGACCTGGAAAAGGTAGAATCCGTGCGCGTATCGAAAAACTGTCTCGGCGAGTACCGAAAAACAGTCGAATCAGTGTCAGTACCGAAAAATGTTAGAATCCGGGCGAGTACCGAGAAAAGGTAGAATCCGTGCGAGTATCGAAAAACGGTCTCGGGGAGAAACGAAAAATGGTCGATTCAGTGTCATGACCCAAAAATGGTGGAATCCGGGCGAGGACCAGGAAAAGGTAGAATCCGTGCGAGTATCGAAAAACTGTCTCGGCGAATACGGAAAAACAGTCGAATCAGTGTCACTAGCGAAAAATGGTAGAATCAGGGCGAGTACCGAGAAAAGGTAGAATCCGTGCGAGTATCGAAAAACGGTCTCGGGGAGAACCGAAAAATGGTCGATTCAGTGTCATGACCCAAAAATGGTGGAATCCGGGCGAGTACCTGGAAAAGGTAGAATCCGTGCGCGTATCGAAAAACTGTCTCGGCGAGTACCGAAAAACAGTCGAGTAAGTGTCAGTACCGAAAAATGGTAGAATCCGGGCGAGTACCGAGAAAAGGTAGAATTCGTGCGAGTATCGAAAAACGGTCTCGGGGAGAACCGAAAAATGGTCGATTCAGTGTCATGACCCAAAAATGGTGGAATCCGGGCGAGTACCTGGAAAAGGTAGAATCCGTGCGAGTATCGAAAAACTGTCTCGGCGAGTACCGAAAAACAGTCGAATCAGTGTCAGTACCGAAAAATGGTAGAATCAGGGTGAGTACCGAGAAAAGGTAGAATTCGTGCGAGTATCGAAAAACGGTCTCGGGGAGAACCGAAAAATGGTCGATTCAGTGTCATGACCCAAAAATGGTGGAATCCGGGCGAGTACCTGGAAAAGGTAGAATCCGTGCGAGTATCGAAAAACTGTCTCGGCGAGTACCGAAAAACAGTCGAATCAGTGTCAGTACCGAAAAATGGTAGAATCAGGGCGAGTACCGAGAAAAGGTAGAATCCGTGCGAGTATCGAAAAACGGTCTCGGGGAGAACCGAAAAATGGTCGATTCAGTGTAATGACCCAAAAATGGTGGAATCCGGGCGAGGACCTGGAAAAGGTAGAATCCGTGCGCGTATCGAAAAACTGTCTCGGCGAGTACCGAAAAACAGTCGAATCAGTGTCAGTACCGAAAAATGGTAGAATCCGGGCGAGTACCGAGAAAAGGTAGAATCCGTGCGAGTATCGAAAAGCGGTCTCGGGGAGAAACGAAAAATGGTCGATTCAGTGTCATGACCCAAAAATGGTGGAATCCGGGCGAGTACCTGGAAAAGGTAGAATCCGTGCGCGTATCGAAAAACTGTCTCGGCGAGTACCGAAAAACAGTCGAGTAAGTGTCAGTACCGAAAAATGGTAGAATCCGGGCGAGTACCGAGAAAAGGTAGAATCCGTGCGAGTATCGAAAAACGGTCTCGGGGAGAACCGAAAAATGGTCGATTCAGTGTCATGACCCAAAAATGGTGGAATCCGGGCGAGGACCTGGAAAAGGTAGAATCCGTGCGCGTATCGAAAAACTGTCTCGGCGAGTACCGAAAAACAGTCGAATCAGTGTCAGTACCGAAAAATGGTAGAATCCGGGCGAGTACCGAGAAAAGGTAGAATCCGTGCGAGTATCGAAAAGCGGTCTCGGGGAGAAACGAAAAATGGTCGATTCAGTGTCATGACCCAAAAATGGTGGAATCCGGGCGAGTACCTGGAAAAGGTAGAATCCGTGCGCGTATCGAAAAACTGTCTCGGCGAGTACCGAAAAACAGTCGAGTAAGTGTAAGTACCGAAAAATGGTAGAATCCGTGCGAGTACCGAGAAAAGGTAGAATCCGTGCGATTATCGAAAAACGGTCTCGGGGAGAACCGAAAAATGGTCGATTCAGTGTCATGACCAAAATGGTGGAATCCGGGCGAGTACCTGGAAAAGGTAGAATCCGTGCGAGTATCGAAAAACTGTCTCGGCGAATACGGAAAAACAGTCGAATCAGTGTCAGTACCGAAAAATGGTAGAATCAGGGCTAGTGCCGAGAAAAGGTAGAATCCGTGCGAGTATCGAAAAACAGTCTCGGGGAGAACCGAAAAATGGTCGATTCAGTGTCATGACCCAAAAATGGTGGAATCCGGGCGAGTACCTGGCAAAGGTAGAATCCGTGCGAGTATCGAAAAAATGTCTCGGCGAATACGGAAAAACAGTCGAATCAGTGTCAGTACCGAAAAATGGTAGAATCCGTGCGAGTATTAAAAAACGGTCTCGGGGAGAAACGAAAAATGGTCGATTCAGTGTCATGACCCAAAAATGGTGGAATCCGGGCGAGGACCTGGAAAAGGTAGAATCCGTGCGCGTATCGAAAAACTGTCTCGGCGAGTACCGAAAAACAGTCGAATCAGTGTCAGTACCGAAAAATGTTAGAATCCGGGCGAGTACCGAGAAAAGGTAGAATCCGTGCGAGTATCGAAAAACGGTCTCGGGGAGAAACGAAAAATGGTCGATTCAGTGTCATGACCCAAAAATGGTGGAATCCGGGCGAGGACCTGGAAAAGGTAGAATCCGTGCGAGTATCGAAAAACTGTCTCGGCGAATACGGAAAAACAGTCGAATCAGTGTCAGTACCGAAAAATGGTAGAATCAGGGCGAGTACCGAGAAAAGGTAGAATCCGTGCGAGTATCGAAAAACGGTCTCGGGGAGAACCGAAAAATGGTCGATTCAGTGTCATGACCCAAAAATGGTGGAATCCGGGCGAGGACCAGGAAAAGGTAGAATCCGTGCGAGTATCGAAAAACTGTCTCGGCGAATACGGAAAAACAGTCGAATCAGTGTCACTAGCGAAAAATGGTAGAATCAGGGCGAGTACCGAGAAAAGGTAGAATCCGTGCGAGTATCGAAAAACGGTCTCGGGGAGAAACGAAAAATGGTCGATTCAGTGTCATGACCCAAAAATGGTGGAATCCGGGCGAGGACCTGGAAAAGGTAGAATCCGTGCGAGTATCGAAAAACTGTCTCGGCGAATACGGAAAAACAGTCGAATCAGTGTCAGTACCGAAAAATGGTAGAATCAGGGCGAGTACCGAGAAAAGGTAGAATCCGTGCGAGTATCGAAAAACGGTCTCGAGGAGAACCGAAAAATGGTCGATTCAGTGTCATGACCCAAAAATGGTGGAATCCGGGCGAGGACCAGGAAAAGGTAGAATCCGTGCGAGTATCGAAAAACTGTCTCGGCGAATACGGAAAAACAGTCGAATCAGTGTCACTAGCGAAAAATGGTAGAATCAGGGCGAGTACCGAGAAAAGGTAGAATCCGTGCGAGTATCGAAAAACGGTCTCGGGGAGAAACGAAAAATGGTCGATTCAGTGTCATGACCCAAAAATGGTGGAATCCGGGCGAGGACCAGGAAAAGGTAGAATCCGTGCGAGTATCGAAAAACTGTCTCGGCGAATACGGAAAAACAGTCGAATCAGTGTCACTAGCGAAAAATGGTAGAATCAGGGCGAGTACCGAGAAAAGGTAGAATCCGTGCGAGTATCGAAAAACGGTCTCGGGGAGAACCGAAAAATGGTCGATTCAGTGTCATGACCCAAAAATGGTGGAATACGGGCGAGTACCTGGAAAAGGTAGAATCCGTGCGAGTATCGAAAAACTGTCTCGGCGAATACGGAAAAACAGTCGAATCAGTGTCACTAGCGAAAAATGGTAGAATCAGGGCGAGTACCGAGAAAAGGTAGAATCCGTGCGAGTATCGAAAAACGGTCTCGGGGAGAACCGAAAAATGGTCGATTCAGTGTCATGACCCAAAAATGGTGGAATCCGGGCGAGTACCTGGAAAAGGTAAATTCCGTGCGAGTATCGAAAAACTGTCTCGGCGAATACGGAAAAACAGTCGAATCAGTGTCAGTACCGAAAAATGGTAGAATCAGGGTTAGTGCCGAGAAAAGGTAGAATCCGTGCGAGTATCGAAAAACGGTCTGGGGGAGAACCGAAAAATGGTAGATTCAGTGTCATGACCCAAAAATGGTGGAATCCGGTCGAGTACCTGGCAAAGGTAGAATCCGTGCGAGTATTGAAAAAATGTCTCGGCGAATACGGAAAAACAGTCGAATCAGTGTCAGTACCGAAAAATGGTAGAATCCGTGCGAGTATTAAAAAACGGTCTCGGGGAGAAACGAAAAATGGTCGATTCAGTGTCATGACCCAAAAATGGTGGAATCCGGGCGAGTACCTGGAAAAGGTAGAATCCGTGCGAGTATCGAAAAACTGTCTCGGCGAGTACCCAAAAACAGTCGAATCAGTGTCAGTACCGAAAAATGGTAGAATCAGGGCGAGTACCGAGAAAAGGTAGAATCCGTGCGAGTATCGAAAAACGGTCTCGGGGAGAACCGAAAAATGGTCGATTTAGTGTCATGACCCAAAAATGGTGGAATCCGGGCGAGTACCTGGAAAAGGTAGAATCCGTGCGAGTATCGAAAAACTGTCTCGGCGAGTACCGAAAAACAGTCGAATCAGTGTCAGTACCGAAAAATTGTAGAATCCGGGCGAGTACCGAGAAAAGGTAGAATCCGTGCGAGTATCGAAGAACGGTCTCGAGGAGAACCGAAAAATGGTCGATTTAGTGTCATGACCCAAAAATGGTGGAATCCGGGCGAGTACCTGGAAAAGGTAGAATCCGTGCGAGTATCGAAAAAATGTCTCGGCGAATACGGAAAAACAGTCGAATCAGTGTCAGTACCGAAAAATGGTAGAATCCGTGCGAGTATTAAAAAACGGTCTCGGGGAGAAACAAAAAATGGTCGATTCAGTGTCATGACCCAAAAATGGTGGAATCCGGGCGAGGACCAGGAAAAGGTAGAATCCGTGCGAGTATCGAAAAACTGTCTCGGCGAATACGGAAAAACAGTCGAATCAGTGTCACTAGCGAAAAATGGTAGAATCAGGGCGAGTACCGAGAAAAGGTAGAATCCGTGCGAGTATCGAAAAACGGTCTCGGGGAGAAACGAAAAATGGTCGATTCAGTGTCATGACCCAAAAATGGTGGAATCCGGGCGAGGACCAGGAAAAGGTAGAATCCGTGCGAGTATCGAAAAACTGTCTCGGCGAATACGGAAAAACAGTCGAATCAGTGTCACTAGCGAAAAATGGTAGAATCAGGGCGAGTACCGAGAAAAGGTAGAATCCGTGCGAGTATCGAAAAACGGTCTCGGGGAGAACCGAAAAATGGTCGATTCAGTGTCATGACCCAAAAATGGTGGAATACGGGCGAGTACCTGGAAAAGGTAGAATCCGTGCGAGTATCGAAAAACTGTCTCGGCGAATACGGAAAAACAGTCGAATCAGTGTCACTAGCGAAAAATGGTAGAATCAGGGCGAGTACCGAGAAAAGGTAGAATCCGTGCGAGTATCGAAAAACGGTCTCGGGGAGAACCGAAAAATGGTCGATTCAGTGTCATGACCCAAAAATGGTGGAATCCGGGCGAGTACCTGGAAAAGGTAAATTCCGTGCGAGTATCGAAAAACTGTCTCGGCGAATACGGAAAAACAGTCGAATCAGTGTCAGTACCGAAAAATGGTAGAATCAGGGTTAGTGCCGAGAAAAGGTAGAATCCGTGCGAGTATCGAAAAACGGTCTGGGGGAGAACCGAAAAATGGTAGATTCAGTGTCATGACCCAAAAATGGTGGAATCCGGTCGAGTACCTGGCAAAGGTAGAATCCGTGCGAGTATTGAAAAAATGTCTCGGCGAATACGGAAAAACAGTCGAATCAGTGTCAGTACCGAAAAATGGTAGAATCCGTGCGAGTATTAAAAAACGGTCTCGGGGAGAAACGAAAAATGGTCGATTCAGTGTCATGACCCAAAAATGGTGGAATCCGGGCGAGTACCTGGAAAAGGTAGAATCCGTGCGAGTATCGAAAAACTGTCTCGGCGAGTACCCAAAAACAGTCGAATCAGTGTCAGTACCGAAAAATGGTAGAATCAGGGCGAGTACCGAGAAAAGGTAGAATCCGTGCGAGTATCGAAAAACGGTCTCGGGGAGAACCGAAAAATGGTCGATTTAGTGTCATGACCCAAAAATGGTGGAATCCGGGCGAGTACCTGGAAAAGGTAGAATCCGTGCGAGTATCGAAAAACTGTCTCGGCGAGTACCGAAAAACAGTCGAATCAGTGTCAGTACCGAAAAATTGTAGAATCCGGGCGAGTACCGAGAAAAGGTAGAATCCGTGCGAGTATCGAAGAACGGTCTCGAGGAGAACCGAAAAATGGTCGATTTAGTGTCATGACCCAAAAATGGTGGAATCCGGGCGAGTACCTGGAAAAGGTAGAATCCGTGCGAGTATCGAAAAAATGTCTCGGCGAATACGGAAAAACAGTCGAATCAGTGTCAGTACCGAAAAATGGTAGAATCCGTGCGAGTATTAAAAAACGGTCTCGGGGAGAAACAAAAAATGGTCGATTCAGTGTCATGACCCAAAAATGGTGGAATCCGGGCGAGTACCTGGAAAAGGTAGAATCCGTGCGCGTATCGAAAAACTATCTCGGCGAGTACCGAAAAACAGTCGAATCAGTGTCAGTACCGAAAAATGGTAGAATCCGGGCGAGTACCGAGAAAAGGTATTATCCGTGCGAGTATCGAAAAACTGTCTCGGCGAGTACCGAAAAACAGTCGAATCAGTGTCAGTACCGAAAAATGGTAGAATCAGGGCGAGTACCGAGAAAAGGTAGAATCCGTGCGAGTATCGAAAAAGGGTCTATTCATTGTCATGACCCAAAAATGGTGGAATCCGGGCGAGGACCTGGAAAAGGTAGAATCCATGCGAGTATCGAAAAACTGTCTCGGCGAATACGGAAAAACAGTCGAATCAGTGTCAGTACCGAAAAATGGTAGAATCCGGGCGAGTACCGAGAAAAGGTATTATCCGTGCGAGTATCGAAAAACTGTCTCAGCGAGTACTGAAAAAAAGTCAAATCAATGTCTGTACCGAAAAATGGTCGAATCCCATCGAGTACCGAGAAAAGGTAGACTCCGTGCGAGTATCGAAAAAATGTCTCGGCGAGTACCGGAAAACGGACCAATCAGTGTCAGTACCAAAAAATGGTAGAATCCGGGCGAGTACCGGGAAAAGGTAGAATACGTCCGAGTATCGAAAAACAGTCGAATCAGTGTCAGTACCGAAAAATGGTACAATCCGGGCTAGTACCAAGAAAAGGTAGAATCCGTGCGAGTATCGAAAAAGTGTCTCGGGGAGTACCGAAAAATGGTCGATTCAGTGTCATGACCCAAAAATGGTGGAATCCGGGCGAGTACTGGGAAAAGGTAGAAGCCGTGCGAGTATGGAAAAATGGTCTCGGGGCGAACCGAAAAATGGTCGATTCAGTGTCATGACCCAAAAATGGTGGAATCCGGGCGAGTACCGGGAAAAGGTAGACTCCGTGCGAGTATCGAAAAACTGTCTCGGGGAGTACCGAAAAATGGTCGATTCAGTGTCATGACCGAAAAATGGTTGAATCCGGGCGAGTACCTGGCAAAGGTAGAATCCGTGCGAGTATCGAAAAAATGTCTCGGCGAATACGGAAAAACAGTCGAATCAGTGTCAGTACCGAAAAATGGTAGAATCCGTGCGAGTATTAAAAAACGGTCTCGGGGAGAAACGAAAAATGGTCGATTCAGTGTCATGACCCAAAAATGGTGGAATCCGGGCGAGGACCTGGAAAAGGTAGAATCCGTGCGCGTATCGAAAAACTGTCTCGGCGAGTACCGAAAAACAGTCGAATCAGTGTCAGTACCGAAAAATGTTAGAATCCGGGCGAGTACCGAGAAAAGGTAGAATCCGTGCGAGTATCGAAAAACGGTCTCGGGGAGAAACGAAAAATGGTCGATTCAGTGTCATGACCCAAAAATGGTGGAATCCGGGCGAGGACCTGGAAAAGGTAGAATCCGTGCGAGTATCGAAAAACTGTCTCGGCGAATACGGAAAAACAGTCGAATCAGTGTCAGTACCGAAAAATGGTAGAATCAGGGCGAGTACCGAGAAAAGGTAGAATCCGTGCGAGTATCGAAAAACGGTCTCGGGGAGAACCGAAAAATGGTCGATTCAGTGTCATGACCCAAAAATGGTGGAATCCGGGCGAGGACCAGGAAAAGGTAGAATCCGTGCGAGTATCGAAAAACTGTCTCGGCGAATACGGAAAAACAGTCGAATCAGTGTCACTAGCGAAAAATGGTAGAATCAGGGCGAGTACCGAGAAAAGGTAGAATCCGTGCGAGTATCGAAAAACGGTCTCGGGGAGAAACGAAAAATGGTCGATTCAGTGTCATGACCCAAAAATGGTGGAATCCGGGCGAGGACCTGGAAAAGGTAGAATCCGTGCGAGTATCGAAAAACTGTCTCGGCGAATACGGAAAAACAGTCGAATCAGTGTCAGTACCGAAAAATGGTAGAATCAGGGCGAGTACCGAGAAAAGGTAGAATCCGTGCGAGTATCGAAAAACGGTCTCGAGGAGAACCGAAAA
Organism: Vitis cinerea var. helleri x Vitis riparia; assembly: GCA_946000715.1. Taxonomy (NCBI): domain Eukaryota; kingdom Viridiplantae; phylum Streptophyta; class Magnoliopsida; order Vitales; family Vitaceae; genus Vitis; species Vitis cinerea var. helleri x Vitis riparia. The sequence goes on from OX254020.1 coordinate 19,085,297, forward strand.
ATGGTCGATTCAGTGTCATGACCCAAAAATGGTGGAATCCGGGCGAGGACCAGGAAAAGGTAGAATCCGTGCGAGTATCGAAAAACTGTCTCGGCGAATACGGAAAAACAGTCGAATCAGTGTCACTAGCGAAAAATGGTAGAATCAGGGCGAGTACCGAGAAAAGGTAGAATCCGTGCGAGTATCGAAAAACGGTCTCGGGGAGAAACGAAAAATGGTCGATTCAGTGTCATGACCCAAAAATGGTGGAATCCGGGCGAGGACCAGGAAAAGGTAGAATCCGTGCGAGTATCGAAAAACTGTCTCGGCGAATACGGAAAAACAGTCGAATCAGTGTCACTAGCGAAAAATGGTAGAATCAGGGCGAGTACCGAGAAAAGGTAGAATCCGTGCGAGTATCGAAAAACGGTCTCGGGGAGAACCGAAAAATGGTCGATTCAGTGTCATGACCCAAAAATGGTGGAATACGGGCGAGTACCTGGAAAAGGTAGAATCCGTGCGAGTATCGAAAAACTGTCTCGGCGAATACGGAAAAACAGTCGAATCAGTGTCACTAGCGAAAAATGGTAGAATCAGGGCGAGTACCGAGAAAAGGTAGAATCCGTGCGAGTATCGAAAAACGGTCTCGGGGAGAACCGAAAAATGGTCGATTCAGTGTCATGACCCAAAAATGGTGGAATCCGGGCGAGTACCTGGAAAAGGTAAATTCCGTGCGAGTATCGAAAAACTGTCTCGGCGAATACGGAAAAACAGTCGAATCAGTGTCAGTACCGAAAAATGGTAGAATCAGGGTTAGTGCCGAGAAAAGGTAGAATCCGTGCGAGTATCGAAAAACGGTCTGGGGGAGAACCGAAAAATGGTAGATTCAGTGTCATGACCCAAAAATGGTGGAATCCGGTCGAGTACCTGGCAAAGGTAGAATCCGTGCGAGTATTGAAAAAATGTCTCGGCGAATACGGAAAAACAGTCGAATCAGTGTCAGTACCGAAAAATGGTAGAATCCGTGCGAGTATTAAAAAACGGTCTCGGGGAGAAACGAAAAATGGTCGATTCAGTGTCATGACCCAAAAATGGTGGAATCCGGGCGAGTACCTGGAAAAGGTAGAATCCGTGCGAGTATCGAAAAACTGTCTCGGCGAGTACCCAAAAACAGTCGAATCAGTGTCAGTACCGAAAAATGGTAGAATCAGGGCGAGTACCGAGAAAAGGTAGAATCCGTGCGAGTATCGAAAAACGGTCTCGGGGAGAACCGAAAAATGGTCGATTTAGTGTCATGACCCAAAAATGGTGGAATCCGGGCGAGTACCTGGAAAAGGTAGAATCCGTGCGAGTATCGAAAAACTGTCTCGGCGAGTACCGAAAAACAGTCGAATCAGTGTCAGTACCGAAAAATTGTAGAATCCGGGCGAGTACCGAGAAAAGGTAGAATCCGTGCGAGTATCGAAGAACGGTCTCGAGGAGAACCGAAAAATGGTCGATTTAGTGTCATGACCCAAAAATGGTGGAATCCGGGCGAGTACCTGGAAAAGGTAGAATCCGTGCGAGTATCGAAAAAATGTCTCGGCGAATACGGAAAAACAGTCGAATCAGTGTCAGTACCGAAAAATGGTAGAATCCGTGCGAGTATTAAAAAACGGTCTCGGGGAGAAACAAAAAATGGTCGATTCAGTGTCATGACCCAAAAATGGTGGAATCCGGGCGAGGACCTGGAAAAGGTAGAATCCGTGCGAGTATCGAAAAACTGTCTCGGCGAATACGGAAAAACAGTCGAATCAGTGTCACTAGCGAAAAATGGTAGAATCAGGGCGAGTACCGAGAAAAGGTAGAATCCGTGCGAGTATCGAAAAACGGTCTCGGGGAGAAACGAAAAATGGTCGATTCAGTGTCATGACCCAAAAATGGTGGAATCCGGGCGAGGACCAGGAAAAGGTAGAATCCGTGCGAGTATCGAAAAACTGTCTCGGCGAATACGGAAAAACAGTCGAATCAGTGTCACTAGCGAAAAATGGTAGAATCAGGGCGAGTACCGAGAAAAGGTAGAATCCGTGCGAGTATCGAAAAACGGTCTCGGGGAGAACCGAAAAATGGTCGATTCAGTGTCATGACCCAAAAATGGTGGAATACGGGCGAGTACCTGGAAAAGGTAGAATCCGTGCGAGTATCGAAAAACTGTCTCGGCGAATACGGAAAAACAGTCGAATCAGTGTCACTAGCGAAAAATGGTAGAATCAGGGCGAGTACCGAGAAAAGGTAGAATCCGTGCGAGTATCGAAAAACGGTCTCGGGGAGAACCGAAAAATGGTCGATTCAGTGTCATGACCCAAAAATGGTGGAATCCGGGCGAGTACCTGGAAAAGGTAAATTCCGTGCGAGTATCGAAAAACTGTCTCGGCGAATACGGAAAAACAGTCGAATCAGTGTCAGTACCGAAAAATGGTAGAATCAGGGTTAGTGCCGAGAAAAGGTAGAATCCGTGCGAGTATCGAAAAACGGTCTGGGGGAGAACCGAAAAATGGTAGATTCAGTGTCATGACCCAAAAATGGTGGAATCCGGTCGAGTACCTGGCAAAGGTAGAATCCGTGCGAGTATTGAAAAAATGTCTCGGCGAATACGGAAAAACAGTCGAATCAGTGTCAGTACCGAAAAATGGTAGAATCCGTGCGAGTATTAAAAAACGGTCTCGGGGAGAAACGAAAAATGGTCGATTCAGTGTCATGACCCAAAAATGGTGGAATCCGGGCGAGTACCTGGAAAAGGTAGAATCCGTGCGAGTATCGAAAAACTGTCTCGGCGAGTACCCAAAAACAGTCGAATCAGTGTCAGTACCGAAAAATGGTAGAATCAGGGCGAGTACCGAGAAAAGGTAGAATCCGTGCGAGTATCGAAAAACGGTCTCGGGGAGAACCGAAAAATGGTCGATTTAGTGTCATGACCCAAAAATGGTGGAATCCGGGCGAGTACCTGGAAAAGGTAGAATCCGTGCGAGTATCGAAAAACTGTCTCGGCGAGTACCGAAAAACAGTCGAATCAGTGTCAGTACCGAAAAATTGTAGAATCCGGGCGAGTACCGAGAAAAGGTAGAATCCGTGCGAGTATCGAAGAACGGTCTCGAGGAGAACCGAAAAATGGTCGATTTAGTGTCATGACCCAAAAATGGTGGAATCCGGGCGAGTACCTGGAAAAGGTAGAATCCGTGCGAGTATCGAAAAAATGTCTCGGCGAATACGGAAAAACAGTCGAATCAGTGTCAGTACCGAAAAATGGTAGAATCCGTGCGAGTATTAAAAAACGGTCTCGGGGAGAAACAAAAAATGGTCGATTCAGTGTCATGACCCAAAAATGGTGGAATCCGGGCGAGTACCTGGAAAAGGTAGAATCCGTGCGCGTATCGAAAAACTATCTCGGCGAGTACCGAAAAACAGTCGAATCAGTGTCAGTACCGAAAAATGGTAGAATCCGGGCGAGTACCGAGAAAAGGTATTATCCGTGCGAGTATCGAAAAACTGTCTCGGCGAGTACCGAAAAACAGTCGAATCAGTGTCAGTACCGAAAAATGGTAGAATCAGGGCGAGTACCGAGAAAAGGTAGAATCCGTGCGAGTATCGAAAAAGGGTCTATTCATTGTCATGACCCAAAAATGGTGGAATCCGGGCGAGGACCTGGAAAAGGTAGAATCCATGCGAGTATCGAAAAACTGTCTCGGCGAATACGGAAAAACAGTCGAATCAGTGTCAGTACCGAAAAATGGTAGAATCCGGGCGAGTACCGAGAAAAGGTATTATCCGTGCGAGTATCGAAAAACTGTCTCAGCGAGTACTGAAAAAAAGTCAAATCAATGTCTGTACCGAAAAATGGTCGAATCCCATCGAGTACCGAGAAAAGGTAGACTCCGTGCGAGTATCGAAAAAATGTCTCGGCGAGTACCGGAAAACGGACCAATCAGTGTCAGTACCAAAAAATGGTAGAATCCGGGCGAGTACCGGGAAAAGGTAGAATACGTCCGAGTATCGAAAAACAGTCGAATCAGTGTCAGTACCGAAAAATGGTACAATCCGGGCTAGTACCAAGAAAAGGTAGAATCCGTGCGAGTATCGAAAAAGTGTCTCGGGGAGTACCGAAAAATGGTCGATTCAGTGTCATGACCCAAAAATGGTGGAATCCGGGCGAGTACTGGGAAAAGGTAGAAGCCGTGCGAGTATGGAAAAATGGTCTCGGGGCGAACCGAAAAATGGTCGATTCAGTGTCATGACCCAAAAATGGTGGAATCCGGGCGAGTACCGGGAAAAGGTAGACTCCGTGCGAGTATCGAAAAACTGTCTCGGGGAGTACCGAAAAATGGTCGATTCAGTGTCATGACCGAAAAATGGTTGAATCCGGGCGAGTGCCGAAAAAAAGTAGAATCCGTGCGAGTATCGAAAAACTGTCTCGGGGAGAACCGAAAAATGGTCAATTCAGTGTCATGATCCAAAAATGGTGGAATCCGGGCGAGTACCTGGAAATGGTAGAATCCGTGCGAGTATCGAAAAACTGTCTCAGCGAGTACCAAAAAACAGTCGAATCAGTGTCAGTACCGAAAAATGGTCGAATCCCGTCGAGTACCGAGAAAAGGTAGAATCCGTGCGAGTATCGAAAAACTATCTCGGCGAGTACCGAAAAACGGTCGAATCAGTGTCAGTACCGAAAAATGGTAGAATCCGGGCGAGTACCGAGAAAAGGTAGAATCCGTGCGAGTATCGAAAAACTGTCTCGGGGAGTACCGAAAAATGGTCGATTCAGTGTCATGACCCAAAAATGATGGAATCCGGGCGAGTACCGGGAAAAGTTAGAATCCGTGCGAGTATCAAAAAAGCGTCTCGGTGACTACCGGAAAATGGACCAATCAGTGTAAGTACCGAAAAATGGAAGAATCCGGCCGAGTACCGAGAAAAGGTAGAATCCGTGCGAGTATCGAAAAACTGTCTCGGCGAGTACCGAAAAACGGTCGAATCAGTGTCAGTACCGAAAAATGGTAGAATCCGGGCGAGTACCGAGAAAAGGTAGAATCCGTGCGAGTATCGAAAAACTGTCTCGGGGAGTACCGAAAAATGGTCGATTCAGTGTCATGACACAAAAATGGTGGAATCCGGGCGAGTACCGGGAAAAGGTAGAATCCGTGCGAGTATCGAAAAACTGTCTGGGGGAGTACCGAAAAATGGGCGATTCAGTGTCATGACCCAAAAATGGTGGAATCCGGGCGAGTACCTGGAAAAGGTAGAATCCGTGCGAGTATCGAAAAAGTGGCTCGACGAGTACCGAAAAACGGTCGAATCAGTGTCAGCACTGAAAAATGGTCGAATCCAGTCGAGTACCGAGAAAAGGTAGACTCCGTGCGAGTATCGAAAAAATGTCTCGGCGAGTACCGAAAAACGGACCAATCAGTGTCAGTACCGAAAAATGCTAGAATCCGAGCGAGTACCGGGAAAAGGTAGAATCCGTGCGAGTATCGAAAACTGTCTCAGCGAGTACCGAAAAACAGTCGAATCAGTGTCAGTACCGAAAAATGGTAGAATCCGGGCGAGTACCGGGAAAAGGTAGATTACGTGCGAGTATCGAAAAACAGTCAAATCAGTGTCAGTACCGAAAAATGGTAGAATCCGGGCTAGTACCAAGAAAAGGTAGAATCCGTGCGAGTATCGAAAAAGTGTCTCGGGGAGTACCGAAAAATGGTCGATTCAGTGTCATGACCCAAAAATGCTGGAATCCGGGCGAGTACCGGGAAAAGGTAGAATCTGTGCGAGTATCGAAAAACTGTCTCGGCGAGTACCGAAAAACAGTCGAATCAGTGTCAGTACCGAAAAATGGTAGAATCCGGGCGACTACCGAGAAAAGGTAGAATCCGTGCGAGTATCGAAAAAATGTCTCGGCGAGTACCGAAAAACAGTCGAATCAGTGTCAGTACCGAAAAACGGTCGAATCCAGGCGAGTACCGAGAAAAGGTAGACTCCGTGCGAGTATCGAAAAAATGTCTCGGGTAGTACCGGAAAACGGACCAGTCAGTGTCAGTACCGAAAAATGGTAGAATCCGGCGAGTACCGGGAAAAGGTAGAATCCGTGCGAGTATCGAAAAACTGTCTCGGTGAGTACCGAAAAACAAACCAATCAGTGTTAGTACCGAAACATGGTAGAATCCGGGTGAGTACCGGGAAAAGGTAGAATCCGTGCGAGTATCGAAAAAATGTCTCGGCGAGTACCGGAAAACGGACCAGTCAGTGTCAATACCGAAAAACGGTCGAATCAGTGTCAGTACCGAAAAATGGTCGAATCTGGGCGAGTACCGAGAAAAGGTAGACTCCGTGCGAGTATCGAAAAAATGTCTCAGCGAGTACCGGAAAATGGAACAGTCAGTGTCAGTACCAAAAAATGGTAGAATTCGGGCGAGTACCGGGAAAAGGTAGAATCCGTGCGAGTATCGAAAAACTGTCTCGGCGAGTACCGAAAGACGGTCGAATCAGTGTCAGTACCGAAAAATGGTAGAATCCGGGCGAGTACCGAGAAAAGGTAGAATCCGTGCGAGTATCGTAAAACTGCCTCGGGGAGTACCGAAAAATGGTCGATTCAGTGTCATGACCCAAAAATGATGGAATCCGGGCGAGTACCGGGAAAAGTTAGAACCCGTGCAAGTATCAAAAAACTGCCTCGGTGACTACCGGAAAATGGACCAATCAGTGTCAGTACCGAAAAATGGAAGAATCCGGCCGAGTACCGAGAAAAGGTAGAATCCGTGCGAGTATCGAAAAACTGTCTCGGCGAGTACCGAAAAACGGTCGAATCGGTGTCAGTACCGAAAAATGGTAGAATCCGGGCGAGTACCGAGAAAAGGTAGAATCCGTGCGAGTATCGAAAAACTGTATCGGGGAGTACCGAAAAATGGTCGATTCAGTGTCATGACCCAAAAATGATGGAATCCGGGCGAGTACCGGGAAAAGTTAGAATCCGTGCGAGAATCAAAAAACTGTCTCGGTGACTACCGGAAAATGGACCAATCAGTGTCAGTACCGAAAAATGGAAGAATCCGGCCGAGTACCGAGAAAAGGTAGAATCCGTGCGAGTATCGAAAAACTGTCTCGGCGAGTACCGAAAAACGGTCGAATCAGTGTGAGTACCGAAAAATGGGAGAATCCGGGCGAGTACCGAGAAAAGGTAATATCCGTGCGAGTATCGAAAAACAGTCTCGGTGAGTACCAGAAAACGGACCAATCAGTGTCAGTACCGAAAAATGGTAGAATCCGGGCGAGTTACGGGAAACGGTATAATCCGTGCGAGTATCTAAAAACTGTCTCGGCGAGTACCGAAAAACAGTAGAATCTGTGTCAGTACCGAAAAATGGTAGAATCCGTGCGAGTATCGAAAAACTATCTCGGGCAGTACCGAAAAATGGTTGATTCAGTGTCATGACCCAAAAATGGTGGAATCCGGGCGAGTACCGGGAAATGGTAGAATCCGTGCGAGTATCGAAAAACTGTCTCGGTGAGTACCGAAAAACGGACCAATCAGTGTCAGTACCGAAAAATGGTAGAATCCGGCCGAGTACCAAGAAAAGGTAGAATCTGTGCGAGTATCGAAAAACTGTCTTGGGGAGTACCGAAAAAAGGTCGATTCAGTGTCAAGACCTAAAAATGGTGGAATCCGGGCGAGTACCGAGAAAAGGTAGAATCCGTGCGAGTATCGAAAAACTGTCTCGGAGAGTACCGAAAAACGGACCAATCAGTGTCAGTACCGAAAAATGGCAGAATCCGGGAGAGTACCGAGAAAAGGTAGAATCCGTGCGAGTATCGAAAAACTGTCTCGGCGAGTACCGGAAAACGGACCAATCAGTGTCAGTACCGAAAAATGGTAGAATCCGGGAGAGTGCCGAGAAAAGGTAGAATCCGTGCGAGTATCGAAAAACTGTCTCGGCGAGTACCGAAAAACGGTCGAATCAGTGTCAGTGCCGAAAAATGGTAGAATCCGGGCGAGTACCGAGAAAAGGTAGAATTCGTGCGAGTATCGAAAAACTGTCTCGGGGAGTACCGAAAAATGGTCGATTCAGTGTCATGACCCAAAAATGATGGAATCCGGGCGAGTACCGGGAAAAGTTAGAACCCGTGCGAGTATCAAAAAACTGTCTCGGTGACTACCGGAATATGGACCAATCAGTGTCAGTACCGAAAAATGGAAGAATCCGGCCGAGTACCGAGAAAAGGTAGAATCCGTGCGAGTATCGAAAAACTGTCTCGGCGAGTACCGAAAAACGGTCGAATCAGTGTCAGTACCGAAAAATGGTAGAATCCGGGCGAGTACCGAGAAAAGGTAGAATCCGTGCGAGTATCGAAAAACTGTCTCGGGGAGTACCGAAAAATGGTCGATTCAGTGTCATGACCCAAAAATGATGGAATCCGGGCGAGTACCGGGAAAAGTTAGAACCCGTGCGAGTATCAAAAAACTGTCTCGGTGACTACCGGAAAATGGACCAATCAGTGTCAGTACCGAAAAATGGAAGAATCCGGCCGAGTACCGAGAAAAGGTAGAATCCGTGCGAGTATCGAAAAACTGTCTCGGCGAGTACTGAAAAACGGTCGAATCAGTGTCAGTACCGAAAAATGGTAGAATCCGGGCGAGTACCGAGAAAAGGTAGAATCCGTGCGAGTATCGAAAAACTGTCTCGGGGAGTACCGAAAAATGGTCGATTCAGTGTCATGACCCAAAAATGATGGAATCCGGGCGAGTACCGGGAAAAGTTAGAACCCGTGCGAGTATCAAAAAATTGTCTCGGTGACTACCGGAAAATGGACCAATCAGTGTCAGTACCGAAAAATGGAAGAATCCGGCCGAGTACCGAGAAAAGGTAGAATCCGTGCGAGTATCGAAAAACTGTCTCGGCGAGTACCGAAAAACAGTCGAATAAGTGTCAGTACCGAAAAATGGTAGACTCCGGGTGAGTACCGAGAAAAGGCAGAATCCGTGCGAGTACCGAGAAATGGTCGATTCAGTGTCATGACCCAAAAATGGTGGAATCCGGGTGAGTACCGGGAAAAGGTAGAATCCGTGCGAGTATCGAAAAACTGTCTCGGCGAGTACCGAAAAACCGTCGAATCAGTGTCAGTACCGAGAAATGGTAGAATCCGGGCGAGTACGAAGAAAAGGTAGAATCCGTGTGAGTATCGAAAAACTATCTCGGGGAGTACCGAAAAATGGTCGATTCGGTGTCGTGACCCAAAAATGGTGGAATCCGGGCGAGTACCAGGAAAAGGTAGAATCCGTGCGAGTATCGAAAAACTGTCTCGGCGAGTACCGAAAAGCCGTCGAATCAGTGTGAGTACCGAGAAATGGTAGAATCCGGGCGAGTACGGAGAAAAGGTAGAATCCGTGTGAGTATCGAAAAACTATCTCGGGGAGTACCGAAAAATGGTCGATTCTGTGTCGTGACCCAAAAATGGTGGAATCCGGGCGAGTACCGGGAAAAGGTAGAATCCGTGCGAGTATCTAAAAACTGTCTCGGCGAGTATCGAAAAATAGTCAAATCAGTGTCAGTACAGAAAAATGGTAGAATTCCGGGCGAGTACCGAGAAAAGGTGGAATCCGTGCGAGTATCGAAAAACTGTCTCGGGGAGTACCGAAAAATGGTAGATTCAGTGTCATAACCCAAAAATGGTGGAATCCGGGTGAGTATCGGGAAAAGGTAGAATCCACGCGAGTATCGAAAAACTGTCTTGGGGAGTACCGAAAAATGGTCGATTCAGTGTCATGACCCAAAAATGGTGGAATCCGGGTGAGTACGGGGAAAAGGTAGAATCCTTGCGAGTATCGAAAAACTGTCTCGGTGAGTACCGGAAAACGGACCAATCAGTGTCAGTACCGAAAAATGGAAGAATCCGGTCGAGTATCAAGAAAAGGTAGAATCCGTGCGAGTATCGAAAACTGTCTCGGCGACTACCGAAAAACAGTCGAATCAGTGTCAGTACCGAAAAATGGTAGAATCCGGGTAAGTACCGAGAAAAGGTAGAATCCGTGCGAGTATCGAAAAACTGTCTCGGGAAGTACCGAAAAATGGTCGATTCAGTGTCATGACCGAAAAATGGTAGAATCCTGGCGAGTACCGAGAAAAGGTAGAATCCTTGCGAGTATCGAAAAACTGTCTCGGGGAGTACCGAAAAATGGTCGATTCAGTGTCATGACCTAAAAATGGTGGAATCCGGGCGAGTACCGGGAAAAGGTAGAATCCGTGCGATTATCGAAAAACTGTCTCGGCGAGTACCGAAAAACAGTCGTACCAGTGTCAGTACCGAAAAATGGTAGAATCCGGGCGAGTACCGGGAAAAGGTTGAATCCGTGCGAGTATCGAAAAACTATCTCGGCGAGTACCGAAAAACTGTCGAATCAGTGTTAGTACAGAAAAATGGTAGAATCCGTGCGAGTACCGAGAAAAGGTAGAATCCGTGCAAGTATCGAAAAACTGTCTCGGTGAGTACTCGAAAACGGACCAATCAGTGTCAGTACCGAAAAATGGTAGAATCCGGGCGAGTACCGGGAAAAGGTAGAATCCGTGCGAGTATCGAAAAACTGTCTCGGCGAGTACCGAAAAACAGTCGAACCAGTGTCAGTACCGAAAAATGGTAGAATCCGGGCGAGTACCGAGAAAAGGTAGAATCCGTGCGATTATCGAAAAACTGTCTCGGCGAGTACCGAAAAACAGTCGAACCAGTGTCAGTACCGAAAAATGGTAGAATCCGGGCGAGTACCGAGAAAAGGTAGAATCCGTGCGAGTATCGTAAAACTATCTCGGAGAGTACTGAAAAATGGTCGAGTCAGTGTCAAGACCTAAAAATGGTGGAATCCGGGCGAGTACCGGGAAAAGGTAGGATCAGTGCGAGTATCGAAAAACTGTCTCGACGAGTACCGAAAAACAGTCGAATCAGTGTCAGTACCGAAAAATGGTAGAATCTGGGCGAGTACCGAGAAAAGGTAGAATCCGTGCGAGTATCGAAAAACTGCCCCGGGGAGAACCGAAAAAAGGTCGATTCAGTGTCATCACCTAAAAATGGTGGAATCTGGGCGAGTATCGGGAAAAGGTAGAATCCATGCGAGTATCGAAAAACTGCATCGGCGAGTACCGAAAAACGGTCGAATCAGTGTTAGTACCGAAAAATGGTAGAATCCGGGCGAGTACCGGGAAAAGGTTGAATCCGTGCGAGTATCGAAAAACTATCTGGGCGAGTACCGAAAAACTGTTGAATAAGTGTTAGTACAGAAAAATGGTAGAATCCGTGCGAGTACCGAGAAAAGGTAGAATCCGTGCAAGTATCGAAAAACTGTCTCGGTGAGTACCCGAAAACGGACCAATCAGTGTCAGTACCGAAAAATGGTAGAATCCGGGCGAGTACCGGGAAAAGGTAGAATCCGTGCGAGTATCGAAAAACTGTCTCGGCGAGTACCGAAAAACAGTCGAACCAGTGTCAGTACCGAAAAATGGTAGAATCCGGGCGAGTACCGAGAAAAGGTAGAATCCGTGCGAGTATCGTAAAACTATCTCGGAGAGTACTGAAAAACGGACGAATCAGTGTCAGTACCGAAAAATGGTAGAATCCGGGCGAGTACCGGGAAAAGGTAGAATCCGTGCGAGTATCGAAAAATTTTCTCGGCGAGTACCGAAAAACAGTTGAATCAGTGTCAGTACCGAAAAATGGTAGAATCTGGGCGAGTACCGAGAAAAGGTAGAATCCGTGCGAGTATCGAAAAACTGCCCCGGGGAGAACCGAAAAATGTCGATTCAGTGTCATCACCTAAAAATGGTGGAATCTGGGCGAGTATCGGGAAAAGGTAGAATCCATGCGAGTATCGAAAAACTGCATCGGCGAGTACCGAAAAACGGTCGAATCAGTGTCAGTACCGAAAAATGGTAGAATCCGAGCGAGTACCGGGAAAAGGTTGAATCCGTGCGAGTATCGAAAAACTGCCTCGGCGAGTACCGAAAAACGGTCGAATCAGTGTCAGTACCGAAAAATGATGGAATCCGGGCGAGTACCTGGAAAAGGTAGAATCCGTGCGAGTATCGAAAAAGTGTCTCGGCGAGTACCGGAAAACGGACCAATCAGTGTCAGTACCGAAAAATGGTAGAATTCGGCCGAGTACTGGGAAAAGATAGAATCCGTGCGAGTATCGAAAAACTGTCTCGGTGAGTTCCAGAAAAGGGTCGAATCAGTGTCAGGACCGAAAAATGGTGGAATCTGGGCTAGTACCGAGAAAATGTAGAATCCGTGCGAGTATCGAAAAACTGCCTCGGGGAGTATCAGAAAAGGATCGAATAAGTGTGAGGACCGAAAAATGGTAGAATCCAGGCGAGTACCGGGAAAAGGTAGAATCCGTGCGAGTATCGAAAAACTGTCTCGTGGAGTACCGTAAAAGGATCGAATCAGTGTCAGTACCGAAAAATGGTAGAATCCGGGCGAGTACCGAGAAAAGGTAGAATCCGTGCGAGTATCGTAAAACTGCCTCGGGGAGTATCGAAAAAAGGTCGATTCAGTGTCATGACCCAAAAATGGTGGAATCTGGGCGAGTATCGGGAAAAGGTAGAATCCGTGCGAGAATCAAAAAACTGTCTCGGCGAGTACCGAAAAACGGTCGAATCAGTGTCAGTACCGAAAAATGGCCGAATCCGGGCGACTACCGAGAAAAGGTAGGATCCGTGCGAGTATCGAAAAACTGCCTCGGCGAGTACCGAAAAACAGTCGAATCAGTGTCAGTACCGAAAAATGGTATAATCCGGGCGAGTACCGAGAAAAGGTAGAATCCGTGCGAGTATCGAAAAACTGCCTCGGGTAGTACCGAAAAAAGATCGATTCACTGTCATGACCCAAAAATGGTGGAATCTGGGCGAGTATCGGGAAAAGGTAGAATCCGTGCGAGTATTGAAAAATTTTCTCGGCGAGTACCAAAAAACAGTCGAATCAGTGTCAGTACCGAAAAATGGTAGAATCCGGGCGAGTACCGAGAAACTGTAGAATCCGTGCGAGTATCGAAAAACTGCCTCGGGGAGTACTGAAGAAAGGTCGATTCAGTGTCATGACCCAAAAATGGTGGAATCTGGGCAAGTATCGGGAAAAGGTAGAATCCGTGCGAGTATCGAAAAAGTGTCTCGGCGAGTACCGAAAAACGGTCGAATCAGTGTCAGTACTAAAAAATGGCCGATTCCCGGCGAGTACCGAAAAATGCTAGAATCCGGGCGACTACCGGGAAAAGGTAGAATCCGTGCGAGTATCAAAAAATTTTATCGTCGAATATCGGAAAACGGAATAATCAGTGTCAGTACCGAAAAATGGTGGAATCCGGGCGAGTACCGGGAAAAGGAAGAATCCGTGTGAGTATCGAAAAACTATCTCGGCGAGTACCCAAAAACAGTCGAATCAGTGTCAGTACCGAAAAATGGTAGAATCCGGGCGAGAACCGAGAAAAGGTAGAATCCGTGCGAGTATCGAAAAATTGTCTCGGCGAGTACCGGAAAAGGATCGAATAAGTGTCAGGACCAAAAAATGGTGGAATCCGAGCGAGTATTGGGAAAAGGTAGAATCCGTTCGAGTATCGAAAAACTGTCTCGGCGAGTATCGGAAAACGGTCGAATCGGTGTCAGTACCGAAAAATGGTAGAATCCGGGCGAGTACCGAGAAAAGGTATAATTCGTGCGATTATCGAAAAACTGTCTTGGGGAGTAACGAAAAACGGACGAATCAGTGTCAGGACCGAAAAAAGGTGGAATCCGTCCGAGTACCGGGAAAAGGTAGTATCCGTCCGAGTATCGAAAAACCGTCTCGGGGAGTACCGGAAAACCATCGAATAAGAGTCAGGACCGAAAAATGGTGGAATCGGGGCGAGTACCGCGAAAAGGTAGAATCCGTGCGAGTATCGAAAAACTGTCTCGGGGAGTACTGGAAAACGGTCGAATCAGTGTCAAGACCGAAAAATGGTGGAATCCGTCCGAGTACCGGGAAAAAGTAGTATCCGTCCGAGAATCGAAAAACCGTCACGGGAAGTACCGGAAAACCATCGAATAAGAGTCAGGACCGAAAAATAGTGGAATCGAGGCGAGTACCGCGAAAAGGTAGAATCCGTGCGAGTATCGAAAAACTGTCTCGGGGAGTACTGGAAAACGGTCGAATAAGTGTCAAGACCGAAAAATGGTAGAATCCGTCCGAGTACCGGGAAAAAGTAGTATTCGTCCGAGAATCGAAAAACCGTCACGGGAAGTACCGGAAAACCATCGAATAAGAGTCAGGACCGAAAAATGGTGGAATCGGGGCAAGTACCGCGAAAAGGTAGAATCCGTGCGAGTATCGAAAAACTATCTCAGGGAGTACCGGAAAACGGTCGAATAAGTGTCAAGACCGAAAAATGGTGGAATCCGTCCGAGTACCGGGAAAAAGTAGTATCCGTCCGAGAATCGAAAAACCGTCACGGGAAGTACCGGAAAACCATCGAATAAGAGTCAGGACCGAAAAATGGTGGAATCGGGGCGAGTACCGCGAAAAGGTAGAATCCGTGCGAGTATCGAAAAACTGTCTCAGGGAGTACCGGAAAACGGTCGAATCAGTGTCAGGACCGAAAAATGGTGGAATCCGTCCGAGTACCGGGAAAAAGTAGTATCCGTCCGAGAATCGAAAAACCGTCACGGGAAGTACCGGAAAACCATCGAATAAGAGTCAGGACCGAAAAATGGTGGAATCGGGGCGAGTACCGCGAAAAGGTAGAATCCGTGCGAGTATCGAAAAACTATCTCAGGGAGTACCGGAAAACGGTCGAATAAGTGTCAAGACCGAAAAATGGTGGAATCCGTCCGAGTACCGGGAAAAAGTAGTATCCGTCCGAGAATCGAAAAACCGTCACGGGAAGTACCGGAAAACCATCGAATAAGAGTCAGGACCGAAAAATGGTGGATCGGGGCGAGTACCGCGAAAAGGTAGAATCCGTGCGAGTATCAAAAAACTGTCTCGGGGAGTACCGGAAAACGGTCGAATCAGTGTCAGGACCGAAAAAAGGTGGAATCCGTCCGAGTACCGGGAAAAGGTAGTATCCGTCCGAGTATCGAAAAACCGTCTCGGGGAGTACCGGAAAACCATCGAATAAGAGTCAGGACCGAAAAATGGTGGAATCGGGGCGAGTACCGCGAAAAGGTAGAATCCGTGCGAGTATCGAAAAACTGTCTCGGGGAGTACTGGAAAACGGTCGAATCAGTGTCAAGACCGAAAAATGGTGGAATCCGTCCGAGTACCGGGAAAAAGTAGTATCCGTCCGAGAATCGAAAAACCGTCACGGGAAGTACCGGAAAACCATCGAATAAGAGTCAGGACCGAAAAATAGTGGAATCGAGGCGAGTACCGCGAAAAGGTAGAATCCGTGCGAGTATCGAAAAACTGTCTCGGGGAGTACTGGAAAACGGTCGAATAAGTGTCAAGACCGAAAAATGGTAGAATCCGTCCGAGTACCGGGAAAAAGTAGTATCCGTCCGAGAATCGAAAAACCGTCACGGGAAGTACCGGAAAACCATCGAATAAGAGTCAGGACCGAAAAATGGTGGAATCGGGGCGAGTACCGCGAAAAGGTAGAATCCGTGCGAGTATCGAAAAACTATCTCAGGGAGTACCGGAAAACGGTCGAATAAGTGTCAAGACCGAAAAATGGTGGAATCCGTCCGAGTACCGGGAAAAAGTAGTATCCGTCCGAGAATCGAAAAACCGTCACGGGAAGTACCGGAAAACCATCGAATAAGAGTCAGGACCGAAAAATGGTGGAATCGGGGCGAGTACCGCGAAAAGGTAGAATCCGTGCGAGTATCGAAAAACTGTCTCAGGGAGTACCGGAAAACGGTCGAATCAGTGTCAGGACCGAAAAATGGTGGAATCCGTCCGAGTACCGGGAAAAAGTAGTATCCGTCCGAGAATCGAAAAACCGTCACGGGAAGTACCGGAAAACCATCGAATAAGAGTCAGGACCGAAAAATGGTGGAATCGGGGCGAGTACCGCGAAAAGGTAGAATCCGTGCGAGTATCGAAAAACTGTCTCGGGGAGTACCGGAAAACGGTCGAATCAGTGTACGGACCGAAAAATGGTGGAATCCGTCCGAGTACCGGGAAAAAGTAGTATCCGTCCCAGAATCGAAAAACCGTCACGGGAAGTACCGGAAAACCATCGAATAAGAGTCAGGACCGAAAAATGGTGGAATCGGGGCGAGTACCGCGAAAAGGTAGAATCCGTGCGAGTATCAAAAAACTGTCTCGGGGAGTACCGGAAAACGGTCGAATCAGTGTCAGGACCGAAAAAAGGTGGAATCCGTCCGAGTACCGGGAAAAGGTAGTATCCGTCCGAGTATCGAAAAACCGTCTCGGGGAGTACCGGAAAACCATCGAATAAGAGTCAGGACCGAAAAATGGTGGAATCGGGGCGAGTACCGCGAAAAGGTAGAATCCGTGCGAGTATCGAAAAACTGTCTCGGGGAGTACCGGAAAACGGTCGAATAAGTGTCAAGACCGAAAAATGGTGGAATCCGTTCGAGTACCGGGAAAAAGTAGTATCCGTCCGAGAATCGAAAAACCGTCACGGGAAGTACCGGAAAACCATCGAATAAGAGTCAGGACCGAAAAATGGTGGAATCGGGGCGAGTACCGCGAAAAGGTAGAATCCGTGCGAGTATCGAAAAACTGTCTCAGGGAGTACCGGAAAACGGTCGAATCAGTGTCAGGACCGAAAAATGGTGGAATCCGTCCGAGTACCGGGAAAAAGTAGTATCCGTCCGAGAATCGAAAAACCGTCACGGGAAGTACCGGAAAACCATCGAATAAGAGTCAGGACCGAAAAATGGTGGAATCGGGGCGAGTACCGCGAAAAGGTAGAATCCGTGCGAGTATCGAAAATCTATCTCAGGGAGTACCGGAAAACGGTCGAATAAGTGTCAAGACCGAAAAATGGTGGAATCCGTCCGAGTACCGGGAAAAAGTAGTATCCGTCCGAGAATCGAAAAACCGTCACGGGAAGTACCGGAAAACCATCGAATAAGAGTCAGGACCGAAAAATGGTGGAATCGGGGCGAGTACCGCGAAAAGGTAGAATCCGTGCGAGTATCGAAAAACTATCTCAGGGAGTACCGGAAAACGGTCGAATCAGTGTCAAGACCGAAAAATGGTGGAATCCGTCCGAGTACCGGGAAAAAGTAGTATCCGTCCGAGAATCGAAAAACCGTCACGGGAAGTACCGGAAAACCATCGAATAAGAGTCAGGACCGAAAAATGGTGGAATCGAGGCGAGTACCGCGAAAAGGTAGAATCCGTGCGAGTATCGAAAATCTATCTCAGGGAGTACCGGAAAACGGTCGAATAAGTGTCAAGACCGAAAAATGGTGGAATCCGTCCGAGTACCGGGAAAAAGTAGTATCCGTCCGAGAATCGAAAAACCGTCACGGGAAGTACCGGAAAACCATCGAATAAGAGTCAGGACCGAAAAATGGTGGAATCGGGGCGAGTACCGCGAAAAGGTAGAATCCGTGCGAGTATCGAAAAACTGTCTCAGGGAGTACCGGAAAACGGTCGAATCAGTGTCAGGACCGAAAAATGGTGGAATCCGTCCGAGTACCGGGAAAAAGTAGTATCCGTCCGAGAATCGAAAAACCGTCACGGGAAGTACCGGAAAACCATCGAATAAGAGTCAGGACCGAAAAATGGTGGAATCGGGGCGAGTACCGCGAAAAGGTAGAATCCGTGCGAGTATCGAAAAACTGTCTCGGGGAGTACCGGAAAACGGTCGAATCAGTGTATGGACCGAAAAATGGTGGAATCCGTCCGAGTACCGGGAAAAAGTAGTATCCGTCCCAGAATCGAAAAACCGTCACGGGAAGTACCGGAAAACCATCGAATAAGAGTCAGGACCGAAAAATGGTGGAATCGGGGCGAGTACCGCGAAAAGGTAGAATCCGTGCGAGTATCGAAAAACTGTCTCGGGGAGTACCGGAAAACGGTCGAATCAGTGTATGGACCGAAAAATGGTGGAATCCGTCCGAGTACCGGGAAAAAGTAGTATCCGTCCCAGAATCGAAAAACCGTCACGGGAAGTACCGGAAAACCATCGAATAAGAGTCAGGACCGAAAAATGGTGGAATCGGGGCGAGTACCGCGAAAAGGTAGAATCCGTGCGAGTATCGAAAAACTGTCTCGGGGAGTACCGGAAAACGGTCGAATCAGTGTATGGACCGAAAAATGGTGGAATCCGTCCGAGTACCGGGAAAAAGTAGTATCCGTCCCAGAATCGAAAAACCGTCACGGGAAGTACCGGAAAACCATCGAATAAGAGTCAGGACCGAAAAATGGTGGAATCGGGGCGAGTACCGCGAAAAGGTAGAATCCGTGCGAGTATCGAAAAACTGTCTCGGGGAGTACCGGAAAACGGTCGAATCAGTGTATGGACCGAAAAATGGTGGAATCCGTCCGAGTACCGGGAAAAAGTAGTATCCGTCCCAGAATCGAAAAACCGTCACGGGAAGTACCGGAAAACCATCGAATAAGAGTCAGGACCGAAAAATGGTGGAATCGGGGCGAGTACCGCGAAAAGGTAGAATCCGTGCGAGTATCGAAAAACTGTCTCGGGGAGTACCGGAAAACGGTCGAATCAGTGTATGGACCGAAAAATGGTGGAATCCGTCCGAGTACCGGGAAAAAGTAGTATCCGTCCCAGAATCGAAAAACCGTCACGGGAAGTACCGGAAAACCATCGAATAAGAGTCAGGACCGAAAAATGGTGGAATCGGGGCGAGTACCGCGAAAAGGTAGAATCCGTGCGAGTATCAAAAAACTGTCTCGGGGAGTACCGGAAAACGGTCGAATCAGTGTCAGGACCGAAAAAAGGTGGAATCCGTCCGAGTACCGGGAAAAGGTAGTATCCGTCCGAGTATCGAAAAACCGTCTCGGGGAGTACCGGAAAACCATCGAATAAGAGTCAGGACCGAAAAATGGTGGAATCGGGGCGAGTACCGCGAAAAGGTAGAATCCGTGCGAGTATCGAAAAACTGTCTCGGGGAGTACCGGAAAACGGTCGAATAAGTGTCAAGACCGAAAAATGGTGGAATCCGTTCGAGTACCGGGAAAAAGTAGTATCCGTCCGAGAATCGAAAAACCGTCACGGGAAGTACCGGAAAACCATCGAATAAGAGTCAGGACCGAAAAATGGTGGAATCGGGGCGAGTACCGCGAAAAGGTAGAATCCGTGCGAGTATCGAAAAACTGTCTCAGGGAGTACCGGAAAACGGTCGAATCAGTGTCAGGACCGAAAAATGGTGGAATCCGTCCGAGTACCGGGAAAAAGTAGTATCCGTCCGAGAATCGAAAAACCGTCACGGGAAGTACCGGAAAACCATCGAATAAGAGTCAGGACCGAAAAATGGTGGAATCGGGGCGAGTACCGCGAAAAGGTAGAATCCGTGCGAGTATCGAAAATCTATCTCAGGGAGTACCGGAAAACGGTCGAATAAGTGTCAAGACCGAAAAATGGTGGAATCCGTCCGAGTACCGGGAAAAAGTAGTATCCGTCCGAGAATCGAAAAACCGTCACGGGAAGTACCGGAAAACCATCGAATAAGAGTCAGGACCGAAAAATGGTGGAATCGGGGCGAGTACCGCGAAAAGGTAGAATCCGTGCGAGTATCGAAAAACTATCTCAGGGAGTACCGGAAAACGGTCGAATCAGTGTCAAGACCGAAAAATGGTGGAATCCGTCCGAGTACCGGGAAAAAGTAGTATCCGTCCGAGAATCGAAAAACCGTCACGGGAAGTACCGGAAAACCATCGAATAAGAGTCAGGACCGAAAAATGGTGGAATCGAGGCGAGTACCGCGAAAAGGTAGAATCCGTGCGAGTATCGAAAATCTATCTCAGGGAGTACCGGAAAACGGTCGAATAAGTGTCAAGACCGAAAAATGGTGGAATCCGTCCGAGTACCGGGAAAAAGTAGTATCCGTCCGAGAATCGAAAAACCGTCACGGGAAGTACCGGAAAACCATCGAATAAGAGTCAGGACCGAAAAATGGTGGAATCGGGGCGAGTACCGCGAAAAGGTAGAATCCGTGCGAGTATCGAAAAACTGTCTCAGGGAGTACCGGAAAACGGTCGAATCAGTGTCAGGACCGAAAAATGGTGGAATCCGTCCGAGTACCGGGAAAAAGTAGTATCCGTCCGAGAATCGAAAAACCGTCACGGGAAGTACCGGAAAACCATCGAATAAGAGTCAGGACCGAAAAATGGTGGAATCGGGGCGAGTACCGCGAAAAGGTAGAATCCGTGCGAGTATCGAAAAACTGTCTCGGGGAGTACCGGAAAACGGTCGAATCAGTGTATGGACCGAAAAATGGTGGAATCCGTCCGAGTACCGGGAAAAAGTAGTATCCGTCCCAGAATCGAAAAACCGTCACGGGAAGTACCGGAAAACCATCGAATAAGAGTCAGGACCGAAAAATGGTGGAATCGGGGCGAGTACCGCGAAAAGGTAGAATCCGTGCGAGTATCAAAAAACTGTCTCGGGGAGTACCGGAAAACGGTCGAATCAGTGTCAGGACCGAAAAAAGGTGGAATCCGTCCGAGTACCGGGAAAAGGTAGTATCCGTCCGAGTATCGAAAAACCGTCTCGGGGAGTACCGGAAAACCATCGAATAAGAGTCAGGACCGAAAAATGGTGGAATCGGGGCGAGTACCGCGAAAAGGTAGAATCCGTGCGAGTATCGAAAAACTGTCTCGGGGAGTACCGGAAAACGGTCGAATAAGTGTCAAGACCGAAAAATGGTGGAATCCGTTCGAGTACCGGGAAAAAGTAGTATCCGTCCGAGAATCGAAAAACCGTCACGGGAAGTACCGGAAAACCATCGAATAAGAGTCAGGACCGAAAAATGGTGGAATCGGGGCGAGTACCGCGAAAAGGTAGAATCCGTGCGAGTATCGAAAAACTGTCTCAGGGAGTACCGGAAAACGGTCGAATCAGTGTCAGGACCGAAAAATGGTGGAATCCGTCCGAGTACCGGGAAAAAGTAGTATCCGTCCGAGAATCGAAAAACCGTCACGGGAAGTACCGGAAAACCATCGAATAAGAGTCAGGACCGAAAAATGGTGGAATCGGGGCGAGTACCGCGAAAAGGTAGAATCCGTGCGAGTATCGAAAATCTATCTCAGGGAGTACCGGAAAACGGTCGAATAAGTGTCAAGACCGAAAAATGGTGGAATCCGTCCGAGTACCGGGAAAAAGTAGTATCCGTCCGAGAATCGAAAAACCGTCACGGGAAGTACCGGAAAACCATCGAATAAGAGTCAGGACCGAAAAATGGTGGAATCGGGGCGAGTACCGCGAAAAGGTAGAATCCGTGCGAGTATCGAAAAACTATCTCAGGGAGTACCGGAAAACGGTCGAATAAGTGTCAAGACCGAAAAATGGTGGAATCCGTCCGAGTACCGGGAAAAAGTAGTATCCGTCCGAGAATCGAAAAACCGTCACGGGAAGTACCGGAAAACCATCGAATAAGAGTCAGGACCGAAAAATGGTGGAATCGAGGCGAGTACCGCGAAAAGGTAGAATCCGTGCGAGTATCGAAAAACTGTCTCGGGGAGTACGGGAAAACGGTCGAATAAGTGTCAAGACCGAAAAATGGTAGAATCCGTCCGAGTACCGGGAAAAAGTAGTATCCGTCCGAGAATCGAAAAACCGTCACGGGAAGTACCGGAAAACCATCGAATAAGAGTCAGGACCGAAAAATGGTGGAATCGGGGCGAGTACCGCGAAAAGGTAGAATCCGTGCGAGTATCGAAAAACTATCTCAGGGAGTACCGGAAAACGGTCGAATAAGTGTCAAGACCGAAAAATGGTGGAATCCGTCCGAGTACCGGGAAAAAGTAGTATCCGTCCGAGAATCGAAAAACCGTCACGGGAAGTACCGGAAAACCATCGAATAAGAGTCAGGACCGAAAAATGGTGGAATCGGGGCGAGTACCGCGAAAAGGTAGAATCCGTGCGAGTATCGAAAAACTGTCTCAGGGAGTACCGGAAAACGGTCGAATCAGTGTCAGGACCGAAAAATGGTGGAATCCGTCCGAGTACCGGGAAAAAGTAGTATCCGTCCGAGAATCGAAAAACCGTCACGGGAAGTACCGGAAAACCATCGAATAAGAGTCAGGACCGAAAAATGGTGGAATCGAGGCGAGTACCGCGAAAAGGTAGAATCCGTGCGAGTATCGAAAATCTATCTCAGGGAGTACCGGAAAACGGTCGAATAAGTGTCAAGACCGAAAAATGGTGGAATCCGTCCGAGTACCGGGAAAAAGTAGTATCCGTCCGAGAATCGAAAAACCGTCACGGGAAGTACCGGAAAACCATCGAATAAGAGTCAGGACCGAAAAATGGTGGAATCGGGGCGAGTACCGCGAAAAGGTAGAATCCGTGCGAGTATCGAAAAACTGTCTCAGGGAGTACCGGAAAACGGTCGAATCAGTGTCAGGACCGAAAAATGGTGGAATCCGTCCGAGTACCGGGAAAAAGTAGTATCCGTCCGAGAATCGAAAAACCGTCACGGGAAGTACCGGAAAACCATCGAATAAGAGTCAGGACCGAAAAATGGTGGAATCGGGGCGAGTACCGCGAAAAGGTAGAATCCGTGCGAGTATCGAAAAACTGTCTCGGGGAGTACCGGAAAACGGTCGAATCAGTGTATGGACCGAAAAATGGTGGAATCCGTCCGAGTACCGGGAAAAAGTAGTATCCGTCCCAGAATCGAAAAACCGTCACGGGAAGTACCGGAAAACCATCGAATAAGAGTCAGGACCGAAAAATGGTGGAATCGGGGCGAGTACCGCGAAAAGGTAGAATCCGTGCGAGTATCAAAAAACTGTCTCGGGGAGTACCGGAAAACGGTCGAATCAGTGTCAGGACCGAAAAAAGGTGGAATCCGTCCGAGTACCGGGAAAAGGTAGTATCCGTCCGAGTATCGAAAAACCGTCTCGGGGAGTACCGGAAAACCATCGAATAAGAGTCAGGACCGAAAAATGGTGGAATCGGGGCGAGTACCGCGAAAAGGTAGAATCCGTGCGAGTATCGAAAAACTGTCTCGGGGAGTACCGGAAAACGGTCGAATAAGTGTCAAGACCGAAAAATGGTGGAATCCGTTCGAGTACCGGGAAAAAGTAGTATCCGTCCGAGAATCGAAAAACCGTCACGGGAAGTACCGGAAAACCATCGAATAAGAGTCAGGACCGAAAAATGGTGGAATCGGGGCGAGTACCGCGAAAAGGTAGAATCCGTGCGAGTATCGAAAAACTGTCTCAGGGAGTACCGGAAAACGGTCGAATCAGTGTCAGGACCGAAAAATGGTGGAATCCGTCCGAGTACCGGGAAAAAGTAGTATCCGTCCGAGAATCGAAAAACCGTCACGGGAAGTACCGGAAAACCATCGAATAAGAGTCAGGACCGAAAAATGGTGGAATCGGGGCGAGTACCGCGAAAAGGTAGAATCCGTGCGAGTATCGAAAATCTATCTCAGGGAGTACCGGAAAACGGTCGAATAAGTGTCAAGACCGAAAAATGGTGGAATCCGTCCGAGTACCGGGAAAAAGTAGTATCCGTCCGAGAATCGAAAAACCGTCACGGGAAGTACCGGAAAACCATCGAATAAGAGTCAGGACCGAAAAATGGTGGAATCGGGGCGAGTACCGCGAAAAGGTAGAATCCGTGCGAGTATCGAAAAACTATCTCAGGGAGTACCGGAAAACGGTCGAATAAGTGTCAAGACCGAAAAATGGTGGAATCCGTCCGAGTACCGGGAAAAAGTAGTATCCGTCCGAGAATCGAAAAACCGTCACGGGAAGTACCGGAAAACCATCGAATAAGAGTCAGGACCGAAAAATGGTGGAATCGAGGCGAGTACCGCGAAAAGGTAGAATCCGTGCGAGTATCGAAAAACTGTCTCGGGGAGTACTGGAAAACGGTCGAATAAGTGTCAAGACCGAAAAATGGTAGAATCCGTCCGAGTACCGGGAAAAAGTAGTATCCGTCCGAGAATCGAAAAACCGTCACGGGAAGTACCGGAAAACCATCGAATAAGAGTCAGGACCGAAAAATGGTGGAATCGGGGCGAGTACCGCGAAAAGGTAGAATCCGTGCGAGTATCGAAAAACTATCTCAGGGAGTACCGGAAAACGGTCGAATAAGTGTCAAGACCGAAAAATGGTGGAATCCGTCCGAGTACCGGGAAAAAGTAGTATCCGTCCGAGAATCGAAAAACCGTCACGGGAAGTACCGGAAAACCATCGAATAAGAGTCAGGACCGAAAAATGGTGGAATCGGGGCGAGTACCGCGAAAAGGTAGAATCCGTGCGAGTATCGAAAAACTGTCTCAGGGAGTACCGGAAAACGGTCGAATCAGTGTCAGGACCGAAAAATGGTGGAATCCGTCCGAGTACCGGGAAAAAGTAGTATCCGTCCGAGAATCGAAAAACCGTCACGGGAAGTACCGGAAAACCATCGAATAAGAGTCAGGACCGAAAAATGGTGGAATCGGGGCGAGTACCGCGAAAAGGTAGAATCCGTGCGAGTATCGAAAAACTGTCTCGGGGAGTACCGGAAAACGGTCGAATCAGTGTATGGACCGAAAAATGGTGGAATCCGTCCGAGTACCGGGAAAAAGTAGTATCCGTCCGAGAATCGAAAAACCGTCACGGGAAGTACCGGAAAACCATCGAATAAGAGTCAGGACCGAAAAATGGTGGAATCGGGGCGAGTACCGCGAAAAGGTAGAATCCGTGCGAGTATCAAAAAACTGTCTCGGGGAGTACCGGAAAACGGTCGAATCAGTGTCAGGACCGAAAAATGGTGGAATCCGTCCGAGTACCGGGAAAAAGTGGTATCCGTCCAAGAATCGAAAAACCGTCACGGGAAGTACCGGAAAACCATCGAATAAGAGTCAGGACCGAAAAATGGTGGAATCGGGGCGAGTACCGCGAAAAGGTAGAATCCGTGCGAGTATCGAAAAACTGTCTCGGGGAGTACCGGAAAACGGTCGAATCAGTGTATGGACCGAAAAATGGTGGAATCCGTCCGAGTATCGGGAAAAGGTAGTATCCGTGCGAGTATCGAAAAACCGTCTCAGGGAGTACCGGAAAAGCATCGAATAAGTGTCAGGACCGAAAAATGGTGGAATCCGGGCGAGTACCGGGAAAAGGTAGAATCCGTGCGAGTATCGAAAAACGGTCTCAGCGAGTATCGGAAAACGGTCGAATCAGTGTCAGGACCGAAAAACAGTGGAATCCGGGCGAGCACCGTGAAAAGGTAGAATCCGTGGGAGTATCGAAAAACGGTCTCGGGGAGTACTGGAAAACGGTCGAATTAGTGTCAGAACCGAAAAATGGTGGAATCCGGGCGAGTATTGCGAAAAGGTAGAATCCGTTCGAGTATCGAAAAACGGTCTAGGTGAGTACCGGAAAACGGTCGAATCAATGTCAGGACCGAAAAATGGTGGAATCCGTCCGAGTATCGGGAAAAGGTAGTATCCGTGCGAGTATCGAAAAACCGTCTCGGGGAGTACCGGAAAAGCATCGAATAAGTGTCAGGACCGAAAAATGGTGGAATCCGGGCGAGTACCGGGAAAAGGTAGAATCCGTTCGAGTATCGAAAAACGGTCTCGGGGAGTACCGGAAAACGGTCGAATCAGTGTCAGGACCGAAAAATGGTGGAATCCGTCCGAGTACCGGGAAATGGTAGTATCCGTGCGAGTATCGAAAAACTGTCTCGGGGAGTACCGAAAAATGGTCGAATCAGTGTCAGGACCGAAAAATGGTGGAATCCGGGCGAGTGCCGAGAAAAGGTAGAATCCATGCGAGTATCGAAAAACTGTCTCGGGGAGTACCGAAAAATGGTGGAATCTGGAAGAGTACCGAGAAAAGAAAGAATCCGTGAGAGTATCGAAAAACCGTCTCGACGAGTAACGGAAAACGGTTGAATCAGTGTCAGCACCGAAACATGGTAGAATCCGGGCGAGTACCGAGAAAAAGTAGAATTCGTTCGAATATCAAAAAACTGTCTCGCAAGTATCGGAAAACGGTCGAATCAGTGTCAGAATCGAAAAGAAGGCAGAATCCGGGCGAGTACCGAGAAAAGGTAGAATCCTTGCGAGTATCGAAAAACTGTCTCGGCGAGTAATGGAAAACGGTCGAATCAGTGTCAGTACCGAAAAATGGTAGAATCCGGGCGAGTACCGAGGAAAGGTAGAATCCGTGCGAGTATCGAAAAACTGTCTCGGGGAGTACCGAAAAACGGTCGAATTAGTGTGACGACCCAAAAATGGTGGAATCCGGGTGAGTACCGAAAAAAAGTAGAATCCATGCGAGTATCGAAAAACTGTCTCGGGGAGTACCGAAAAATGGTGGAATCCGAAAGAGTACCGACAAAAGGTAGAATCCGTGAGAGTATCGAAAAACTGTCTCGACGAGTACCGGAAAACGGTCGAATCAGTGTCAGCACCGAAAAATGGTAGAATCCGGGCGAGTACCGAGAAAAAGTAGAATTCGTTCGCGTATCAAAAAACTGTCTCGACGAGTACTGGAAAACGGTCGAATCAGTGTCAGTACCGAAAAATGGTAGAATCCGGGCGAGTACCGAGAAAAGGTAGAATCCGTGCGAGTATCGAAAAACTGTCTCGGGGAGTACCAGAAAATGGTCGAATCAGTGTTAGGACCGAAAAATGGTGGAATCCGTCCGAATACCGGGAAAAGGTAGTATCCGTGCGAGTATCGAAAAACCGTCTCGGGGAGTACCGGAAAAGCATCGAATAAGTGTCAGGACCGAAAAATGGTGGAATCCGGGCGAGTACCGGAAAACGGTCGAATCAGTGACAGGACCAAAAAATGGTGGAATCCTGACAAGTATCGGGAAGAGCTAGAATCCGTGCGAGTATCGAAAAACTGTCTCGGGGAGTACCGGAAAACGGTCGAATCAGTGTCAGGACCGAAAAATGGTGGAATCCGGGCGAGTACCGGGAAAAGGTAGAATCTGTGCGAGTATCGAAAAACTGTCTCGGCGAGTATCGGAAAACGGACGAATCAATGTCAGCACCGAAAAATGGTGGAATCCGTCCGAGTACCGGGAAAAGGTAGTATCCGTGCGAGTATCGAAAAACCATCTCGGGGGGTACTGGAAAAGCGTCGAATCAGTGTCAGGACCGACAAATGGTGGAATCCGGGCGACTACCGAGAAAAGGTAGAATCCGTTCGAGTATCGAAAAACTCTCTCGGCGAGTACCGAAAAACAGTCGAATCAGTGTCAGGACCGAAAAATGGTGGAATCCGGGCGAGTACCGAGAAAAGGTACAATCCGTTCGAGTATCGAAAAACTGTCTCGGCGAGTACCGGAAAACGGTCGAATCAGTGTCAGGACCGAACAATGGTGGAATTCGTCCGAGTACCGGGAAAAGGTTGTATCCGTGCGAGTATCGAAAAACCGTCTCGGGGAGTACCGAAAAAGCATCGAATAAGTGTCAGGACCGAAAAATGGTGGAATGCGGGCGACTACCGCGAAAAGGTCGAATGCGTGCGAGTATCGAAAAACTGTCTCGGGGTGTACTGGAAAACAGTCGAATCAATGTCAGGACCGAAAAATGGTGGAATCCGCCCGAGTACCGAGAAAATGTAGTATCCGTGCGAGTATCGAAAAACCATCTCGTGGGGTACTGGAAAAGCGTCGAATCAGTGTCAGGACCGACAAATGGTGGAATCCGGGCGAGTACCGAGAAAAGGTAGAATCCGTTCGAGTATCGAAAAACTGTCTCGGCGAGTACCGGAAAACGGTCGAATCAGTGTCAGGACCGAAAAATGGTGGAATCCGGGCGAGCACCGAGAAAAGGTGGAATCCGTCCGAGTATCGAAAAACTGTCTCGGCGAATACCAGAAAACGGTCGAGTCAGTGTCATGACCGAAAAATGGTGGAATCCGTCCCATTACCGGGAAAAGGTAGTATCCGTGCGAGTATCGAAAAACCGTCTCGTGGAGTACCGGAAAAGCATCGAATAAGTGTCAGGACCGAAAGATGGTGGAATCCGGGCGAGTACCGCGAAAAGGTAGTATCCGTGCGAGTATCGAAAAACCGTCTCGGGGAGTATCGGAAAACGGTTGAATCAGTGTCAGGACCGAAAAATGGTGGAATTCGTCCGAGTACCGGGAAAAGGTAGTATCCGTGCGAGTATCGAAAAACCGTCTCGGGGATTACCGGAAAAGCATCGAATTAGTGTGAGGATCGAAAAATGGTGGAATCCGGGCGACTACCGCGAAAAGGTCGAATGCGTGCGAGTATCGAAAAACTGTCTCGGGGTGTGCTGGAAAACGGTCGAATCAATGTCAGGACCGAAAAATGGTGGAATCCGTCCGAGTACCGGGAAAAGGTAGTATCCGTGCGAGTATCGAAAAACCATCTCGGGAAGTACTGGAAAAGCATCGAATCAGTGTCAGGACCGACAAATGGTGGAATCCGGGCGTGTACCGAGAAAAGGTAAAATCCGTTCGACTATCGAAAAACTGTCTCGGCGAGTACCGGAAAACGGTCGAATCAGT
Organism: Vitis cinerea var. helleri x Vitis riparia; assembly: GCA_946000715.1. Taxonomy (NCBI): domain Eukaryota; kingdom Viridiplantae; phylum Streptophyta; class Magnoliopsida; order Vitales; family Vitaceae; genus Vitis; species Vitis cinerea var. helleri x Vitis riparia. Next base: position 19,113,914 of record OX254020.1, read on the forward strand.
GTCAGAACCAAAAAATGGTGGAATCCGGGCGAGTACCATGTAAAGGTAGAATCCGTGCGAGTATCGAAAAACTGTTTTGGGGAGTACCGGAAAACGGTCGAATCAGTGTCAGGACCAAAAAATGGTGGAATCCGTCCGAGTACCGGGAAAAAGTAGAATCCGTCCGAGAATCGAAAAACCGTCTCGGGGAGTACCGGAAAACCCTCGAATAAGTTTCAGGACCGAAAAATGGTGCAATCCGGGCGAGTACCGCGAAAAGGTAGAATGCGTGCGAGTATCGAAAAATTGTCTCGGGGAGTACCGGAAAACCATCGAATAAGTGTCAATATCGACAAATGGTGGAATCCGGGCGACTACCGCGAAAAGGTAGAATCTGTGCGAGTATCGAAAAACTGTCTCGGGGAGTACCGGAAAACGGTCGAATCAGTGTCAGGACCGAAAAGTGGTGGCATCTGAGCGAGTACCGAGAAAAGGTAGAATCCGTGCGAGTATCGAAAAATTGTATCGGGGAGTACCGGAAAAAGGTCGAATCAGTGTCAGGACCGAAAAATGGTGGAATCCGGGCGACTATCGCGAAAAGGTAGAATCTGTGCGAGTATCGAAAAACTGTCTCGGGGAGTACCGGAAAACGGTCGAATCAGTGTCAGGACCGAAGAATGGTGGAATCCGTCCGAGTACCGGGAAAAGGTAGTTTCCGTGCGAGTATCGAAAGATCGTCTCGGGAAGTACCGAAAACCATTGAATAAGTGGCAGGACCGAAAAATGGTGGAATCCGGGCGAGTACCGTGAAAAGGTAGAATCCGTGCGAGTATCGAAAAACTCTCTCGAGGAGTACCGAAAAACGGTCGAATCAGTGTCAGGACCGAAAAATGGTCGAATCCGGGCGAGTACCGAGAAAAGGTAGAATCCATGCGAGTAGAGAAAAACGGTCTCGGGGAGTACCGGAAAACCATCGAATAAGTGTCAGGACCGAAAATTGGTGGAATCCGAGCGACTACCGCGAAAAGGTAGAATCCGTGCGAGTATCGAAAAACTGTCTCGGGGAGTACCAGAAAAAGGTCGAATCAGTGTCAGGACCGAAAAATTGGTGGAATCCGAGCGACTACCGCGAAAAGGTAGAATGCGTGCGAGTATCGAACAACTTTCTCGGGGACTACCGGAAAACGGTCGAATTAGTGTCAGGACCGAAAAATGGTGGAATCCGGACGAGTACCGCGTAAAGGTAGAATCCGTGCGAGTATCGAAAAACTGTCTCGGGGAGTACCGGAAACGGTCGAATCAGTGTCAGGACCGAAAAATGGTGGAATTCGTCCGAGTACCGGGAAAAGGTAGTACCCTTGCGAGTATCGAAAAACCGTCTCGGGGAGTACCGGAAAACCATCGAATAAGTGTCAGGACCGAAAAATGGTAGAATCCGGGCGAGTACCGCGAAAAGATAGAATGCGTGCGAGTATCGAAAAACTGTCTCAGGGAGTACTGGAACACGGTCGAATCAGTGTCAGGACCGAAAAATGGTGGAATCCAGGCGAGTATCGGGAAAAGGTAGAATCCCTGCGAGTATCGAAAAACTGTCTCCGGGAGTACCGGAAAACGGTCGAATCAGTGTCAGGACCGAAAAATGGTGGAATCCAAGCGAGTATTGGGAAAAGGTAGAATCCGTGCGAGTATCGAAAAACGGTCTCAGGGGGTATCGGAAAACGGTCGAATGAGTGTCAGGACCGAAAAACGGTGGAATCCAGGCGAGCACCGTGAAAAGGTAGAATCAGTGGGAGTATCGAAAAACGGTCTCGGGGAGTACCGGAAAACGGTCGAATTAGTGTCAGGACCGAAATATGGTGGAATCCGGGCGAGTACCGCGAAAAGGTAGAATCCGTTCGAGTATCGAAAAACGGTCTCGGTGAGTACCGGAAAACGGTCGAATCAGTGTCAGGACCGAAAAATGGTGGAATCCGTCCGAGTATCGGGAAAAGGTAGTATCCGTGCGAGTATCGAAAAACCGTCTCGGGGAGTACCGGAAAAGCATCGAATAAGTGTTAGGACCGAAAAATGGTGGAATCCGGGCAAGTACCGGGAAAAGGTAGAATCCGTGCGAGTATCCAAAAACGGTCTCGGGGAGTACCGGAAAACGGTCGAATTAGTGTCAGGACCGAAAAATGGTGGAATCCGGGCGAGTACATCGAAAAGGTAGAATCCGTTCGAGTATCGAAAAATTGTCTCAGGGAGTACTGGAAAACGGTCCAATCAGTGTCAGGACCGAAAAATGGTGGAATCCAGGTGAGTATCGGGAAAAGGTAGAATCCATGCGAGTATCGAAAAACTGTCTCCGGGAGTACCGGAAAACGGTCGAATCAGTGTCAGGAACGAAAAATGGTGGAATCCAGGCGAGTATTGGGAAAAGGTAGAATCCGTGCGAGTATCGAAAAACTGTCTCCGGTAGTACCGGAAAACGGTCGAATGAGTGTCAGGACCGAAAAATGGTGGAATTCGTCCGAGTACCGGAAAAAGGTAGTATCCTTGCGAGTATCGAAAAACCCTCTCGGGGAGTACCAGAAAACCATCGAATAAGTGTCAGGACCGAAAAATGGTGGAATCCGGGCGAGTACCGCGAAAAGGTCGAATGCGTGCGAGTATCGAAAAACTGTCTCAGCGAGTACCGGAAAACGGTCGAATCAGTGTCAGGACCAAAAAATGGTGGAATCCGGGCGAGTACCGCGAAAAGGTAGAATGCGTGCGAGTATCGAAAAACTGTCTCCGGGAGTACCGGAAAACGGTCGAATCAGTGTCAGGACCGAAAAATGGTGAAATCCAGGCGAGTATCGGGAAAAGGTAGAATCCGTGCGAGTATCGAAAAACTATCTCCGGGAGTACCGGAAAATGTCGAATCAGTGTCAGGACCGAAAAATGGTGGAATCCGGGCGAGTACCGCGAAAAGGTAGAATGCGTGCGAGTATCGAACAACTGTCTCGGGGAGTACCGGAAAACGGTCGAATAAGTGTCAGGACCGAAAAATGGTGGAATCCGGGCGAGTATCGGGAAAAGGTAGAATCCATGCGAGTATCGAAAAACTGTGTCGGGGAGTATCGGAAAACGGTCGAATCAGTGTCAGGACCGAAAAATGGTGGAATTCGTCCGAGTACCTACAGAAGGTAGTATCCTTGCGATTATCGAAAAACCGTCTCGGGGAGTACCGGAAAACCATCGAATAAGTGTCAGGACCGAAAAATGGTGGAATCCGGGTGAGTACCGCGAAAAGGTAGAATCCGTGCGAGTATCGAAAAACTGTCTCAGGGAGTACCGGAAAACGGTCGAATCAGTGTCAAGACCAAAAAATGGTGGAATCCGGGCGAGTAGCGACCAAAGGTAGAATCCGTGCGAGTATAGAAAAACGATCTCGGGGACTACCGGAAAACGGTCGAATTAGTGTCAGGACCGAAAAATGGTGGAATCCGGACGAGTACCGCGTAAAGGTAGAATCCGTGCGAGTATAAAAAAAATGTCTCGGGGAGTACCGGAAAAGGGTCGAATCAGTGTCAGGACTGAAAAATGGTGGAATCCGTCCAAGTACCGGGAAAAGGTAGTATCCGTCCGAGTATCGAAAAACCGTCTTGGGGAGTACGGGAAAACCATCGAATAAGTGTAAGGACCGAAAAATGGCGGAATCCGGGCGAGTACTACGAAAAGGTAGAATGCGTGCGAGTATCGAAAAACTGTCTCGGGGAGTACCGGAAAACGGTAGAATCAGAGTCAGGACCGAAAAATGGTAGAATCCGGGCGAGTACCGAGAAAAGGTATAATCCGTGCGAGTATCGAAAAACTGTCTCGGGGAGTTCCGGAAAACGGTCGAATCAGTGTCAGGACCGAAAAATGGTGGAATTCGTCCGAGTACCGGGAAAAGGTAGTATCCTTGCGAGTATCGAAAAACCCTCTCGGGCAGTACCGGAAAACTATCGAATAAGTGTCAGGACCGAAAAATGGTGGAATCCGGGCGAGTATCGCGAAAAGTTAGATGCGTGCGAGTATAGAACAACTGCCTCAGCGAGTACCGGAAAACGGTCGAATCAGTGTCAGGACCGAAAAATGGTGGAATTCGTCCGAGTACCGGGAAAAGGTAGTGTCCGTCCGAGTATCGAAAAACCGTCTCGGGGAGTACCGGAAAACCATCGAATAAGTGTCAGGACCGAAAAATGGTGGAATCCGGGCGACTACCGCGAAAAGGTAGAATCCGTGCGAGTATCGAAAAACTGTCTCGGGGAGTACCGGAAAACGGTCGAATCAGTGTCAGGACCGAAAAATGGTGGAATCCGGGCGAGTACCGCGAAAAGGTACAATGCGTGAGGGTATAGAACAACTGTCTCGGGGAGTACCGAAAAACGGTCGAATCAGTGTCAGGACCGAAAAATGGTGGAATCCGGGCGAGTATCGGGAAAAGGTAGAATCCGTGCGAGTATCGAAAAACTATCTCGGGGAGTACCGGAAAATAGTCGAATCAGTGTCAGGACCGAAAAATGGTGGAATCCGGGCGAGTATCGCGTAAAGGTAGAATCCGTTCGAGTATCAAAAAAAATGTCTCGGGGAGTACCGGAAAACGGTCGAAGCAGTGTCAGGACTGAAAAATGGTGGAATCCGTCCGAGTACCGGGAAAAGGTAGTATCCGTCCGAGTATCGAAAAATCGTCCCGGGGAGTACGGGAAAACCATCGAATAAGTGTTAGGAGCAAAAACTGGTGGAATCCGGGCGACTACCGCGAAAAGGTAGAATCCGTGCGAGTATCGAAAAACTGTCTCGGGGAGTACCGGAAAACGGTCGAATCGGTGTCAGGACCGAAAAATGGTGGAATCCGGGCGAGTACCGCGAAAAGGTAGAATCCGTGCGAGTATCGAAAAACTGTCTCGGGGAGTACCGGAAAACGGTCGAATCCGTGTCAGGACCGAAAAATGGTGGAATCCGGGCGAGTACGGCGAAAAGGTAGAATCCGTGCGAGTATCGAAAAACTGTCTCAGGGAGTACCGGAAAACGGTCGAATCAGTGTCAAGACCGAAAAATGGTGGCATCCGAGCGAGTAGCGAGAAAAAGTAGTATCCTTGCGAGTATCGAAAAACCGTCTCGGGGAGTACCGGAAAACCATCGAATAATTGTCAGGACCGAAAAATGGTGGAATCCGGGCGAGTACCGTGAAAAGTTAGAATCCGTGCGAGTATCGAAAAACTGTCTCGGGGAGTACCGGAAAACGGTCCAATCAGTGTCATGAAGGAAAAATGGTGGAATTCGTCTTGTATCGGGAAAATGTAGAATGCGTGCGAGTATCGAAAAACTGTCTCAGGGAGTACCGGAAAACGGTCGAATCAGTGTCAGGACCGAAAAATGGTGGCATCCGAGTAAGAAGCGAGAAAAGGTAGTATCCTTGCGAGTAATGAAAAACCGTCTCGGGGAGTACCGGAAAACGGTCGAATCAGTGTCAGGACCGAAAAATTGTGGAATCCGGGCGAGTACCGAGAAAAGGTAGAATCCGTGCGCGTATCGAAAAACTGTCTCGGGGAGTACCGGAAAACGGTCGAATCAGTGTCAGGACCGAAAAATGGTGGAATTCGTCCGAGTACTGGGAAAAGGTAGTATCCTTGCAAGTATTGAAAAACCGTCTCGGGGAGTACGGGAAAACCATCGAATAAGTGTCAGGACCGAAAAATGGCGGAATCCGGGCGAGTACCGCGAAAAGGTAGAATGCGTGCGAGTATCGAAAAACTGACTCAGGGAGTACCGGAAAACGGTCGAATCAGTGTCAGGACCGAAAAATGGTGGAATCCAGGCGAGTATCGGGAAAAGGTAGAATCCGTGCGAGTATCGAAAAACTGTCTCCGGGAGTACCGGAAAACGGTCGAATCAGTGTCAGGACCGAAAAATGGTGGAATTCGTCCGAGTACCGGGAAAAGGTAGTATCCTTGCAAGTATCGAAAAACCGTCTCGGGGAGTACGGCAAAACCATCGAATTAGTTTCAGGACCGAAAAATGGTGGAATCCGGGCGAGTACCGCGAAAAGGTAGAATGCGTGCGAGTATCGAAAAACTGTCTCCACGAGTACCGAAAAACGGTCGAATCAGTGTCAAGACCGAAAAATAGTGGAATCCGGGCGAGTACCGCGAAAAGGTACAATGCGTGCGGGTATAGAACAACTGTCTCGGGGAGTACCGGAAAACGGTCGAATCAGTGTCAGGACCGAAAAATAGTGGCATCCGGGCGAGTATCGGGGAAAGGTAGAATCCGTTCGAGTATCGAAAAACTGTCTCGGGGAGTACCGGAAAATGGTCGAATCAGTGTCAGGACCGAAAAATGGTGGAATCCGGGCGAGTACCGCGTAAAGGTAGAATCCGTGCGAGTATCAAAAAAAATGTCTCGGGGAGTACCGGAAAACGGTCGAATCAGTGTCAGGACTGAAAAATGGTGGAATCCGTCCGAGTACCGGGAAAAGGTAGTATCCGTCCGAGTATCGAAAAACCGTCTCGCGGAGTACGGGAAAACCATCGAATAAGTGTCAGGACCGAAAAATGGTGGAATCCGGGCGAGTACCGCGAAAAGGTAGAATGCGTGCGAGTATCGAAAAATTGTCTCAGCGAGTACCGGAAAACGATCGAATCTGTGTCAGGACCGAAAATTGGTGGGATCCGGGCGAGTACCGTGAAAAGGTAGAATGCGTGCGAGTATCGAACAACTGTCTCGGGGAGTACTGGAAAACCATCGAATAACTGTCAGGACCGAAAAATGGTGGAATCCGGGCGAGTACCGCGAAAAGGTAGAATGCGTGCGAGTATCGAAAAACTGTCTCGACGAGTACCGAAAAACGGTCGAATCAGTGTCAATACCGAAAAATGGTGGAATTCGGGCGAGTACCGCGAAAAGGTACAATGCGTGCGGGTATAGAACAACTGTCTCGGGGAGTACCGGAAAACGGTCGAATCAGTGTCAGGACCGAAAAATAGTGGCATCCGGGCGAGTATCGGGGAAAGGTAGAATCCGTGCGAGTATCGAAAAACTGTCTCAGGGAGTACCGGAAAATGGTCGAATCAGTGTCAGGACCGAAAAATGGTGGAATCCGGGCGAGTACCGCGTAAAGATAGAATCCGTGCGAGTATAAAAAAAAATGTCTCGGGGAGTACCGGAAAACGGTCGAATCAGTGTCAGGACTGAAAAATGGTGGAATCCGGGCGAGTACCGAGAAAAGGTATAATCCGTGCGAGTATCGAAAAACTGTATCGGGGAGTTCCGGAAAACGTTCGAATCAGTGTCAAGACCGAAAAATGGTGGAATTCGTCCGAGTACCGGGAAAAGGTAGTATCCTTGCGAGTATCGAAAAACCCTCTCGGGGAGTACCGGAAAACCATCGAATAAGTATCAGGACCGAAAAATGGTGGAATCCGGGCGAGTACCGCGAAAAGGTCGAATGCGTGCGAGTATCGAAAAACTGTCTCAGCGAGTACCGGAAAACGGTCGAATCAGTGTCAGGACCGAAAAATGGTGGAATCCGGGCGAGTACCGCGAAAAGGTAGAATGCTTGCGAGTATCGAAAAAATGCCTCAGCGAGAACCGGAAAACGGTCGAATGAGTGTCAGGACCGAAAAATGGTGGAATCCAGGCGAGTATCGGGAAAAGGTAGAATCCGTGCGAGTATCGAAAAACTGTCTCCGGGAGTACCGGAAAACGGTCGAATCAGTGTCAGGACCGAAAAATGGTGGAATCCAGGCGAGTATCGGGAAAAGGTAGAATCCGTGCGAGTATCGAAAAACTGTCTCCGGGAGTACCGGAAAACGGTCGAATCAATGTCAGGACCGAAAAATGGTGGAATCCAGGCGAGTATCGGGAAAATGTAGAATCCGTGCGAGTATCGAAAAACTGTCTACGGGAGTACCGGAAAACGGTCGAATCAGTGCCAGGACCGAAAAATGGTGGAATCCAGGCGAGTATCTGGAAAAGGTAGAATCCGTGCGAGTATCGAAAAACTGTCTCCGGGAGTACCGGAAAACGGTCGAATCAGTGTCAGGACCGAAAAATGGTGGAATTCGTCCGAGTACCGAGAAAAGGTAGTATCCTTGCAAGTATCGAAAAACCGTCTCGGGGAGTACGGGAAAACCATCGAATAAGTGTTAGGACCGAAAAATGGTGGAATCCGGGCGAGTACCGCGAAAAGGTAGAATGCGTGCGAGTATCGAAAAACTGTCTCAACGAGTACCGAAAAACGGTCGAATCAGTGTCAATACCGAAAAATGGTGGAATCCGGGCGAGTACCGCGAAAAGGTACAATGCGTGCGGGTATAGAACAACTGTCTCGGGGAGTACTGGAAAACGGTCGAATCAGTGTGAGGACCGAAAAATAGTGGCATCCGGGCGAGTATCGGGGAAAGGTAGAATCCGTGCGAGTATCGAAAAACTGTCTCGGGGAGTACCGGAAAATGGTCGAATCAGTGTCAGGACCGAAAAATGGTGGAATCCGGGCGAGTAACGCGTACAGGTAGAATCCGTGCAAGTATAAAAAAAAATGTCTCGGGGAGTACCGGAAAACGGTCGAATCAGTGTCAGGACTGAAAAATGGTGGAATCCGTCCGAGTACCGGGAAAAGGTAATATCCGTCCGAGTATCGAAAAACCGTCTCAGGGAGTACGGGAAAACCATCGAATAAGTGTCAGGACCGAAAAATGGTGGAATCCGGGCGACTACCGCGAAAAGGTAGTATCCTTGCGAGTATCGAAAATCCGTCTCGGGGAGTACCGGAAAACGGTCGAATCAGTGTCAGGACCGAAAAATGGTGGAATCCGGGCGAGTACCGAGAAAAGGTATAATCCGTGCGAGTATCGAAAAACTGTCTCGGGGAGTACCGGAAAACGGTCGAATCAGTGTCACGACCGAAAAATGGTGGAATTCGTCCGAGTACCGGGAAAAGGTAGTACCCTTGCGAGTATCGAAAAACCGTCTCGGGCAGTACCGGAAAACCATCGAATAAGTGTCAGGACCGAAAAATGGTGGAATCCGGGCGAGTACCGCGAAAAGGTCGAATGCGTGCGAGTATCGAAAAACTGTTTCGGGGAGTACCGGAAAACGGTCGAATCAGTGTCAGGACCGAAAAATGGTGGAATTCGTCCGAGTACCGGGAAAAGGTAGTATCCTTGCAAGTATCGAAAAACCGTCTCGGGGAGTACGGCAAAACCATCGAATAAGTGTCAGGACCGAAAAATGGTGGAATCCGGGCGAGTACCGCGAAAAGGTAGAATGCGTGCGAGTATCGAAAAACTGTCTCAACGAGTACCGGAAAACGGTCGAATCAGTGTCAGGACCGAAAAATGGTGGAATCCGGGCGAGTACCGCGAAAAGGTAGAATGCTTGCGAGTATCGAAAAAATGCCTCAGCGAGTACCGGAAAACGGTCGAATCAGTGTCAGGACCGAAAAATGGTGGAATCCAGGCGAGTATCGGGAAAAGGTAGAATCCGTGCGAGTATCGAAAAACTGTCTCCGGGAGTACCGGAAAACGGTCGAATCAGTGTCAGGACCGAAAAATGGTGGAATCCAGGCGAGTATCGGGAAAAGGTAGAATCCGTGCGAGTATCGAAAAACTGTCTCCGGGAGTACCGGAAAACGGTCGAATCAATGTCAGGACCGAAAAATGGTGGAATCCAGGCGAGTATCGGGAAAATGTAGAATCCGTGCGAGTATCGAAAAACTGTCTACGGGAGTACCGGAAAACGGTCGAATCAGTGTCAGGACCGAAAAATGGTGGAATCCAGGCGAGTATCTGGAAAAGGTAGAATTCGTGCGAGTATCGAAAAACTGTCTCCGGGAGTACCGGAAAACGTTCGAATCAGTGTCAGGACCGAAAAATGGTGGAATTCGTCCGAGTACCGAGAAAAGGTAGTATCCTTGCCAGTATCGAAAAACCGTCTCGGGGAGTACGGGAAAACCATCGAATAAGTGTTAGGACCGAAAAATGGTGGAATCCGGGCGAGTACCGCGAAAAGGTAGAATGCGTGCGAGTATCGAAAAACTGTCTCAACGAGTACCGAAAAACGGTCGAATCAGTGTCAATACCGAAAAATGGTGGAATCCGGGCGAGTACCGCGAAAAGGTACAATGCGTGCGGGTATAGAACAACTGTCTCGGGGAGTACCGGAAAACGGTCGAATCAGTGTCAGGACCGAAAAATAGTGGCATCCGGGCGAGTATCGGGGAAAGGTAGAATCCGTGCGAGTATCGAAAAACTGTCTCGGGGAGTACCGGAAAATGGTCGAATCAGTGTCAGGACCGAAAAATGGTGGAATCCGGGCGAGTAACGCGTACAGGTAGAATTCGTGCAAGTATAAAAAAAAATGTCTCGGGGAGTACAGGAAAACGGTCGAATCAGTGTCAGGACTGAAAAATGGTGGAATCCGTCCGAGTACCGGGAAAAGGTAATATCCGTCCGAGTATCGAAAAACCGTCTCGGGGAGTACGGGAAAACCATCGAATAAGTGTCAGGACCGAAAAATGGTGGAATCCGGGCGACTACCGCGAAAAGGTAGTATCCTTGCGAGTATCGAAAATCCGTCTCGGGGAGTACCGGAAAACGGTCGAATCAGTGTCAGGACCGAAAAATGGTGGAATCCGGGCGAGTACCGAGAAAAGGTATAATCCGTGCGAGTATCGAAAAACTGTCTCGGGGAGTACCGGAAAACGGTCGAATCAGTGTCACGACCGAAAAATGGTGGAATTCGTCCGAGTACCGGGAAAAGGTAGTACCCTTGCGAGTATCGAAAAACCGTCTCGGGGAGTACCGGAAAACCATCGAATAAGTGTCAGGACCGAAAAATGGTGGAATCCGGGCGAGTACCGCGAAAAGGTCGAATGCGTGCGAGTATCGAAAAACTGTTTCGGGGAGTACCGGAAAACGGTCGAATCAGTGTCAGGACGGAAAAATGGTGGAATTCGTCCGAGTACCGGGAAAAGGTAGTATCCTTGCAAGTATCGAAAAACCGTCTCGGGGAGTACGGCAAAACCATCGAATAAGTGTCAGGACCGAAAAATGGTGGAATCCGGGCGAGTACCGCGAAATGGTAGAATGCGTGCGAGTATCGAAAAACTGTCTCAGCGAGTACCGGAAAACGGTCGAATCAGTGTCAGGACCGAAAAATGGTGGAATCCAGGCGAGTATCGGGAAAAGGTAGAATCCGTGCGAGTATCGAAAAACTGTCTCCGGGAGTACCGGAAAACGGTCGAATCAGTGTCAGGACCGAAAAATGGTGGAATTCGTCCGAGTACCGGGAAAAGGTAGTATCCTTGCAAGTATCGAAAAACCGTCTCGGGGAGTACGGGAAAACCATCGAATAAGTGTCAGGACCGAAAAATGGTGGAATCCGGGCGAGTACCGCGAAAAGGTAGAATGCGTGCGAGTATCGAAAAACTGTCTCAACGAGTACTGAAAAACGGTCGAATCAGTGTCAATACCGAAAAATGGTGGAATCCGGGCGAGTACCGCGTACAGGTAGAATCCGTGCGAGTATCAAAAAAAATGTCTCGGGGAGTACCGGAAAACGGTCGAATCAGTGTCAGGACTGAAAAATGGTGGAATCCGTCCGAGTACCGGGAAAAGGTAATATCCGTCCGAGTATCGAAAAACCGTCTCAAGGAGTACGGGAAAACCATCGAATAAGTGTCAGGACCGAAAAATGGTGGAATCCGGGCGACTACCGCGAAAAGGTAGTATCCTTGCGAGTATCGAAAATCCGTCTCGGGGAGTACCGAAAAACGGTCGAATCAGTGTCAGGACCGAAAAATGGTGGAATCCGGGCGAGTACCGAGAAAAGGTAGAATCCGTGCGAGTATCGAAAAACTGTCTCGGGGAGTACCGGAAAACGATCGAATCAGTGTCAGGACCGAAAAATGGTGGAATTCGTCCGAGTACCGGGAAAAGGTAGTACCCTTGCGAGTATCGAAAAACCGTCTCGGGGAGTACCGGAAAACGGTCGAATCAGTGTCAGGACCGAAAAATGGTGGAATCCGGGCGAGTACCGCGAAAAGGTAGAATGCGTGCGAGTATCGAAAAACTGTCTCGGGGAGTACCGGAAAACGGTCGAATCAGTGTCAGGACCGAAAAATGGTGGAATCCGTCCGAGTACCGGAAAAAGGTAGTATCCTTCCGAGTATCGAAAAACCCTCTCGGGGAGTACCAGAAAACCATCGAATAAGTGTCAGGACCGAAAAATGATGGAATCCGGGCGAGTATCGCGAAAAGGTCGAATCCGTGCGAGTATCGAAAAACTGTCTTAGCGAGTACCGGAAAACGGTCGAATCAGTGTCAGGACCGAAAAATGGTGGAATCCGGGCGAGTACCGCGAAAAGGTAGAATGCGTTCGAGTATCGAAAAACTGCCTCAGCGAGTACCGGAAAACGGTCGAATCAGTGTCAGGACCGAAAAATGGTGGAATCCAGGAGAGTTTCGGGAAAAGGTAGAATCCCTGCGAGTATCGAAAAACTGTCTCCGGGAGTACCGGAAAACGGTCGAATCAGTGTCAGGACCGAAAAATGGTGGAATCCGGGCGAGTACCGCGAAAAGGTAGAATGCGTGCGAGTATCGAAAAACTGTCTCGGGGAGTACCGGAAAACGGTCGAATCAGTGTCAGGACCGAAAAATGGTGGAATCCGTCCGAGTACCGGAAAAAGGTAGTATCCTTGGGAGTATCGAAAAACCCTCTCGGGGAGTACCAGAAAACCATCGAATAAGTGTCAGGACCGAAAAATGGTGGAATCCGGGCGAGTATCGCGAAAAGGTCGAATGCGTGCGAGTATCGAAAAACTGTCTTAGTGAGTACCGGAAAACGGTCGAATCAGTGTCAGGACCGAAAAATGGTGGAATCCGGGCGAGTACCGCGAAAAGGTAGAATGCGTGCGAGTATCGAAAAACTGCCTCAGCGAGTACCGGAAAACGGTCGAATCAGTGTCAGGACCGAAAAATGGTGGAATCCAGGCGAGTATCGGGAAAAGGTAGAATCCGTGCGAGTATCGAAAAACTGTCTCCGGGAGTACCGGAAAACGGTCGAATCAGTGTCAGGACCGAAAAATGGTGGAATCCGGGCGAGTACCGCGAAAAGGTAGAATGCGTGCGAGTATCGAAAAACTGTCTCAACGAGTACCAAAAAACGGTCGAATCAGTGTCAATACCGAAAAATGGTGGAATCCGGGCGAGTACCGCGAAAAGGTACAATGCGTGCGGGTATAGAACAACTGTCTCGGGGAGTACCGGAAAACGGTCGAATCAGTGTCATGACCGAAAAATAGTGGCATCCGGGCGAGTATCGGGGAAAGGTAGAATACGTGCGAGTATCGAAAAACTGTCTCGGGGAGTACCGGAAAATGGTCGAATCAGTGTCAGGACCGAAAAATGGTGGAATCCGGGCGAGTACCGCGTAAAGGTAGAATCCGTGCGAGTATCAAAAAAAATGTCTCGGGGAGTACCGGAAAACGGTCGAATTAGTGTCAGGACTGAAAAATGGTAGAATCCGTCCGAGTACCGGGAAAAGGTAGTATCCGTCCGAGTATCGAAAAACCGTCTCAGGGAGTACGGGAAAACCATCGAATAAGTGTCAGGACCGAAAAATGGTGGAATCCGGGCGACTACCGCGAAAAGGTAGTATCCTTGCGAGTATCGAAAATCCGTCTCGGGGAGTACCGGAAAACGGTCGAATCAGTGTCAGGACCGAAAAATGGTGGAATCCGGGCGAGTACCGAGAAAAGGTAGAATCCGTGCGAGTATCGAAAAACTGTCTCGGGGAGTACCGGAAACGGTCGAATCAGTGTCAGGACCGAAAAATGGTGGAATTCGTCCGAGTACCGGGAAAAGGTAGTACCCTTGCGAGTATCGAAAAACCGTCTCGGGGAGTACCGGAAAACCATCGAATAAGTGTCAGGACCGAAAAATGGTGGAATCCGGGCGAGTACCGCGAAAAGATAGAATGCGTGCGAGTATCGAAAAACTGTCTCAGGGAGTACTGGAAAACGGTCGAATCAGTGTCAGGACCGAAAAATGGTGGAATCCAGGCGAGTATCGGGAAAAGGTAGAATCCATGCGAGTATCGAAAAACTGTCTCGGGGAGTACCGGAAAACGGTCGAATCAGTGTCAGGACCGAAAAATGGTGGAATCCAGGCGAGTATTGGGAAAAGGTAGAATCCGTGCGAGTATCGAAAAACGGTCTCAGGGGGTATCGGAAAACGGTCGAATGAGTGTCAAGACCGAAAAACGGTGGAATCCAGGCGAGCACCGTGAAAAGGTAGAATCAGTGGGAGTATCGAAAAACGGTCTCGGGGAGTACCGGAAAACGGTCGAATTAGTGTCAGGACCGAAAAATGGTGGAATCCGGGCGAGTACCGCGAAAAGGTAGAATCCGTTCGAGTATCGAAAAACGGTCTCGGTGAGTACCGGAAAACGGTCGAATCAGTGTCAGGACCGAAAAATGGTGGAATCCGTCCGAGTATCTGGAAAAGGTAGTATCCGTGCGAGTATTGAAAAACCGTCTCGGGGAGTACCGGAAAAGCATCGAATAAGTGTCAGGACCGAAAAATGGTGGAATCCGGGCGAGTACCGGGAAAAGGTAGAATCCGTGCGAGTATCGAAAAACGGTCTCGGGGAGTACCGGAAAACGGTCGAATTAGTGTCAGGACCGAAAAATGGTGGAATCCGGGCGAGTACATCGAAAAGGTAGAATCCGTTCGAGTATCGAAAAACTGTCTCAGGGAGTAGTGGAAAACGGTCGAATCAGTGTCAGGACCGAAAAATGGTGGAATCCAGACGAGTATCGGGAAAAGGTAGAATCCATGCGAGTATCGAAAAACTGTCTCCGGGAGTACCGGAAAACGGTCGAATCAGTGTCAGGACCGAAAAACGGTGGAATCCAGGCGAGTATTGGGAAAAGGTAGAATCTGTGCGAGTATCGAAAAACTGTCTCCGGGAGTACCGGAAAACGGTCGAATGAGTGTCAGGACCGAAAAATGGTGGAATTCGTCCGAGTACCGGAAAAAGGTAGTATCCTTGCGAGTATCGAAAAACCCTCTCGGGGAGTACCAGAAAACCATCGAATAAGTGTCAGGACCGAAAAATGGTGGAATCCGGGCGAGTACCGCGAAAAGGTCGAATGCGTGCGAGTATCGAAAAACTGTCTCAGCGAGTACCGGAAACGGTCGAATCAGTGTCAGGACCGAAAAATGGTGGAATCCGGGCGAGTACCGCGAAAAGGTAGAATGCGTGCGAGTATCGAAAAACTGTCTCCGGGAGTACCGGAAAACGGTCGAATCAGTGTCAGGACCGAAAAACGGTGGAATCCAGGCGAGTATTGGGAAAAGGTAGAATCTGTGCGAGTATCGAAAAACTGTGTCCGGGAGTACCGGAAAACGGTCGAATGAGTGTCAGGACCGAAAAATGGTGGAATTCGTCCGAGTACCGGAAAAAGGTAGTATCCTTGCGAGTATCGAAAAACCCTCTCGGGGAGTACCAGAAAACCATCGAATAAGTGTCAGGACCGAAAAATGGTGGAATCCGGGCGAGTACCGCGAAAAGGTCGAATGCGTGCGAGTATCGAAAAACTGTCTCAGCGAGTACCGGAAAACGGTCGAATCAGTGTCAGGACCGAAAAATGGTGGAATCCGGGCGAGTACCGCGAAAAGGTAGAATGCGTGCGAGTATCGAAAAACTGTCTCCGGGAGTACCGGAAAACGGTCGAATCAGTGTCAGGACCGAAAAACGGTGGAATCCAGGCGAGTATTGGGAAAAGGTAGAATCTGTGCGAGTATCGAAAAACTGTCTCCGGGAGTACCGGAAAACGGTTGAATGAGTGTCAGGACCGAAAAATGGTGGAATTCGTCCGAGTACCGGAAAAAGGTAGTATCCTTGCGAGTATCGAAAAACCCTCTCGGGGAGTACCAGAAAAGGTAGAATGCGTGCGAGTATCGAAAAACTGTCTCCGGGAGTACCGGAAAACGGTCGAATCAGTGTCAGGACCGAAAAATGGTGGAATCCAGGCGAGTATCGGGAAAAGGTAGAATCCGTGCGAGTATCGAAAAACTATCTCCGGGAGTACCGGAAAACGGTCGAATCAGTGTCAGGACCGAAAAATGGTGGAATTCGTCCGAGTACCGGAAAAAGGTAGTATCCGTGCGAGTATCGAAAAACTGTCTCCAGGAGTACCGGAAAACTGTCGAATCTGTGTCAGGACCGAAAAATGGTGGGATCCGGGCAAGTACCGTGAAAAGGTAGAATGCGTGCGAGTATCGAAAAACTGTCTCGGGGAGTACCGGAAAACGGTCGAATCAGTGTCAGGACCGAAAAATGGTGGAATCCAGGCGAGTATCGGGAAAAGGTAGAATCCGTGCGAGTATCGAAAAACTGTCTACGGGAGTACCGGAAAACGGTCGAATCAGTGTCAGGACCGAAAAATGGTGGAATCCAGGCGAGTATCGTTAAAAGGTAGAATCCGTGCGAGTATCGAAAAACTGTCTCCGGGAGTACCGGAAAACGGTCGAATCAGTGTCAGGACCGAAAAATGGTGGAATCCAGGCGAGTATCGGGAAAAGGTAGAATCCGTGCGAGTATCGAAAAACTGTCTACGGGAGTATCGGAAAACGGTCGAATCAGTGTCAGGACCGAAAAATGGTGGAATCCAGGCGAGTATCGTTAAAAGGTAGAATCCGTGCGAGTATCGAAAAACTGTCTCCGGGAGTACCGGAAAACGGTCGAATCAGTGTCAGGATCGAAAAATGGTGGAATTCGTCCGAGTACCGGAAAAAGGTAGTATCCGTGCGAGTAACGAAAAACTGTCTCCAGGAGTACCGGAAAACGGTCGAATCTGTGTCAGCACCGAAAAATGGTGGGATCCGGGCGAGTACCGTGAAAAGGTAGAATGCGTGCGAGTATCGAACAACTGTCTCGGGGAGTACTGGAAAACCATCGAATAAGTGTCAGGACCGAAAAATGGTGGAATCCGGGCGAGTACCGCGAAAAGGTAGAATGCGTGCGAGTATCGAAAAACTGTCTCGGGGAGTACCGGAAAACGGTCGAATCAGTGTCAGGACCGAAAAATGGTTGAATCCGGGCGAGTACCGCGAAAAGGTAGAATGCGTGCGAGTATCGAAAAACTGTCTCGGGGAGTACCGGAAAACGGTCGAATCAGTGTCAGGACCGAAAAATGGTTGAATCCGGGCGAGTACCGAGAAAAGGTATAATCCGTGCGAGTATCGAAAAACTTTATCGGGGAGTTCCGGAAAACGTTCGAATCAGTGTCAGGACCGAAAAATGGTGGAATTCGTCCGAGTACCAGGAAAATGTAGTATCCTTGCGAGTATCGAAAAAGCCTCTCGGGGAGTACCGGAAAAACCATCGAATAAGTGTCAGGACCGAAAAATGGTGGAATCCGGGCGAGTACCGCGAAAAGGTCGAATTCGTGCGAGTATCGAAAAACAGTCTCCGAGAGTACCGAAAAACGGTCGAATCAGTGTCAGGACCGAAAAATGGTGGAATCCAGGCGAGTATCGGGAAAAGGTAGAATCCGTGCGAGTATCGAAAAACTATCTCCGGGAGTACCGGAAAACGGTCGAATCAGTGTCAGGACCGAAAAATGGTGGAATTCGTCCGAGTACCGGAAAAAGGTAGTATCCGTGCGAGTATCGAAAAACTGTCTCCAGGAGTACCGGAAAACGGTCGAATCTGTGTCAGGACCGAAAAATGGTGGGATCCGGGCAAGTACCGTGAAAAGGTAGAATGCGTGCGAGTATCGAAAAACTGTCTCGGGGAGTACCGGAAAACGGTCGAATCAGTGTCAGGACCGAAAAATGGTGGAATCCAGGCGAGTATCGGGAAAAGGTAGAATCCGTGCGAGTATCGAAAAACTGTCTACGGGAGTACCGGAAAACGGTCGAATCAGTGTCAGGACCGAAAAATGGTGGAATCCAGGCGAGTATCGTTAAAAGGTAGAATCCGTGCGAGTATTGAAAAACTGTCTCCGGGAGTACCGGAAAACGGTCGAATCAGTGTCAGGATCGAAAAATGGTGGAATTCGTCCGAGTACCGGAAAAAGGTAGTATCCGTGCGAGTATCGAAAAACTGTCTCCAGGAGTACCGGAAAACGGTCGAATCTGTGTCAGCACCGAAAAATGGTGGGATCCGGGCGAGTACCGTGAAAAGGTAGAATGCGTGCGAGTATCGAACAACTGTCTCGGGGAGTACTGGAAAACCATCGAATAAGTGTCAGGACCGAAAAATGGTGGAATCCGGGCGAGTACCGCGAAAAGGTAGAATGCGTGCGAGTATCGAAAAACTGTCTCGGGGAGTACCGGAAAACGGTCGAATCAGTGTCAGGACCGAAAAATGGTTGAATCCGGGCGAGTACCGCGAAAAGGTAGAATGCGTGCGAGTATCGAAAAACTGTCTCGGGGAGTACCGGAAAACGGTCGAATCAGTGTCAGGACCGAAAAATGGTTGAATCCGGGCGAGTACCGAGAAAAGGTATAATCCGTGCGAGTATCGAAAAACTTTATCGGGGAGTTCCGGAAAACGTTCGAATCAGTGTCAGGACCGAAAAATGGTGGAATTCGTCCGAGTACCAGGAAAATGTAGTATCCTTGCGAGTATCGAAAAACCCTCTCGGGGAGTACCGGAAAAACCATCGAATAAGTGTCAGGACCGAAAAATGGTGGAATCCGGGCGAGTACCGCGAAAAGGTCGAATTCGTGCGAGTATCGAAAAACAGTCTCCGAGAGTACCGAAAAACGGTCGAATCAGTGTCAGGACCGAAAAATGGTGGAATCCAGGCGAGTATCGGGAAAAGGTAGAATCCGTGCGAGTATCGAAAAACTATCTCCGGGAGTACCGGAAAACGGTCGAATCAGTGTCAGGACCGAAAAATGGTGGAATTCGTCCGAGTACCGGAAAAAGGTAGTATCCGTGCGAGTATCGAAAAACTGTCTCCAGGAGTACCGGAAAACGGTCGAATCTGTGTCAGCACCGAAAAATGGTGGGATCCGGGCGAGTACCGTGAAAAGGTAGAATGCGTGCGAGTATCGAACAACTGTCTCGGGGAGTACTGGAAAACCATCGAATAAGTGTCAGGACCGAAAAATGGTGGAATCCGGGCGAGTACCGCGAAAAGGTAGAATGCGTGCGAGTATCGAAAAACTGTCTCGGGGAGTACCGGAAAACGGTCGAATCAGTGTCAGGACCGAAAAATGGTTGAATCCGGGCGAGTACCGCGAAAAGGTAGAATGCGTGCGAGTATCGAAAAACTGTCTCGGGGAGTACCGGAAAACGGTCGAATCAGTGTCAGGACCGAAAAATGGTTGAATCCGGGCGAGTACCGAGAAAAGGTATAATCCGTGCGAGTATCGAAAAACTTTATCGGGGAGTTCCGGAAAACGTTCGAATCAGTGTCAGGACCGAAAAATGGTGGAATTCGTCCGAGTACCAGGAAAATGTAGTATCCTTGCGAGTATCGAAAAACCCTCTCGGGGAGTACCGGAAAAACCATCGAATAAGTGTCAGGACCGAAAAATGGTGGAATCCGGGCGAGTACCGCGAAAAGGTCGAATTCGTGCGAGTATCGAAAAACAATCTCCGAGAGTACCGAAAAACGGTCGAATCAGTGTCAGGACCGAAAAATGGTGGAATCCAGGCGAGTATCGGGAAAAGGTAGAATCCGTGCGAGTATCGAAAAACTATCTCCGGGAGTACCGGAAAACGGTCGAATCAGTGTCAGGACCGAAAAATGGTGGAATTCGTCCGAGTACCGGAAAAAGGTAGTATCCGTGCGAGTATCGAAAAACTGTCTCCAGGAGTACCGGAAAACGGTCGAATCTGTGTCAGGACCGAAAAATGGTGGGATCCGGGCAAGTACCGTGAAAAGGTAGAATGCGTGCGAGTATCGAAAAACTGTCTCGGGGAGTACCGGAAAACGGTCGAATCAGTGTCAGGACCGAAAAATGGTGGAATCCAGGCGAGTATCGGGAAAAGGTAGAATCCGTGCGAGTATCGAAAAACTGTCTACGGGAGTACCGGAAAACGGTCGAATCAGTGTCAGGACCGAAAAATGGTGGAATCCAGGCGAGTATCGTTAAAAGGTAGAATCCGTGCGAGTATCGAAAAACTGTCTCCGGGAGTACCGGAAAACGGTCGAATCAGTGTCAGGATCGAAAAATGGTGGAATTCGTCCGAGTACCGGAAAAAGGTAGTATCCGTGCGAGTATCGAAAAACTGTCTCCAGGAGTACCGGAAAACGGTCGAATCTGTGTCAGCACCGAAAAATGGTGGGATCCGGGCGAGTACCGTGAAAAGGTAGAATGCGTGCGAGTATCGAACAACTGTCTCGGGGAGTACTGGAAAACCATCGAATAAGTGTCAGGACCGAAAAATGGTGGAATCCGGGCGAGTACCGCGAAAAGGTAGAATGCGTGCGAGTATCGAAAAACTGTCTCGGGGAGTACCGGAAAACGGTCGAATCAGTGTCAGGACCGAAAAATGGTTGAATCCGGGCGAGTACCGCGAAAAGGTAGAATGCGTGCGAGTATCGAAAAACTGTCTCGGGGAGTACCGGAAAACGGTCGAATCAGTGTCAGGACCGAAAAATGGTTGAATCCGGGCGAGTACCGAGAAAAGGTATAATCCGTGCGAGTATCGAAAAACTTTATCGGGGAGTTCCGGAAAACGTTCGAATCAGTGTCAGGACCGAAAAATGGTGGAATTCGTCCGAGTACCAGGAAAATGTAGTATCCTTGCGAGTATCGAAAAACCCTCTCGGGGAGTACCGGAAAAACCATCGAATAAGTGTCAGGACCGAAAAATGGTGGAATCCGGGCGAGTACCGCGAAAAGGTCGAATTCGTGCGAGTATCGAAAAACAGTCTCCGAGAGTACCGAAAAACGGTCGAATCAGTGTCAGGACCGAAAAATGGTGGAATCCAGGCGAGTATCGGGAAAAGGTAGAATCCGTGCGAGTATCGAAAAACTATCTCCGGGAGTACCGGAAAACGGTCGAATCAGTGTCAGGACCGAAAAATGGTGGAATTCGTCCGAGTACCGGAAAAAGGTAGTATCCGTGCGAGTATCGAAAAACTGTCTCCAGGAGTACCGGAAAACGGTCGAATCTGTGTCAGGACCGAAAAATGGTGGGATCCGGGCAAGTACCGTGAAAAGGTAGAATGCGTGCGAGTATCGAAAAACTGTCTCGGGGAGTACCGGAAAACGGTCGAATCAGTGTCAGGACCGAAAAATGGTGGAATCCAGGCGAGTATCGGGAAAAGGTAGAATCCGTGCGAGTATCGAAAAACTGTCTACGGGAGTACCGGAAAACGGTCGAATCAGTGTCAGGACCGAAAAATGGTGGAATCCAGGCGAGTATCGTTAAAAGGTAGAATCCGTGCGAGTATCGAAAAACTGTCTCCGGGAGTACCGGAAAACGGTCGAATCAGTGTCAGGACCGAAAAATGGTGGAATCCAGGCGAGTATCGGGAAAAGGTAGAATCCGTGCGAGTATCGAAAAACTGTCTACGGGAGTACCGGAAAACGGTCGAATCAGTGTCAGGACCGAAAAATGGTGGAATCCAGGCGAGTATCGTTAAAAGGTAGAATCCGTGCGAGTATCGAAAAACTGTCTCCGGGAGTACCGGAAAACGGTCGAATCAGTGTCAGGATCGAAAAATGGTGGAATTCGTCCGAGTACCGGAAAAAGGTAGTATCCGTGCGAGTATCGAAAAACTGTCTCCAGGAGTACCGGAAAACGGTCGAATCTGTGTCAGCACCGAAAAATGGTGGGATCCGGGCGAGTACCGTGAAAAGGTAGAATGCGTGCGAGTATCGAACAACTGTCTCGGGGAGTACTGGAAAACCATCGAATAAGTGTCAGGACCGAAAAATGGTGGAATCCGGGCGAGTACCGCGAAAAGGTAGAATGCGTGCGAGTATCGAAAAACTGTCTCGGGGAGTACCGGAAAACGGTCGAATCAGTGTCAGGACCGAAAAATGGTTGAATCCGGGCGAGTACCGCGAAAAGGTAGAATGCGTGCGAGTATCGAAAAACTGTCTCGGGGAGTACCGGAAAACGGTCGAATCAGTGTCAGGACCGAAAAATGGTTGAATCCGGGCGAGTACCGAGAAAAGGTATAATCCGTGCGAGTATCGAAAAACTTTATCGGGGAGTTCCGGAAAACGTTCGAATCAGTGTCAGGACCGAAAAATGGTGGAATTCGTCCGAGTACCAGGAAAATGTAGTATCCTTGCGAGTATCGAAAAACCCTCTCGGGGAGTACCGGAAAAACCATCGAATAAGTGTCAGGACCGAAAAATGGTGGAATCCGGGCGAGTACCGCGAAAAGGTCGAATTCGTGCGAGTATCGAAAAACAGTCTCCGAGAGTACCGAAAAACGGTCGAATCAGTGTCAGGACCGAAAAATGGTGGAATCCAGGCGAGTATCGGGAAAAGGTAGAATCCGTGCGAGTATCGAAAAACTATCTCCGGGAGTACCGGAAAACGGTCGAATCAGTGTCAGGACCGAAAAATGGTGGAATTCGTCCGAGTACCGGAAAAAGGTAGTATCCGTGCGAGTATCGAAAAACTGTCTCCAGGAGTACCGGAAAACGGTCGAATCTGTGTCAGGACCGAAAAATGGTGGGATCCGGGCAAGTACCGTGAAAAGGTAGAATGCGTGCGAGTATCGAAAAACTGTCTCGGGGAGTACCGGAAAACGGTCGAATCAGTGTCAGGACCGAAAAATGGTGGAATCCAGGCGAGTATCGGGAAAAGGTAGAATCCGTGCGAGTATCGAAAAACTGTCTACGGGAGTACCGGAAAACGGTCGAATCAGTGTCAGGACCGAAAAATGGTGGAATCCAGGCGAGTATCGTTAAAAGGTAGAATCCGTGCGAGTATCGAAAAACTGTCTCCGGGAGTACCGGAAAACGGTCGAATCAGTGTCAGGACCGAAAAATGGTGGAATCCAGGCGAGTATCGGGAAAAGGTAGAATCCGTGCGAGTATCGAAAAACTGTCTACGGGAGTACCGGAAAACGGTCGAATCAGTGTCAGGACCGAAAAATGGTGGAATCCAGGCGAGTATCGTTAAAAGGTAGAATCCGTGCGAGTATCGAAAAACTGTCTCCGGGAGTACCGGAAAACGGTCGAATCAGTGTCAGGATCGAAAAATGGTGGAATTCGTCCGAGTACCGGAAAAAGGTAGTATCCGTGCGAGTATCGAAAAACTGTCTCCAGGAGTACCGGAAAACGGTCGAATCTGTGTCAGCACCGAAAAATGGTGGGATCCGGGCGAGTACCGTGAAAAGGTAGAATGCGTGCGAGTATCGAACAACTGTCTCGGGGAGTACTGGAAAACCATCGAATAAGTGTCAGGACCGAAAAATGGTGGAATCCGGGCGAGTACCGCGAAAAGGTAGAATGCGTGCGAGTATCGAAAAACTGTCTCGGGGAGTACCGGAAAACGGTCGAATCAGTGTCAGGACCGAAAAATGGTTGAATCCGGGCGAGTACCGCGAAAAGGTAGAATGCGTGCGAGTATCGAAAAACTGTCTCGGGGAGTACCGGAAAACGGTCGAATCAGTGTCAGGACCGAAAAATGGTTGAATCCGGGCGAGTACCGAGAAAAGGTATAATCCGTGCGAGTATCGAAAAACTTTATCGGGGAGTTCCGGAAAACGTTCGAATCAGTGTCAGGACCGAAAAATGGTGGAATTCGTCCGAGTACCAGGAAAATGTAGTATCCTTGCGAGTATCGAAAAACCCTCTCGGGGAGTACCGGAAAAACCATCGAATAAGTGTCAGGACCGAAAAATGGTGGAATCCGGGCGAGTACCGCGAAAAGGTCGAATTCGTGCGAGTATCGAAAAACAGTCTCCGAGAGTACCGAAAAACGGTCGAATCAGTGTCAGGACCGAAAAATGGTGGAATCCAGGCGAGTATCGGGAAAAGGTAGAATCCGTGCGAGTATCGAAAAACTATCTCCGGGAGTACCGGAAAACGGTCGAATCAGTGTCAGGACCGAAAAATGGTGGAATTCGTCCGAGTACCGGAAAAAGGTAGTATCCGTGCGAGTATCGAAAAACTGTCTCCAGGAGTACCGGAAAACGGTCGAATCTGTGTCAGGACCGAAAAATGGTGGGATCCGGGCAAGTACCGTGAAAAGGTAGAATGCGTGCGAGTATCGAAAAACTGTCTCGGGGAGTACCGGAAAACGGTCGAATCAGTGTCAGGACCGAAAAATGGTGGAATCCAGGCGAGTATCGGGAAAAGGTAGAATCCGTGCGAGTATCGAAAAACTGTCTACGGGAGTACCGGAAAACGGTCGAATCAGTGTCAGGACCGAAAAATGGTGGAATCCAGGCGAGTATCGTTAAAAGGTAGAATCCGTGCGAGTATCGAAAAACTGTCTCCGGGAGTACCGGAAAACGGTCGAATCAGTGTCAGGATCGAAAAATGGTGGAATTCGTCCGAGTACCGGGAAAAGGTAGTATCCTTGCAAGTATCGAAAAACCGTCTCGGGGAGTACGGCAAAACCATCGAATTAGTTTCAGGACCGAAAAATGGTGGAATCCGGGCGAGTACCGCGAAAAGGTAGAATGCGTGCGAGTATCGAAAAACTGTCTCAACGAGTACCGAAAAACGGTCGAATCAGTGTCAAGACCGAAAAATAGTGGAATCCGGGCGAGTACCGCGAAAAGGTACAATGCGTGCGGGTATAGAACAACTGTCTCGGGGAGTACCGGAAAACGGTCGAATCAGTGTCAGGACCGAAAAATAGTGGCATCCGGGCGAGTATCGGGGAAAGGTAGAATCCTTTCGAGTATCGAAAAACTGTCTCGGGGAGTACCGGAAAATGGTCGAATCAGTGTCAGGACCGAAAAATGGTGGAATCCGGGCGAGTACCGCGTAAAGGTAGAATCCGTGCGAGTATCAAAAAAAATGTCTCGGGGAGTACCGGAAAACGGTCGAATCAGTGTCAGGACTGAAAAATGGTGGAATCCGTCCGAGTACCGGGAAAAGGTAGTATCCGTCCGAGTATCGAAAAACCGTCTCGCGGAGTACGGGAAAACCATCGAATAAGTGTCAGGACCGAAAAATGGTGGAATCCGGGCGAGTACCGCGAAAAGGTAGAATGCGTGCGAGTATCGAAAAATTGTCTCAGCGAGTACCGGAAAACGATCGAATCTGTGTCAGGACCGAAAATTGGTGGGATCCGGGCGAGTACCGTGAAAAGGTAGAATGCGTGCGAGTATCGAACAACTGTCTCGGGGAGTACTGGAAAACCATCGAATAACTGTCAGGACCGAAAAATGGTGGAATCCGGGCGAGTACCGCGAAAAGGTAGAATGCGTGCGAGTATCGAAAAACTGTCTCGACGAGTACCGAAAAACGGTCGAATCAGTGTCAATACCGAAAAATGGTGGAATTCGGGCGAGTACCGCGAAAAGGTACAATGCGTGCGGGTATAGAACAACTGTCTCGGGGAGTACCGGAAAACGGTCGAATCAGTGTCAGGACCGAAAAATAGTGGCATCCGGGCGAGTATCGGGGAAAGGTAGAATCCGTGCGAGTATCGAAAAACTGTCTCAGGGAGTACCGGAAAATGGTCGAATCAGTGTCAGGACCGAAAAATGGTGGAATCCGGGCGAGTACCGCGTAAAGATAGAATCCGTGCGAGTATAAAAAAAAATGTCTCGGGGAGTACCGGAAAACGGTCGAATCAGTGTCAGGACTGAAAAATGGTGGAATCCGGGCGAGTACCGAGAAAAGGTATAATCCGTGCGAGTATCGAAAAACTGTATCGGGGAGTTCCGGAAAACGTTCGAATCAGTGTCAAGACCGAAAAATGGTGGAATTCGTCCGAGTACCGGGAAAAGGTAGTATCCTTGCGAGTATCGAAAAACCCTCTCGGGGAGTACCGGAAAACCATCGAATAAGTATCAGGACCGAAAAATGGTGGAATCCGGGCGAGTACCGCGAAAAGGTCGAATGCGTGCGAGTATCGAAAAACTGTCTCAGCGAGTACCGGAAAACGGTCGAATCAGTGTCAGGACCGAAAAATGGTGGAATCCGGGCGAGTACCGCGAAAAGGTAGAATGCTTGCGAGTATCGAAAAAATGCCTCAGCGAGAACCGGAAAACGGTCGAATGAGTGTCAGGACCGAAAAATGGTGGAATCCAGGCGAGTATCGGGAAAAGGTAGAATCCGTGCGAGTATCGAAAAACTGTCTCCGGGAGTACCGGAAAACGGTCGAATCAGTGTCAGGACCGAAAAATGGTGGAATCCAGGCGAGTATCGGGAAAAGGTAGAATCCGTGCGAGTATCGAAAAACTGTCTCCGGGAGTACCGGAAAACGGTCGAATCAATGTCAGGACCGAAAAATGGTGGAATCCAGGCGAGTATCGGGAAAATGTAGAATCCGTGCGAGTATCGAAAAACTGTCTACGGGAGTACCGGAAAACGGTCGAATCAGTGCCAGGACCGAAAAATGGTGGAATCCAGGCGAGTATCTGGAAAAGGTAGAATCCGTGCGAGTATCGAAAAACTGTCTCCGGGAGTACCGGACAACGGTCGAATCAGTGTCAGGACCGAAAAATGGTGGAATTCGTCCGAGTACCGAGAAAAGGTAGTATCCTTGCAAGTATCGAAAAACCGTCTCGGGGAGTACGGGAAAACCATCGAATAAGTGTTAGGACCGAAAAATGGTGGAATCCGGGCGAGTACCGCGAAAAGGTAGAATGCGTGCGAGTATCGAAAAACTGTCTCAACGAGTACCGAAAAACGGTCGAATCAGTGTCAATACCGAAAAATGGTGGAATCCGGGCGAGTACCGCGAAAAGGTACAATGCGTGCGGGTATAGAACAACTGTCTCGGGGAGTACTGGAAAACGGTCGAATCAGTGTGAGGACCGAAAAATAGTGGCATCCGGGCGAATATCGGGGAAAGGTAGAATCCGTGCGAGTATCGAAAAACTGTCTCGGGGAGTACCGGAAAATGGTCGAATCAGTGTCAGGACCGAAAAATGGTGGAATCCGGGCGAGTAACGCGTACAGGTAGAATCCGTGCAAGTATAAAAAAAAATGTCTCGGGGAGTACCGGAAAACGGTCGAATCAGTGTCAGGACTGAAAAATGGTGGAATCCGTCCGAGTACCGGGAAAAGGTAATATCCGTCCGAGTATCGAAAAACCGTCTCAGGGAGTACGGGAAAACCATCGAATAAGTGTCAGGACCGAAAAATGGTGGAATCCGGGCGACTACCGCGAAAAGGTAGTATCCTTGCGAGTATCGAAAATCCGTCTCGGGGAGTACCGGAAAACGGTCGAATCAGTGTCAGGACCGAAAAATGGTGGAATCCGGGCGAGTACCGAGAAAAGGTATAATCCGTGCGAGTATCGAAAAACTGTCTCGGGGAGTACCGGAAAACGGTCGAATCAGTGTCACGACCGAAAAATGGTGGAATTCGTCCGAGTACCGGGAAAAGGTAGTACCCTTGCGAGTATCGAAAAACCGTCTCGGGCAGTACCGGAAAACCATCGAATAAGTGTCAGGACCGAAAAATGGTGGAATCCGGGCGAGTACCGCGAAAAGGTCGAATGCGTGCGAGTATCGAAAAACTGTTTCGGGGAGTACCGGAAAACGGTCGAATCAGTGTCAGGACCGAAAAATGGTGGAATTCGTCCGAGTACCGGGAAAAGGTAGTATCCTTGCAAGTATCGAAAAACCGTCTCGGGGAGTACGGCAAAACCATCGAATAAGTGTCAGGACCGAAAAATGGTGGAATCCGGGCGAGTACCGCGAAAAGGTAGAATGCGTGCGAGTATCGAAAAACTGTCTCAACGAGTACCGGAAAACGGTCGAATCAGTGTCAGGACCGAAAAATGGTGGAATCCGGGCGAGTACCGCGAAAAGGTAGAATGCTTGCGAGTATCGAAAAAATGCCTCAGCGAGTACCGGAAAACGGTCGAATCAGTGTCAGGACCGAAAAATGGTGGAATCCAGGCGAGTATCGGGAAAAGGTAGAATCCGTGCGAGTATCGAAAAACTGTCTCCGGGAGTACCGGAAAACGGTCGAATCAGTGTCAGGACCGAAAAATGGTGGAATCCAGGCGAGTATCGGGAAAAGGTAGAATCCGTGCGAGTATCGAAAAACTGTCTCCGGGAGTACCGGAAAACGGTCGAATCAATGTCAGGACCGAAAAATGGTGGAATCCAGGCGAGTATCGGGAAAATGTAGAATCCGTGCGAGTATCGAAAAACTGTCTACGGGAGTACCGGAAAACGGTCGAATCAGTGTCAGGACCGAAAAATGGTGGAATCCAGGCGAGTATCTGGAAAAGGTAGAATTCGTGCGAGTATCGAAAAACTGTCTCCGGGAGTACCGGAAAACGTTCGAATCAGTGTCAGGACCGAAAAATGGTGGAATTCGTCCGAGTACCGAGAAAAGGTAGTATCCTTGCAAGTATCGAAAAACCGTCTCGGGGAGTACGGGAAAACCATCGAATAAGTGTTAGGACCGAAAAATGGTGGAATCCGGGCGAGTACCGCGAAAAGGTAGAATGCGTGCGAGTATCGAAAAACTGTCTCAACGAGTACCGAAAAACGGTCGAATCAGTGTCAATACCGAAAAATGGTGGAATCCGGGCGAGTACCGCGAAAAGGTACAATGCGTGCGGGTATAGAACAACTGTCTCGGGGAGTACCGGAAAACGGTCGAATCAGTGTCAGGACCGAAAAATAGTGGCATCCGGGCGAGTATCGGGGAAAGGTAGAATCCGTGCGAGTATCGAAAAACTGTCTCGGGGAGTACCGGAAAATGGTCGAATCAGTGTCAGGACCGAAAAATGGTGGAATCCGGGCGAGTAACGCGTACAGGTAGAATTCGTGCAAGTATAAAAAAAAATGTCTCGGGGAGTACAGGAAAACGGTCGAATCAGTGTCAGGACTGAAAAATGGTGGAATCCGTCCGAGTACCGGGAAAAGGTAATATCCGTCCGAGTATCGAAAAACCGTCTCGGGGAGTACGGGAAAACCATCGAATAAGTGTCAGGACCGAAAAATGGTGGAATCCGGGCGACTACCGCGAAAAGGTAGTATCCTTGCGAGTATCGAAAATCCGTCTCGGGGAGTACCGGAAAACGGTCGAATCAGTGTCAGGACCGAAAAATGGTGGAATCCGGGCGAGTACCGAGAAAAGGTATAATCCGTGCGAGTATCGAAAAACTGTCTCGGGGAGTACCGGAAAACGGTCGAATCAGTGTCACGACCGAAAAATGGTGGAATTCGTCCGAGTACCGGGAAAAGGTAGTACCCTTGCGAGTATCAAAAAACCGTCTCGGGGAGTACCGGAAAACCATCGAATAAGTGTCAGGACCGAAAAATGGTGGAATCCGGGCGAGTACCGCGAAAAGGTCGAATGCGTGCGAGTATCGAAAAACTGTTTCGGGGAGTACCGGAAAACGGTCGAATCAGTGTCAGGACGGAAAAATGGTGGAATTCGTCCGAGTACCGGGAAAAGGTAGTATCCTTGCAAGTATCGAAAAACCGTCTCGGGGAGTACGGCAAAACCATCGAATAAGTGTCAGGACCGAAAAATGGTGGAATCCGGGCGAGTACCGCGAAATGGTAGAATGCGTGCGAGTATCGAAAAACTGTCTCAGCGAGTACCGGAAAACGGTCGAATCAGTGTCAGGACCGAAAAATGGTGGAATCCAGGCGAGTATCGGGAAAAGGTAGAATCCGTGCGAGTATCGAAAAACTGTCTCCGGGAGTACCGGAAAACGGTCGAATCAGTGTCAGGACCGAAAAATGGTGGAATTCGTCCGAGTACCGGGAAAAGGTAGTATCCTTGCAAGTATCGAAAAACCGTCTCGGGGAGTACGGGAAAACCATCGAATAAGTGTCAGGACCGAAAAATGGTGGAATCCGGGCGAGTACCGCGAAAAGGTAGAATGCGTGCGAGTATCGAAAAACTGTCTCAACGAGTACCGAAAAACGGTCGAATCAGTGTCAATACCGAAAAATGGTGGAATCCGGGCGAGTACCGCGTACAGGTAGAATCCGTGCGAGTATCAAAAAAAATGTCTCGGGGAGTACCGGAAAACGGTCGAATCAGTGTCAGGACTGAAAAATGGTGGAATCCGTCCGAGTACCGGGAAAAGGTAATATCCGTCCGAGTATCGAAAAACCGTCTCAAGGAGTACGGGAAAACCATCGAATAAGTGTCAGGACCGAAAAATGGTGGAATCCGGGCGACTACCGCGAAAAGGTAGTATCCTTGCGAGTATCGAAAATCCGTCTCGGGGAGTACCGAAAAACGGTCGAATCAGTGTCAGGACCGAAAAATGGTGGAATCCGGGCGAGTACCGAGAAAAGGTAGAATCCGTGCGAGTATCGAAAAACTGTCTCGGGGAGTACCGGAAAACGATCGAATCAGTGTCAGGACCGAAAAATGGTGGAATTCGTCCGAGTACCGGGAAAAGGTAGTACCCTTGCGAGTATCGAAAAACCGTCTCGGGGAGTACCGGAAAACGGTCGAATCAGTGTCAGGACCGAAAAATGGTGGAATCCGGGCGAGTACCGCGAAAAGGTAGAATGCGTGCGAGTATCGAAAAACTGTCTCGGGGAGTACCGGAAAACGGTCGAATCAGTGTCAGGACCGAAAAATGGTGGAATCCGTCCGAGTACCGGAAAAAGGTAGTATCCTTCCGAGTATCGAAAAACCCTCTCGGGGAGTACCAGAAAACCATCGAATAAGTGTCAGGACCGAAAAATGATGGAATCCGGGCGAGTATCGCGAAAAGGTCGAATCCGTGCGAGTATCGAAAAACTGTCTTAGCGAGTACCGGAAAACGGTCGAATCAGTGTCAGGACCGAAAAATGGTGGAATCCGGGCGAGTACCGCGAAAAGGTAGAATGCGTTCGAGTATCGAAAAACTGCCTCAGCGAGTACCGGAAAACGGTCGAATCAGTGTCAGGACCGAAAAATGGTGGAATCCAGGAGAGTTTCGGGAAAAGGTAGAATCCCTGCGAGTATCGAAAAACTGTCTCCGGGAGTACCGGAAAACGGTCGAATCAGTGTCAGGACCGAAAAATGGTGGAATCCGGGCGAGTACCGCGAAAAGGTAGAATGCGTGCGAGTATCGAAAAACTGTCTCGGGGAGTACCGGAAAACGGTCGAATCAGTGTCAGGACCGAAAAATGGTGGAATCCGTCCGAGTACCGGAAAAAGGTAGTATCCTTGGGAGTATCGAAAAACCCTCTCGGGGAGTACCAGAAAACCATCGAATAAGTGTCAGGACCGAAAAATGGTGGAATCCGGGCGAGTATCGCGAAAAGGTCGAATGCGTGCGAGTATCGAAAAACTGTCTTAGCGAGTACCGGAAAACGGTCGAATCAGTGTCAGGACCGAAAAATGGTGGAATCCGGGCGAGTACCGCGAAAAGGTAGAATGCGTGCGAGTATCGAAAAACTGCCTCAGCGAGTACCGGAAAACGGTCGAATCAGTGTCAGGACCGAAAAATGGTGGAATCCAGGCGAGTATCGGGAAAAGGTAGAATCCGTGCGAGTATCGAAAAACTGTCTCCGGGAGTACCGGAAAACGGTCGAATCAGTGTCAGGACCGAAAAATGGTGGAATCCGGGCGAGTACCGCGAAAAGGTAGAATGCGTGCGAGTATCGAAAAACTGTCTCAACGAGTACCAAAAAACGGTCGAATCAGTGTCAATACCGAAAAATGGTGGAATCCGGGCGAGTACCGCGAAAAGGTACAATGCGTGCGGGTATAGAACAACTGTCTCGGGGAGTACCGGAAAACGGTCGAATCAGTGTCATGACCGAAAAATAGTGGCATCCGGGCGAGTATCGGGGAAAGGTAGAATCCGTGCGAGTATCGAAAAACTGTCTCGGGGAGTACCGGAAAATGGTCGAATCAGTGTCAGGACCGAAAAATAGTGGCATCCGGGCGAGTATCGGGGAAAGGTAGAATGCGTGCGAGTATCGAAAAACTGTCTCGGGGAGTACCGGAAAACGGTCGAATCAGTGTCAGGACCGAAAAATGGTGGAATCCGTCCGAGTACCGGAAAAAGGTAGTATCCTTGGGAGTATCGAAAAACCCTCTCGGGGAGTACCAGAAAACCATCGAATAAGTGTCAGGACCGAAAAATGGTGGAATCCGGGCGACTACCGCGAAAAGGTAGTATCCTTGCGAGTATCGAAAATCCGTCTCGGGGAGTACCGGAAAACGGTCGAATCAGTGTCAGGACCGAAAAATGGTGGAATCCGGGCGAGTACCGAGAAAAGGTAGAATCCGTGCGAGTATCGAAAAACTGTCTCGGGGAGTACCGGAAACGGTCGAATCAGTGTCAGGACCGAAAAATGGTGGAATTCGTCCGAGTACCGGGAAAAGGTAGTACCCTTGCGAGTATCGAAAAACCGTCTCGGGGAGTACCGGAAAACCATCGAATAAGTGTCAGGACCGAAAAATGGTGGAATCCGGGCGAGTACCGCGAAAAGATAGAATGCGTGCGAGTATCGAAAAACTGTCTCAGGGAGTACTGGAAAACGGTCGAATCAGTGTCAGGACCGAAAAATGGTGGAATCCAGGCGAGTATCGGGAAAAGGTAGAATCCATGCGAGTATCGAAAAACTGTCTCGGGGAGTACCGGAAAACGGTCGAATCAGTGTCAGGACCGAAAAATGGTGGAATCCAGGCGAGTATTGGGAAAAGGTAGAATCCGTGCGAGTATCGAAAAACGGTCTCAGGGGGTATCGGAAAACGGTCGAATGAGTGTCAAGACCGAAAAACGGTGGAATCCAGGCGAGCACCGTGAAAAGGTAGAATCAGTGGGAGTATCGAAAAACGGTCTCGGGGAGTACCGGAAAACGGTCGAATTAGTGTCAGGACCGAAAAATGGTGGAATCCGGGCGAGTACCGCGAAAAGGTAGAATCCGTTCGAGTATCGAAAAACGGTCTCGGTGAGTACCGGAAAACGGTCGAATCAGTGTCAGGACCGAAAAATGGTGGAATCCGTCCGAGTATCTGGAAAAGGTAGTATCCGTGCGAGTATTGAAAAACCGTCTCGGGGAGTACCGGAAAAGCATCGAATAAGTGTCAGGACCGAAAAATGGTGGAATCCGGGCGAGTACCGGGAAAAGGTAGAATCCGTGCGAGTATCGAAAAACGGTCTCGGGGAGTACCGGAAAACGGTCGAATTAGTGTCAGGACCGAAAAATGGTGGAATCCGGGCGAGTACATCGAAAAGGTAGAATCCGTTCGAGTATCGAAAAACTGTCTCAGGGAGTAGTGGAAAACGGTCGAATCAGTGTCAGGACCGAAAAATGGTGGAATCCAGACGAGTATCGGGAAAAGGTAGAATCCATGCGAGTATCGAAAAACTGTCTCCGGGAGTACCGGAAAACGGTCGAATCAGTGTCAGGACCGAAAAACGGTGGAATCCAGGCGAGTATTGGGAAAAGGTAGAATCTGTGCGAGTATCGAAAAACTGTCTCCGGGAGTACCGGAAAACGGTCGAATGAGTGTCAGGACCGAAAAATGGTGGAATTCGTCCGAGTACCGGAAAAAGGTAGTATCCTTGCGAGTATCGAAAAACCCTCTCGGGGAGTACCAGAAAACCATCGAATAAGTGTCAGGACCGAAAAATGGTGGAATCCGGGCGAGTACCGCGAAAAGGTCGAATGCGTGCGAGTATCGAAAAACTGTCTCAGCGAGTACCGGAAACGGTCGAATCAGTGTCAGGACCGAAAAATGGTGGAATCCGGGCGAGTACCGCGAAAAGGTAGAATGCGTGCGAGTATCGAAAAACTGTCTCCGGGAGTACCGGAAAACGGTCGAATCAGTGTCAGGACCGAAAAACGGTGGAATCCAGGCGAGTATTGGGAAAAGGTAGAATCTGTGCGAGTATCGAAAAACTGTGTCCGGGAGTACCGGAAAACGGTCGAATGAGTGTCAGGACCGAAAAATGGTGGAATTCGTCCGAGTACCGGAAAAAGGTAGTATCCTTGCGAGTATCGAAAAACCCTCTCGGGGAGTACCAGAAAACCATCGAATAAGTGTCAGGACCGAAAAATGGTGGAATCCGGGCGAGTACCGCGAAAAGGTCGAATGCGTGCGAGTATCGAAAAACTGTCTCAGCGAGTACCGGAAAACGGTCGAATCAGTGTCAGGACCGAAAAATGGTGGAATCCGGGCGAGTACCGCGAAAAGGTAGAATGCGTGCGAGTATCGAAAAACTGTCTCCGGGAGTACCGGAAAACGGTCGAATCAGTGTCAGGACCGAAAAACGGTGGAATCCAGGCGAGTATTGGGAAAAGGTAGAATCTGTGCGAGTATCGAAAAACTGTCTCCGGGAGTACCGGAAAACGGTTGAATGAGTGTCAGGACCGAAAAATGGTGGAATTCGTCCGAGTACCGGAAAAAGGTAGTATCCTTGCGAGTATCGAACAACCCTCTCGGGGAGTACCAGAAAAGGTAGAATGCGTGCGAGTATCGAAAAACTGTCTCCGGGAGTACCGGAAAACGGTCGAATCAGTGTCAGGACCGAAAAATGGTGGAATCCAGGCGAGTATCGGGAAAAGGTAGAATCCGTGCGAGTATCGAAAAACTATCTCCGGGAGTACCGGAAAACGGTCGAATCAGTGTCAGGACCGAAAAATGGTGGAATTCGTCCGAGTACCGGAAAAAGGTAGTATCCGTGCGAGTATCGAAAAACTGTCTCCAGGAGTACCGGAAAACTGTCGAATCTGTGTCAGGACCGAAAAATGGTGGGATCCGGGCAAGTACCGTGAAAAGGTAGAATGCGTGCGAGTATCGAAAAACTGTCTCGGGGAGTACCGGAAAACGGTCGAATCAGTGTCAGGACCGAAAAATGGTTGAATCCGGGCGAGTACCGAGAAAAGGTATAATCCGTGCGAGTATCGAAAAACTTTATCGGGGAGTTCCGGAAAACGTTCGAATCAGTGTCAGGACCGAAAAATGGTGGAATTCGTCCGAGTACCAGGAAAATGTAGTATCCTTGCGAGTATCGAAAAACCCTCTCGGGGAGTACCGGAAAAACCATCGAATAAGTGTCAGGACCGAAAAATGGTGGAATCCGGGCGAGTACCGCGAAAAGGTCGAATTCGTGCGAGTATCGAAAAACAGTCTCCGAGAGTACCGAAAAACGGTCGAATCAGTGTCAGGACCGAAAAATGGTGGAATCCAGGCGAGTATCGGGAAAAGGTAGAATCCGTGCGAGTATCGAAAAACTATCTCCGGGAGTACCGGAAAACGGTCGAATCAGTGTCAGGACCGAAAAATGGTGGAATCCAGGCGAGTATCGTTAAAAGGTAGAATCCGTGCGAGTATCGAAAAACTGTCTCCGGGAGTACCGGAAAACGGTCGAATCAGTGTCAGGACCGAAAAATGGTGGAATCCAGGCGAGTATCGGGAAAAGGTAGAATCCGTGCGAGTATCGAAAAACTGTCTACGGGAGTATCGGAAAACGGTCGAATCAGTGTCAGGACCGAAAAATGGTGGAATCCAGGCGAGTATCGTTAAAAGGTAGAATCCGTGCGAGTATCGAAAAACTGTCTCCGGGAGTACCGGAAAACGGTCGAATCAGTGTCAGGATCGAAAAATGGTGGAATTCGTCCGAGTACCGGAAAAAGGTAGTATCCGTGCGAGTAACGAAAAACTGTCTCCAGGAGTACCGGAAAACGGTCGAATCTGTGTCAGCACCGAAAAATGGTGGGATCCGGGCGAGTACCGTGAAAAGGTAGAATGCGTGCGAGTATCGAACAACTGTCTCGGGGAGTACTGGAAAACCATCGAATAAGTGTCAGGACCGAAAAATGGTGGAATCCGGGCGAGTACCGCGAAAAGGTAGAATGCGTGCGAGTATCGAAAAACTGTCTCGGGGAGTACCGGAAAACGGTCGAATCAGTGTCAGGACCGAAAAATGGTTGAATCCGGGCGAGTACCGCGAAAAGGTAGAATGCGTGCGAGTATCGAAAAACTGTCTCGGGGAGTACCGGAAAACGGTCGAATCAGTGTCAGGACCGAAAAATGGTTGAATCCGGGCGAGTACCGAGAAAAGGTATAATCCGTGCGAGTATCGAAAAACTTTATCGGGGAGTTCCGGAAAACGTTCGAATCAGTGTCAGGACCGAAAAATGGTGGAATTCGTCCGAGTACCAGGAAAATGTAGTATCCTTGCGAGTATCGAAAAACCCTCTCGGGGAGTACCGGAAAAACCATCGAATAAGTGTCAGGACCGAAAAATGGTGGAATCCGGGCGAGTACCGCGAAAAGGTCGAATTCGTGCGAGTATCGAAAAACAGTCTCCGAGAGTACCGAAAAACGGTCGAATCAGTGTCAGGACCGAAAAATGGTGGAATCCAGGCGAGTATCGGGAAAAGGTAGAATCCGTGCGAGTATCGAAAAACTATCTCCGGGAGTACCGGAAAACGGTCGAATCAGTGTCAGGACCGAAAAATGGTGGAATTCGTCCGAGTACCGGAAAAAGGTAGTATCCGTGCGAGTATCGAAAAACTGTCTCCAGGAGTACCGGAAAACGGTCGAATCTGTGTCAGGACCGAAAAATGGTGGGATCCGGGCAAGTACCGTGAAAAGGTAGAATGCGTGCGAGTATCGAAAAACTGTCTCGGGGAGTACCGGAAAACGGTCGAATCAGTGTCAGGACCGAAAAATGGTGGAATCCAGGCGAGTATCGGGAAAAGGTAGAATCCGTGCGAGTATCGAAAAACTGTCTACGGGAGTACCGGAAAACGGTCGAATCAGTGTCAGGACCGAAAAATGGTGGAATCCAGGCGAGTATCGTTAAAAGGTAGAATCCGTGCGAGTATCGAAAAACTGTCTCCGGGAGTACCGGAAAACGGTCGAATCAGTGTCAGGATCGAAAAATGGTGGAATTCGTCCGAGTACCGGAAAAAGGTAGTATCCGTGCGAGTATCGAAAAACTGTCTCCAGGAGTACCGGAAAACGGTCGAATCTGTGTCAGCACCGAAAAATGGTGGGATCCGGGCGAGTACCGTGAAAAGGTAGAATGCGTGCGAGTATCGAACAACTGTCTCGGGGAGTACTGGAAAACCATCGAATAAGTGTCAGGACCGAAAAATGGTGGAATCCGGGCGAGTACCGCGAAAAGGTAGAATGCGTGCGAGTATCGAAAAACTGTCTCGGGGAGTACCGGAAAACGGTCGAATCAGTGTCAGGACCGAAAAATGGTTGAATCCGGGCGAGTACCGCGAAAAGGTAGAATGCGTGCGAGTATCGAAAAACTGTCTCGGGGAGTACCGGAAAACGGTCGAATCAGTGTCAGGACCGAAAAATGGTTGAATCCGGGCGAGTACCGAGAAAAGGTATAATCCGTGCGAGTATCGAAAAACTTTATCGGGGAGTTCCGGAAAACGTTCGAATCAGTGTCAGGACCGAAAAATGGTGGAATTCGTCCGAGTACCAGGAAAATGTAGTATCCTTGCGAGTATCGAAAAACCCTCTCGGGGAGTACCGGAAAAACCATCGAATAAGTGTCAGGACCGAAAAATGGTGGAATCCGGGCGAGTACCGCGAAAAGGTCGAATTCGTGCGAGTATCGAAAAACAGTCTCCGAGAGTACCGAAAAACGGTCGAATCAGTGTCAGGACCGAAAAATGGTGGAATCCAGGCGAGTATCGGGAAAAGGTAGAATCCGTGCGAGTATCGAAAAACTATCTCCGGGAGTACCGGAAAACGGTCGAATCAGTGTCAGGACCGAAAAATGGTGGAATTCGTCCGAGTACCGGAAAAAGGTAGTATCCGTGCGAGTATCGAAAAACTGTCTCCAGGAGTACCGGAAAACGGTCGAATCTGTGTCAGGACCGAAAAATGGTGGGATCCGGGCAAGTACCGTGAAAAGGTAGAATGCGTGCGAGTATCGAAAAACTGTCTCGGGGAGTACCGGAAAACGGTCGAATCAGTGTCAGGACCGAAAAATGGTGGAATCCAGGCGAGTATCGGGAAAAGGTAGAATCCGTGCGAGTATCGAAAAACTGTCTACGGGAGTACCGGAAAACGGTCGAATCAGTGTCAGGACCGAAAAATGGTGGAATCCAGGCGAGTATCGTTAAAAGGTAGAATCCGTGCGAGTATCGAAAAACTGTCTCCGGGAGTACCGGAAAACGGTCGAATCAGTGTCAGGACCGAAAAATGGTGGAATCCAGGCGAGTATCGGGAAAAGGTAGAATCCGTGCGAGTATCGAAAAACTGTCTACGGGAGTACCGGAAAACGGTCGAATCAGTGTCAGGACCGAAAAATGGTGGAATCCAGGCGAGTATCGTTAAAAGGTAGAATCCGTGCGAGTATCGAAAAACTGTCTCCGGGAGTACCGGAAAACGGTCGAATCAGTGTCAGGACCGAAAAATGGTGGAATCCAGGCGAGTATCGGGAAAAGGTAGAATCCGTGCGAGTATCGAAAAACTGTCTACGGGAGTACCGGAAAACGGTCGAATCAGTGTCAGGACCGAAAAATGGTGGAATCCAGGCGAGTATCGTTAAAAGGTAGAATCCGTGCGAGTATCGAAAAACTGTCTCCGGGAGTACCGGAAAACGGTCGAATCAGTGTCAGGATCGAAAAATGGTGGAATTCGTCCGAGTACCGGAAAAAGGTAGTATCCGTGCGAGTATCGAAAAACTGTCTCCAGGAGTACCGGAAAACGGTCGAATCTGTGTCAGCACCGAAAAATGGTGGGATCCGGGCGAGTACCGTGAAAAGGTAGAATGCGTGCGAGTATCGAACAACTGTCTCGGGGAGTACTGGAAAACCATCGAATAAGTGTCAGGACCGAAAAATGGTGGAATCCGGGCGAGTACCGCGAAAAGGTAGAATGCGTGCGAGTATCGAAAAACTGTCTCGGGGAGTACCGGAAAACGGTCGAATCAGTGTCAGGACCGAAAAATGGTTGAATCCGGGCGAGTACCGCGAAAAGGTAGAATGCGTGCGAGTATCGAAAAACTGTCTCGGGGAGTACCGGAAAACGGTCGAATCAGTGTCAGGACCGAAAAATGGTTGAATCCGGGCGAGTACCGAGAAAAGGTATAATCCGTGCGAGTATCGAAAAACTTTATCGGGGAGTTCCGGAAAACGTTCGAATCAGTGTCAGGACCGAAAAATGGTGGAATTCGTCCGAGTACCAGGAAAATGTAGTATCCTTGCGAGTATCGAAAAACCCTCTCGGGGAGTACCGGAAAAACCATCGAATAAGTGTCAGGACCGAAAAATGGTGGAATCCGGGCGAGTACCGCGAAAAGGTCGAATTCGTGCGAGTATCGAAAAACAGTCTCCGAGAGTACCGAAAAACGGTCGAATCAGTGTCAGGACCGAAAAATGGTGGAATCCAGGCGAGTATCGGGAAAAGGTAGAATCCGTGCGAGTATCGAAAAACTATCTCCGGGAGTACCGGAAAACGGTCGAATCAGTGTC
The DNA here is from genome assembly GCA_946000715.1 of Vitis cinerea var. helleri x Vitis riparia. Classification (NCBI taxonomy): domain Eukaryota; kingdom Viridiplantae; phylum Streptophyta; class Magnoliopsida; order Vitales; family Vitaceae; genus Vitis; species Vitis cinerea var. helleri x Vitis riparia. Next base: position 19,153,407 of record OX254020.1, read on the forward strand.
AGGACCGAAAAATGGTGGAATTCGTCCGAGTACCGGAAAAAGGTAGTATCCGTGCGAGTATCGAAAAACTGTCTCCAGGAGTACCGGAAAACGGTCGAATCTGTGTCAGGACCGAAAAATGGTGGGATCCGGGCAAGTACCGTGAAAAGGTAGAATGCGTGCGAGTATCGAAAAACTGTCTCGGGGAGTACCGGAAAACGGTCGAATCAGTGTCAGGACCGAAAAATGGTGGAATCCAGGCGAGTATCGGGAAAAGGTAGAATCCGTGCGAGTATCGAAAAACTGTCTACGGGAGTACCGGAAAACGGTCGAATCAGTGTCAGGACCGAAAAATGGTGGAATCCAGGCGAGTATCGTTAAAAGGTAGAATCCGTGCGAGTATCGAAAAACTGTCTCCGGGAGTACCGGAAAACGGTCGAATCAGTGTCAGGATCGAAAAATGGTGGAATTCGTCCGAGTACCGGAAAAAGGTAGTATCCGTGCGAGTATCGAAAAACTGTCTCCAGGAGTACCGGAAAACGGTCGAATCTGTGTCAGCACCGAAAAATGGTGGGATCCGGGCGAGTACCGTGAAAAGGTAGAATGCGTGCGAGTATCGAACAACTGTCTCGGGGAGTACTGGAAAACCATCGAATAAGTGTCAGGACCGAAAAATGGTGGAATCCGGGCGAGTACCGCGAAAAGGTAGAATGCGTGCGAGTATCGAAAAACTGTCTCGGGGAGTACCGGAAAACGGTCGAATCAGTGTCAGGACCGAAAAATGGTTGAATCCGGGCGAGTACCGCGAAAAGGTAGAATGCGTGCGAGTATCGAAAAACTGTCTCGGGGAGTACCGGAAAACGGTCGAATCAGTGTCAGGACCGAAAAATGGTTGAATCCGGGCAAGTACCGAGAAAAGGTATAATCCGTGCGAGTATCGAAAAACTTTATCGGGGAGTTCCGGAAAACGTTCGAATCAGTGTCAGGACCGAAAAATGGTGGAATTCGTCCGAGTACCAGGAAAATGTAGTATCCTTGCGAGTATCGAAAAACCCTCTCGGGGAGTACCGGAAAAACCATCGAATAAGTGTCAGGACCGAAAAATGGTGGAATCCGGGCGAGTACCGCGAAAAGGTCGAATTCGTGCGAGTATCGAAAAACAGTCTCCGAGAGTACCGAAAAACGGTCGAATCAGTGTCAGGACCGAAAAATGGTGGAATCCAGGCGAGTATCGGGAAAAGGTAGAATCCGTGCGAGTATCGAAAAACTGTCTCCGGGAGTACCGGAAAACGGTCGAATCAGTGTCAGGACCGAAAAATGGTTGAATTCGTCCGAGTACCGGAAAAAGGTAGTATCCTTGCGAGTTTCGAAAAACCCTCTCGGGGAGTACCAGAAAACCATCGAATAAGTGTCAGGACCGAAAAATGGTGGAATCCGGGCGAGTACCGCGAAAAGGTAGAATGCGTGCGAGTATCGAAAAATTGTCTCAGCGAGTACCGGAAAACAATCGAATCTGTGTCAGGACCGAAAAATGGTGGGATCCGGGCGAGTACCGTGAAAAGGTAGAATGCGTGCGAGTATCGAACAACTGTCTCGGGGAGTCTTGGAAAACCATCGAATAAGTGTCAGGACCGAAAAATGGTGGAATCCGGGCGAGTACCGCGAAAAGGTCGAATGCGTGCGAGTATCGAAAAACTGTCTCAGCGAGTACCGGAAAACGGTCGAATCAGTATCAGGACCAAAAAATGGTGGAATCCGGGCGAGTACCGCGAAAAGGTAGAATGCGTGCCAGTATCGAAAAACTACCTCAGCGAGTACCGGAAAACGGTCGAATCAGTGTCAGGACCGAAAAAAGGTGGAATTCGTCCGAGTACCGCGAAAAGGTAGTATCCGTCCGAGTATCGAAAAACCGTCTCGGGGAGTACCGGAAAAGCATCGAATAAGTGTCAGGACCGAAAAATGTTGGAATCCGGGCGAGTACCGCGAAAAGGTAGAATCCGTGCGAGTATCGAAAAACTGTCTCTAGGAGTACCGGAAAACGGTCGAATCAGTGTCAGGACCGAAAAATGGTGGAATCCAGGCGAGTATCGGGAAAAGGTAGAATCCGTGCGAGTATCGAAGAACTGTCTCCGGGAGTACCGGAAAACGGTCGAATCACTGTCAGGACCGAAAAATGGTGGAATTCGTCCGAGTACCGGGAAAAGCTAGTATCCTTGCGAGTATCGAAAAACCGTCTCGGGGAGTACCTAAAAACCATCGAATCAGTGTCAGGACCGAAAAATGGTGGAATCCGGGCGAGTACCGCGAAAAGGTAGAATGCGTGCGAGTATCGAAAAACTGTCTCAACGAGTACCGAAAAACGGTCGAATCAGTGTCTGAACCGAAAAATGGTGGAATCCGGGCGACTACCGCGGAAAGGTATAATCCGTGCGAGTATCGAAAAACTGTCTCGGGGAGTACCGGAAAACCATCGAATAAGTGTCAGGACCGAAAAATGGTGGAATCCGGGCGAGTACCGCGAAAAGGTAGAATGCGTGCGAGTATCGAAAAACTGTCTCAACGAGTACCGAAAAACGGTCGAATCAGTGTCTGAACCGAAAAATGGTGGAATCCGGGCGACTACCGCGGAAAGGTATAATCCGTGCGAGTATCGAAAAACTGTCTCGGGGAGTACCGGAAAACCATCGAATAAGTGTCAGGACCGAAAAATGGTGGAATCCGGGCGAGTACCGCGAAAAGGTAGAATGCGTGCGAGTATCGAAAAACTGTCTCAACGAGTACCGAAAAACGGTCGAATCAGTGTCTGAACCGAAAAATGGTGGAATCCGGGCGACTACCGCGAAAAGGTATAATCCGTGCGAGTATCGAAAAACTGCCTCGGGGAGTACCGAAAAACGGTCGAATAAGTGTCAGGACCGAAAAATGGTGGAATCCGGGCGAGTACCGAGAAAAGGTAGAATCCGTGCGTGTATCGAAAAACTGTCTCGGGGAGTACCGGAAAACGGTCGAATCAGTGTCAGGACCGAAAAATGGTGGAATTCGTCTGAGTACCAGGAAAAGGTAGTATCCTTGCGAGTATCGAAAAACCGTCTCGGGGAGTACCGGAAAACCATCGAATAAGTGTCAGGACCGAAAAATGGTGGAATCCGGGCGACTGCCGCGAAAAGTTAGAATGCGTGTGAGTATCGAAAAACTGTCTCAGGGAGTACCGGAAAACGGTCGAATCAGTGTCAGGACCGAAAAATGGTGGAATCCGAGCGAGTAGCCAGAAAAGGTAGTATCCTTGCGAGTATCGAAAATACGTCTCGGGGAGTACTGGAAAACCATCGAATAAGTGTCAGGACCGAAAAATGGTGGAATCCGGGCGAGTACCGTGAAAAGGTAGAATGCGTGCGAGTATCGAAAAACTGTCTCGGGGAGTACCGGAAAACGGTCGAATCAGTGTCAGGACCGAAAAATGGTGGAATCCGGGCGAGTACCGAGAAAAGGTATAATCCGTGCGAGTATCGAAAAACTTTATCGGGGAGTTCCGGAAAACGTTCGAATCAGTGTCAGGACCGAAAAATGGTGGAATTCGTCCGAGTACCAGGAAAATGTAGTATCCTTGCGAGTATCGAAAAACCCTCTCGGGGAGTACCGGAAAAACCATCGAATAAGTGTCAGGACCGAAAAATGGTGGAATCCGGGCGAGTACCGCGAAAAGGTCGAATTCGTGCGAGTATCGAAAAACAGTCTCCGAGAGTACCGAAAAACGGTCGAATCAGTGTCAGGACCGAAAAATGGTGGAATCCAGGCGAGTATCGGGAAAAGGTAGAATCCGTGCGAGTATCGAAAAACTGTCTCCGGGAGTACCGGAAAACGGTCGAATCAGTGTCAGGACCGAAAAATGGTTGAATTCGTCCGAGTACCGGAAAAAGGTAGTATCCTTGCGAGTTTCGAAAAACCCTCTCGGGGAGTACCAGAAAACCATCGAATAAGTGTCAGGACCGAAAAATGGTGGAATCCGGGCGAGTACCGCGAAAAGGTCGAATTCGTGCGAGTATCGAAAAACAGTCTCCGAGAGTACCGAAAAACGGTCGAATCAGTGTCAGGACCGAAAAATGGTGGAATCCAGGCGAGTATCGGGAAAAGGTAGAATCCGTGCGAGTATCGAAAAACTGTCTCCGGGAGTACCGGAAAACGGTCGAATCAGTGTCAGGACCGAAAAATGGTTGAATTCGTCCGAGTACCGGAAAAAGGTAGTATCCTTGCGAGTTTCGAAAAACCCTCTCGGGGAGTACCAGAAAACCATCGAATAAGTGTCAGGACCGAAAAATGGTGGAATCCGGGCGAGTACCGCGAAAAGGTAGAATGCGTGCGAGTATCGAAAAATTGTCTCAGCGAGTACCGGAAAACAGTCGAATCTGTGTCAGGACCGAAAAATGGTGGGATCCGGGCGAGTACCGTGAAAAGGTAGAATGCGTGCGAGTATCGAACAACTGTCTCGGGGAGTCTTGGAAAACCATCGAATAAGTGTCAGGACCGAAAAATGGTGGAATCCGGGCGAGTACCGCGAAAAGGTCGAATGCGTGCGAGTATCGAAAAACTGTCTCAACGAGTACCGGAAAACGGTCGAATCAGTATCAGGACCGAAAAATGGTGGAATCCGGGCGAGTACCGCGAAAAGGTAGAATGCGTGCCAGTATCGAAAAACTACCTCAGCGAGTACCGGAAAACGGTCGAATCAGTGTCAGGACCGAAAAAAGGTGGAATTCGTCCGAGTACCGCGAAAAGGTAGTATCCGTCCGAGTATCGAAAAACCGTCTCGGGGAGTACCGGAAAAGCATCGAATAAGTGTCAGGACCGAAAAATGTTGGAATCCGGGCGAGTACCGCGAAAAGGTAGAATCCGTGCGAGTATCGAAAAACTGTCTCTAGGAGTACCGGAAAACGGTCGAATCAGTGTCAGGACCGAAAAATGGTGGAATCCAGGCGAGTATCGGGAAAAGGTAGAATCCGTGCGAGTATCGAAGAACTGTCTCCGGGAGTACCGGAAAACGGTCGAATCACTGTCAGGACCGAAAAATGGTGGAATTCGTCCGAGTACCGGGAAAAGCTAGTATCCTTGCGAGTAATGAAAAACCGTCTCGGGGAGTACCTAAAAACCATCGAATCAGTGTCAGGACCGAAAAATGGTGGAATCCGGGCGAGTACCGCGAAAAGGTAGAATGCGTGCGAGTATCGAAAAACTGTCTCAACGAGTACCGAAAAACGGTCGAATCAGTGTCTGAACCGAAAAATGGTGGAATCCGGGCGACTACCGCGGAAAGGTATAATCCGTGCGAGTATCGAAAAACTGTCTCGGGGAGTACCGGAAAACCATCGAATAAGTGTCAGGACCGAAAAATGGTGGAATCCGGGCGAGTACCGCGAAAAGGTAGAATGCGTGCGAGTATCGAAAAACTGTCTCAACGAGTACCGAAAAACGGTCGAATCAGTGTCTGAACCGAAAAATGGTGGAATCCGGGCGACTACCGCGGAAAGGTATAATCCGTGCGAGTATCGAAAAACTGTCTCGGGGAGTACCGGAAAACCATCGAATAAGTGTCAGGACCGAAAAATGGTGGAATCCGGGCGAGTACCGCGAAAAGGTAGAATGCGTGCGAGTATCGAAAAACTGTCTCAACGAGTACCGAAAAACGGTCGAATCAGTGTCTGAACCGAAAAATGGTGGAATCCGGGCGACTACCGCGAAAAGGTATAATCCGTGCGAGTATCGAAAAACTGCCTCGGGGAGTACCGAAAAACGGTCGAATAAGTGTCAGGACCGAAAAATGGTGGAATCCGGGCGAGTACCGAGAAAAGGTAGAATCCGTGCGTGTATCGAAAAACTGTCTCGGGGAGTACCGGAAAACGGTCGAATCAGTGTCAGGACCGAAAAATGGTGGAATTCGTCTGAGTACCAGGAAAAGGTAGTATCCTTGCGAGTATCGAAAAACCGTCTCGGGGAGTACCGGAAAACCATCGAATAAGTGTCAGGACCGAAAAATGGTGGAATCCGGGCGACTGCCGCGAAAAGTTAGAATGCGTGTGAGTATCGAAAAACTGTCTCAGGGAGTACCGGAAAACGGTCGAATCAGTGTCAGGACCGAAAAATGGTGGAATCCGAGCGAGTAGCCAGAAAAGGTAGTATCCTTGCGAGTATCGAAAATACGTCTCGGGGAGTACTGGAAAACCATCGAATAAGTGTCAGGACCGAAAAATGGTGGAATCCGGGCGAGTACCGTGAAAAGGTATAATGCGTGCGAGTATCGAAAAACTGTCTCGGGGAGTACCGGAAAACGGTCGAATCAGTGTCAGGACCGAAAAATGGTGGAATCCGGGCGAGTACCGAGAAAAGGTATAATCCGTGCGAGTATCGAAAAACTTTATCGGGGAGTTCCGGAAAACGTTCGAATCAGTGTCAGGACCGAAAAATGGTGGAATTCGTCCGAGTACCAGGAAAATGTAGTATCCTTGCGAGTATCGAAAAACCCTCTCGGGGAGTACCGGAAAAACCATCGAATAAGTGTCAGGACCGAAAAATGGTGGAATCCGGGCGAGTACCGCGAAAAGGTCGAATTCGTGCGAGTATCGAAAAACAGTCTCCGAGAGTACCGAAAAACGGTCGAATCAGTGTCAGGACCGAAAAATGGTGGAATCCAGGCGAGTATCGGGAAAAGGTAGAATCCGTGCGAGTATCGAAAAACTGTCTCCGGGAGTACCGGAAAACGGTCGAATCAGTGTCAGGACCGAAAAATGGTTGAATTCGTCCGAGTACCGGAAAAAGGTAGTATCCTTGCGAGTTTCGAAAAACCCTCTCGGGGAGTACCAGAAAACCATCGAATAAGTGTCAGGACCGAAAAATGGTGGAATCCGGGCGAGTACCGCGAAAAGGTAGAATGCGTGCGAGTATCGAAAAATTGTCTCAGCGAGTACCGGAAAACAGTCGAATCTGTGTCAGCACCGAAAAATGGTGGGATCCGGGCGAGTACCGTGAAAAGGTAGAATGCGTGCGAGTATCGAACAACTGTCTCGGGGAGTCTTGGAAAACCATCGAATAAGTGTCAGGACCGAAAAATGGTGGAATCCGGGCGAGTACCGCGAAAAGGTCGAATGCGTGCGAGTATCGAAAAACTGTCTCAGCGAGTACCGGAAAACGGTCGAATCAGTATCAGGACCGAAAAATGGTGGAATCCGGGCGAGTACCGCGAAAAGGTAGAATGCGTGCCAGTATCGAAAAACTACCTCAGCGAGTACCGGAAAACGGTCGAATCAGTGTCAGGACCGAAAAAAGGTGGAATTCGTTCGAGTACCGCGAAAAGGTAGTATCCGTCCGAGTATCGAAAAACCGTCTCGGGGAGTACCGGAAAAGCATCGAATAAGTGTCAGGACCGAAAAATGTTGGAATCCGGGCGAGTACCGCGAAAAGGTAGAATCCGTGCGAGTATCGAAAAACTGTCTCTAGGAGTACCGGAAAACGGTCGAATCAGTGTCAGGACCGAAAAATGGTGGAATCCAGGCGAGTATCGGGAAAAGGTAGAATCCGTGCGAGTATCGAAGAACTGTCTCCGGGAGTACCGGAAAACGGTCGAATCACTGTCAGGACCGAAAAATGGTGGAATTCGTCCGAGTACCGGGAAAAGCTAGTATCCTTGCGAGTATCGAAAAACCGTCTCGGGGAGTACCTAAAAACCATCGAATCAGTGTCAGGACCGAAAAATGGTGGAATCCGGGCGCGTACCGCGAAAAGGTAGAATGCGTGCGAGTATCGAAAAACTGTCTCAACGAGTACCGAAAAACGGTCGAATCAGTGTCTGAACCGAAAAATGGTGGAATCCGGGCGACTACCGCGGAAAGGTATAATCCGTGCGAGTATCGAAAAACTGTCTCGGGGAGTACCGGAAAACCATCGAATAAGTGTCAGGACCGAAAAATGGTGGAATCCGGGCGAGTACCGCGAAAAGGTAGAATGCGTGCGAGTATCGAAAAACTGTCTCAACGAGTACCGAAAAACGGTCGAATCAGTGTCTGAACCGAAAAATGGTGGAATCCGGGCGACTACCGCGAAAAGGTATAATCCGTGCGAGTATCGAAAAACTGCCTCGGGGAGTACCGAAAAACGGTCGAATAAGTGTCAGGACCGAAAAATGGTGGAATCCGGGCGAGTACCGAGAAAAGGTAGAATCCGTGCGTGTATCGAAAAACTGTCTCGGGGAGTACCGGAAAACGGTCGAATCAGTGTCAGGACCGAAAAATGGTGGAATTCGTCTGAGTACCAGGAAAAGGTAGTATCCTTGCGAGTATCGAAAAACCGTCTCGGGGAGTACCGGAAAACCATCGAATAAGTGTCAGGACCGAAAAATGGTGGAATCCGGGCGACTACCGCGAAAAGTTAGAATGCGTGTGAGTATCGAAAAACTGTCTCAGGGAGTACCGGAAAACGGTCGAATCAGTGTCAGGACCGAAAAATGGTGGAATCCGAGCGAGTAGCCAGAAAAGGTAGTATCCTTGCGAGTATCGAAAATACGTCTCGGGGAGTACTGGAAAACCATCGAATAAGTGTCAGGACCGAAAAATGGTGGAATCCGGGCGAGTACCGTGAAAAGGTAGAATGCGTGCGAGTATCGAACAACTGTCTCGGGGAGTACCGCAAAACGGTCGAATCAGTGTTAGGACCGAAAAATGGTGGAATCCGGGCGAGTATCGGGAAAAGGTAGAATCCGTGCGAGTATCGAAAAACTGTCTCGGGGAGTACCGGAAAACGGACGAATCAGTGTCAGGACCGAAAAATGGTGGAATCCGGGCGAGTACCGAGAAAAGGTAGAATCCGTGCGAGTATCGAAAAACTGTCTCGGGGAGTACCGGAAAACGGTCCAATCAGTGTCAGGACCGAAAAATGGTGGAATCCAGGCGAGTATCGGGAAAAGGTAGAATCCGTGCGAGTATCGAAGAACTGTCTCCGGGAGTACCGGAAAACGGTCGAATCACTGTCAGGACCGAAAAATGGTGGAATTCGTCCGAGTACCGGGAAAAGCTAGTATCCTTGCGAGTATCGAAAAACCGTCTCGGGGAGTACCTAAAAACCATCGAATCAGTGTCAGGACCGAAAAATGGTGGAATCCGGGCGAGTACCGCGAAAAGGTAGAATGCGTGCGAGTATCGAAAAACTGTCTCAACGAGTACCGAAAAACGGTCGAATCAGTGTCTGAACCGAAAAATGGTGGAATCCGGGCGACTACCGCGAAAAGGTATAATCCGTGCGAGTATCGAAAAACTGCCTCGGGGAGTACCGAAAAACGGTCGAATAAGTGTCAGGACCGAAAAATGGTGGAATCCGGGCGAGTACCGAGAAAAGGTAGAATCCGTGCGTGTATCGAAAAACTGTCTCGGGGAGTACCGGAAAACGGTCGAATCAGTGTCAGGACCGAAAAATGGTGGAATTCGTCTGAGTACCGGGAAAAGGTAGTATCCTTGCGAGTATCGAAAAACCGTCTCGGGGAGTACCGGAAAACCATCGAATAAGTGTCAGGACCGAAAAATGGTGGAATCCGGGCGACTACCGCGAAAAGTTAGAATGCGTGTGAGTATCGAAAAACTGTCTCAGGGAGTACCGGAAAACGGTCGAATCAGTGTTAGGACCGAAAAATGGTGGAATCCGAGCGAGTAGCCAGAAAAGGTAGTATCCTTGCGAGTATCGAAAATACGTCTCGGGGAGTACTGGAAAACCATCGAATAAGTGTCAGGACCGAAAAATGGTGGAATCCGGGCGAGTACCGTGAAAAGGTAGAATGCGTGCGAGTATCGAACAACTGTCTCGGGGAGTACCGGAAAACGGTCGAATCAGTGTTAGGACCGAAAAATGGTGGAATCCGGGCGAGTATCGGGAAAAGGTAGAATCCGTGCGAGTATCGAAAAACTGTCTCGGGGAGTACCGGAAAACGGACGAATCAGTGTCAGGAACGAAAAATGGTGGAATCCGGGCGAGTACCGAGAAAAGGTAGAATCCGTGCGAGTATCGAAAAACTGTCTCGGGGAGTACCGGAAAACGGTCGAATCAGTGTCAGGACTGAAAAATGGTGGAATCCAGGCGAGTATCGGGAAAAGGTAGAATCCGTGCGAGTATCGAAGAACTGTCTCCGGGAGTACCGGAAAACGGTCGAATCACTGTCAGGACCGAAAAATGGTGGAATTCGTCCGAGTACCGGGAAAAGCTAGTATCCTTGCGAGTATCGAAAAACCGTCTCGGGGAGTACCTAAAAACCATCGAATCAGTGTCAGGACCGAAAAATGGTGGAATCCGGGCGAGTACCGCGAAAAGGTAGAATGCGTGCGAGTATCGAAAAACTGTCTCAACGAGTACCGAAAAACGGTCGAATCAGTGTCTGAACCGAAAAATGGTGGAATCCGGGCGACTACCGCGGAAAGGTATAATCCGTGCGAGTATCGAAAAACTGTCTCGGGGAGTACCGGAAAACCATCGAATAAGTGTCAGGACCGAAAAATGGTGGAATCCGGGCGACTACCGCGAAAAGTTAGAATGCGTCTGAGTATCGAAAAACTGTCTCAGGGAGTACCGGAAAACGGTCGAATCAGTGTCTGGACCGAAAAATGGTGGAATCCGAGCGAGTAGCCAGAAAAGGTAGTATCCTTGTGAGTATCGAAAATACGTCTCGGGGAGTACTGGAAAACCATCGAATAAGTGTCATGACCGAAAAATGGTGGAATCCGGGCGAGTACCGTGAAAAGGTAGACTGCGTGCGAGTATCGAACAACTGTCTCGGGGAGTACCGGAAAACGGTCGAATCAGTGTCAGGACCGAAAAATGGTGGAATCCGAACGAGTACCGCGAAAAGGTAGAATGAGTGCGAGTATCGAAAAACTTCTCAGGGAGTATCGGAAAACGGTCGAATCAGTGTCAGGATCGAAAAATGGTGGAATCCGAGCGAGTAGTGAGAAAAGGTAGTATCCTTGCGAGTATCGAAAAACCGTCTCGGGGAGTACGGGAAAACCATCGATTAAGTGTCAGGACCGAAAAATGGTGGAATCCGGGCGACTACCGCGAAAAGGTAGAATGCGTGCGAGTATCGAAAAACTGTCTCGGGGAGTACCGGAAAACGGTCGAATCAGTGTCAGGACCGAAAAATGGTGGAATTCGTCTGAGTACCGGGAAAAGGTAGTATCCTTGCGAGTATCGAAAAACCGTCTCGGGGAGTACTGGAAAACCATCGAATAAGTGTCAGGACCGAAAAATGGTGGAATCCGGGCGACTACCGCGAAAAGTTATAATGCGTGTGAGTATCGAAAAACTGTCTCAGGGAGTACCGGAAAACGGTCGAATCAGTGTCAGGACCGAAAAATGGTGGAATCCGAGCGAGTAGCCAGAAAAGGTAGAATCCGTGCGAGTATCGAAAAACTGTCTCGGGGAGTACCGGAAAACAGACGAATCAGTGTAAGGACCGAAAAATGGTGGAATCCGGGCGAGTACCGAGAAAAGGTAGAATGCGTGCGAGTATCGAAAAACTGTCTCAGGGAGTACCGGAAAACGGTCGAATCAGTGTCAGGACCGAAAAATGGTGGAATCCGTCCGAGTACCGGGAAAAGGTAGTATCCGTCCGAGTATCGAAAAACCTTCTCGGGGAGTACCGGAAAACCATCGAATAGGTGTCAGGACCGAAAAATGGTGGAATCCGGGCGAGTACCGCGAAAAGGTAGAATGAATGCGAGTATCGAAAAACTGTCTCGTGGAGTACCGGAAAACGGTCGAATCAGTGTCAGGGCCGAAAAATGGTGGAATCCGTCCGAGTACCGGGAAAAGGTAGTAACAGTCCGAGTATCGAAAAACTTTCTCGGGGAGTACCGGAAAAACATCGAATAAGTGTCAGGACCGAAAAATGGTGGAATCCGGGCGAGTACCGAGAAAAGGTAGAATGCGTGCGAGTATCGAAAAACTGTCTCAGGGAGTACCGGAAAACGGTCGAATCAGTGTCAGGACCGAAAAATGGTGGAATCCGTCCGAGTACCGGGAAAAGGTAGTATCCGTCCGAGTATCGAAAAACCTTCTCGGGGAGTACCGGAAAACCATCGAATAGGTGTCAGGACCGAAAAATGGTGGAATCCGGGCGAGTACCGCGAAAAGGTAGAATGAATGCGAGTATCGAAAAACTGTCTCAGGGAGTACCGGAAAACGGTCGAATCAGTGTAAGGACCGAAAAATTGTGTAATTCGTCCGAGTACCGGGAAAAGGTAGTATCCTTGGGAGTATCGAAAAATCGTCTCGGGGAGTACCGGAAAACCATCGAATAAGTGTCAGGACCGAAAAATGGTGGAATCCGGGCGAGTACCGCGAAAAGGTAGAATGAATGCGAGTATCGAAAAACTGTCTCGTGGAGTACCGAAAAACGGTCGAATCAGTGTCAGGACCGAAAAATGGTGGAATCCGTCCGAGTACCGGGAAAAGGTAGTATCCGTGCGAGTATCGAAAAACCGTCTCGGGGAGTACCGGAAAAGCATCGAATAAGTGTCAGGACCGAAAAATGGTGGAATCTGGGCGAGTACCGAGAAAAGGTAGAATCCGTGCGAGTATCGAAAAACTGTCTCGGGGAGTACCGGAACACTGTCGAATCAGTGTCAGGACCGAAAAATGGTAGAATTCGTCCGAGTACCGGGAAAAGGTAGTATCCTTGCGAGTATCGAAAAACCGTCTCGGGGAGTACCGGAAAAGTATCGAATAAGTGTCAGGACCGAAAAATGGTGGAATCCGGGCGAGTACCGCGAAAAGGTAGAATGCGTGCGAGTATCGAAAAACTGTCTCGGGGAGTACCGGAAAACGGTCGAATCAGTGTCAGGACCGAAAAATGGTGGAATCCGTCCGAGTACCGGGAAAAGGTAGTAACAGTCCGAGTATCGAAAAACTTTCTCGGGGAGTACCGGAAAAACATCGAATAAGTGTCAGGACCGAAAAATGGTGGAATCCGAGCGAGTACCGCGAAAAGGTAGAATGCGTGCGAGTATCGAAAAACTGTCTCAGGGAGTACCGGAAAACGGTCGAATCAGTGTCAGGACCGAAAAATGGTGGAATCCGTCCGAGTACCGGGAAAAGGTAGTATCCGTCCGAGTATCGAAAAACCGTCTCGGGGAGTACCGGAAAACCATCGAGTAGGTGTCAGGACCGAAAAATGGTAAAATCCGGGCAAGTACCTCGAAAAGGTAGAATGCGTGCGAGTATCGAAAAACTGTCTCAGGGAGTACCGGAAAGCGGTCGAATCAGTGTCAGGACCGAAAACTGGTGGAATCCGTCCGAGTACCGGGAAAAGGTAGTATCCTTGCGAGTATCGAAAAACCGTCTCGGGGAGTACCGGAAAACCATCGAATAAATGTCAGGACCGAAAAATGGTGGAATCCGGGCGACTACCGCGAAAAGGTAGAATGCGTGCGAGTATCGAAAAACTGTCTCGGGGAGTACCGAAAAACGGTCGAATCAGTGTCAGGACGGAAAAATGGTGCAATCCGTCTGAGTACCGGGAAAAGGTAGTATCCGTGCGAGTATCGAAAAACCGTCTCGGGGAGTACCGAAAAAGTATCGAATAAGTGTCAGGACCGAAAAATGGTGGAATCCGGGCGACTACCGTGAAAAGGTAGAATTCGTGCGAGTATCGAAAAACTGTCTCGGGGAGTACCGGAAAACGGTCGAATCAGTGTCAGTACTGAAAAATGGTGGAATCCGGGCGAGTACCGAGAAAAGGTAGAATCCGTGCGAGTATCGAAAAACTGTCTCGGGGAGTACTGGAAAAGCATCGAATAAGTGTCAGGACCGAAAAATGGTGGAATCCGTCCGAGTACCGGGAAAAGGTAGTATCCGTGCGAGTATCGAAAAACCGTCTCGGGGAGTACTGGAAAAGCATCGAATAAGTGTCAGGACCGAAAAATGGTGGAATCCGGGCGAGTACCGGGAAAAGGTAGAATGCGTGCGAGTATCGAAAAACAGTCTCGGGGAGTACCGGAAAACGGTCGAATCAGTGTCAGGACCGAAAAATGGTGGAATCCGTCCGAGTACCGGGAAAAGGTAGTAACAGTCCGAGTATCAAAAAACTTTCTCGGGGAGTACCGGAAAAACATCGAATAAGTGTCAGGACCGAAAAATGGTGGAATCCGAGCGAGTACCGCGAAAAGGTAGAATGTGTGCGAGTATCGAAAAACTGTCTCAGGGAGTACCGGAAAACGGTCGAATCAGTGTCAGGACCGAAAAATTGTGGAATTCGTCCGAGACTCGGGAAAAGGTAGTATCCTTGCGAGTATCGAAAAATCGTCTCGGGCAGTACCGGAAAACCATCGAATAAGTGTCAGGACCGAAAAATGGTGGAATCCGGGCGAGTACCGTGAAAAGGTAGAATGAATGCGAGTGTCGAAAAATTGTCTCGGGGAGTACCGGAAAACGGTCGAATCAGTGTCAGGACCGAAAAATGGTGGAATCCGTCCGAGTACCGGGAAAAGGTAGTAACAGTCCGAGTATCGAAAAACTTTCTCAGGGAGTACCGGAAAAACATCGAATAAGTGTTAGGACCGAAAAATGGTGGAATCCGAGCGACTACCGCGAAAAGGTAGAATGCGTGCGAGTATCGAAAAACTGTCTCAGGGAGTACCGGAAAACGGTCGAATCAGTATCAGGACCGAAAAATGGTGGAATCCGTCCGAGTACCGGGAAAAGGTAGTATCCGTCCGAGTATCGAAAAACCGTCGCGGGGAGTACCGGAAAACCATCGAATAGGTGTCAGGACCGAAAAATGGTAAAATCCGCGCAAGTACCGCGAAAAGGTAGAATGCGTGCGAGTATCGAAAAACTGTCTCAGGGAGTACCGGAAAGCGGTCGAATCAGTGTCAGGACCGAAAACTGGTGGAATCCGTCCGAGTACCGGGAAAAGGTAGTATCCTTGCGAGTATCGAAAAACCGTCTCGGGGAGTACCGGAAAACCATCGAATAAATGTCAGGACCGAAAAATGGTGGAATCCGGGCGACTACCGCGAAAAGGTAGAATGCGTGCGAGTATCGAAAAACTGTCTCGGGGAGTACCGAAAAACGGTCGAATCAGTGTCAGGACGGAAAAATGGTGCAATCCGTCTGAGTACCGGGAAAAGGTAGTATCCGTGCGAGTATCGAAAAACCGTCTCGGGGAGTACCGGAAAAGTATCGAATAAGTGTCAGGACCGAAAAATGGTGGAATCCGGGCGACTACCGCGAAAAGGTAGAATTCGTGCGAGTATCGAAAAACTGTCTCGGGGAGTACCGGAAAACGGTCGAATCAGTGTCAGTACCGAAAAATAGTGGAATCCGGGCGAGTACCGAGAAAAGGTAGAATCCGTGCGAGTATCGAAAAACTGTCTCGGGGAGTACTGGAAAAGCATCGAATAAGTGTCAGGACCGAAAAATGGTGGAATCCGTCCGAGTACCGGGAAAAGGTAGTATCCGTGCGAGTATCGAAAAACCGTCTCGGGGAGTACTGGAAAAGCATCGAATAAGTGTCAGGACCGAAAAATGGTGGAATCCGGGCGAGTACCGGGAAAAGGTAGAATGCGTGCGAGTATCGAAAAACAGTCTCGGGGAGTACCGGAAAACGGTCGAATCAGTGTCAGGACCGAAAAATGGTGGAATCCGTCCGAGTACCGGGAAAAGGTAGTAACAGTCCGAGTATCAAAAAACTTTCTCGGGGAGTACCGGAAAAACATCGAATAAGTGTCAGGACCGAAAAATGGTGGAATCCGAGCGAGTACCGCGAAAAGGTAGAATGCGTGCGAGTATCGAAAAACTGTCTCAGGGAGTACCGGAAAACGGTCGAATCAGTGTCAGGACCGAAAAATTGTGGAATTCGTCCGACTACCGGGAAAAGGTAGTAACAGTCCGAGTATCAAAAAACTTTCTCGGGGAGTACCGGAAAAACATCGAATAAGTGTCAGGACCGAAAAATGGTGGAATCCGAGCGAGTACCGCGAAAAGGTAGAATGCGTGCGAGTATCGAAAAACTGTCTCAGGGAGTACCGGAAAACGGTCGAATCAGTGTCAGGACCGAAAAATGGTGGAATCCGTCCGAGTACCGGGAAAAGGTAGTATCCGTCCGAGTATCGAAAAACCGTCTCGGGGAGTACCGGAAAACCATCGAATAGGTGTCAGGACCGAAAAATGGTGGAATCCTGGCAAGTACCGCGAAAAGGTAGAATGCGTGCGAGTATCGAAAAACTGTCTCGGGGAGTACCGAAAAACGGTCGAATCAGTGTGAGGACGGAAAAATGGTGCAATCCGTCCGAGTTCCGGGAAAAGGTAGTATCCGTGCGAGTATCGAAAAACCGTCTCGGGGAGTACCGGAAAAGTATCGAATAAGTGTCAGGACCGAAAAATGGTGGAATCCGGGCGAGTACCGCAAAAAGGTAGAATGCGTGCGAGTATCGAAAAACCGTCTCGGGGAGTACCAGAAAGCGGTCGAATCAGTGTCAGGACCGAAAACTGGTGGAATCCGTCCGAGTACCGGGAAAAGGTAGTATCCTTGCGAGTATCGAAAAACCGTCTCGGGGAGTACCGGAAAACCATCGAATAAATGTCAGGACCGAAAAATGGTGGAATCCGGGCGACTACCGCGAAAAGGTAGAATGCGTGCGAGTATCGAAAAACTGTCTCATGGAGTACCGGAAAACGGTCGAATCAGTGTCAGGACCGAAAAATTGTGGAATTCGTCCGAGTACCGGGAAAAGGTAGTATCCTTGCGAGTATCGAAAAATCGTCTCGGGGAGTACCGGAAAACCATCGAATAAGTGTCAGGACCGAAAAATGGTGGAATCCGGGCGAGTACCGTGAAAAGGTAGAATGGATGCGAGTGTCGAAAAATTGTCTCGGGGAGTACCGGAAAACGGTCGAATCAGTGTCAGGACCGAAAAATGGTGGAATCCGTCCGAGTACCGGGAAAAGGTAGTATCCGTCCGAGTATCGAAAAACCGTCTCGGGGAGTACCGGAAAACCATCGAATAGGTGTCAGGACCGAAAAATGGTAAAATCCGGGCAAGTACCGCGAAAAGGTAGAATGCGTGCGAGTATCGAAAAACTGTCTCAGGGAGTACCAGAAAGCGGTCGAATCAGTGTCAGGACCGAAAACTGGTGGAATCCGTCCGAGTACCGGGAAAAGGTAGTATCCTTGCGAGTATCGAAAAACCGTCTCGGGGAGTACCGGAAAACCATCGAATAAATGTCAGGACCGAAAAATGGTGGAATCCGAGCGAGTACCGCGAAAAGGTAGAATGCGTGCGAGTATCGAAAAACTGTCTCAGGGAGTACCGGAAAACGGTCGAATCAGTGTCAGGACCGAAAAATTGTGGAATTCGTCCGACTACCGGGAAAAGGTAGTAACAGTCCGAGTATCAAAAAACTTTCTCGGGGAGTACCGGAAAAACATCGAATAAGTGTCAGGACCGAAAAATGGTGGAATCCGAGCGAGTACCGCGAAAAGGTAGAATGCGTGCGAGTATCGAAAAACTGTCTCAGGGAGTACCGGAAAACGGTCGAATCAGTGTCAGGACCGAAAAATGGTGGAATCCGTCCGAGTACCGGGAAAAGGTAGAATGCGTGCGAGTATCGAAAAACAGTCTCGGGGAGTACCGGAAAACGGTCGAATCAGTGTCAGGACCGAAAAATGGTGGAATCCGTCCGAGTACCGGGAAAAGGTAGTAACAGTCCGAGTATCAAAAAACTTTCTCGGGGAGTACCGGAAAAACATCGAATAAGTGTCAGGACCGAAAAATGGTGGAATCCGAGCGAGTACCGCGAAAAGGTAGAATGCGTGCGAGTATCGAAAAACTGTCTCAGGGAGTACCGGAAAACGGTCGAATCAGTGTCAGGACCGAAAAATTGTGGAATTCGTCCGACTACCGGGAAAAGGTAGTAACAGTCCGAGTATCAAAAAACTTTCTCGGGGAGTACCGGAAAAACATCGAATAAGTGTCAGGACCGAAAAATGGTGGAATCCGAGCGAGTACCGCGAAAAGGTAGAATGCGTGCGAGTATCGAAAAACTGTCTCAGGGAGTACCGGAAAACGGTCGAATCAGTGTCAGGACCGAAAAATGGTGGAATCCGTCCGAGTACCGGGAAAAGGTAGTATCCGTCCGAGTATCGAAAAACCGTCTCGGGGAGTACCGGAAAACCATCGAATAGGTGTCAGGACCGAAAAATGGTGGAATCCTGGCAAGTACCGCGAAAAGGTAGAATGCGTGCGAGTATCGAAAAACTGTCTCGGGGAGTACCGAAAAACGGTCGAATCAGTGTGAGGACGGAAAAATGGTGCAATCCGTCCGAGTTCCGGGAAAAGGTAGTATCCGTGCGAGTATCGAAAAACCGTCTCGGGGAGTACCGGAAAAGTATCGAATAAGTGTCAGGACCGAAAAATGGTGGAATCCGGGCGAGTACCGCAAAAAGGTAGAATGCGTGCGAGTATCGAAAAACCGTCTCGGGGAGTACCAGAAAGCGGTCGAATCAGTGTCAGGACCGAAAACTGGTGGAATCCGTCCGAGTACCGGGAAAAGGTAGTATCCTTGCGAGTATCGAAAAACCGTCTCGGGGAGTACCGGAAAACCATCGAATAAATGTCAGGACCGAAAAATGGTGGAATCCGGGCGACTACCGCGAAAAGGTAGAATGCGTGCGAGTATCGAAAAACTGTCTCATGGAGTACCGGAAAACGGTCGAATCAGTGTCAGGACCGAAAAATTGTGGAATTCGTCCGAGTACCGGGAAAAGGTAGTATCCTTGCGAGTATCGAAAAATCGTCTCGGGGAGTACCGGAAAACCATCGAATAAGTGTCAGGACCGAAAAATGGTGGAATCCGGGCGAGTACCGTGAAAAGGTAGAATGGATGCGAGTGTCGAAAAATTGTCTCGGGGAGTACCGGAAAACGGTCGAATCAGTGTCAGGACCGAAAAATGGTGGAATCCGTCCGAGTACCGGGAAAAGGTAGTATCCGTCCGAGTATCGAAAAACCGTCTCGGGGAGTACCGGAAAACCATCGAATAGGTGTCAGGACCGAAAAATGGTAAAATCCGGGCAAGTACCGCGAAAAGGTAGAATGCGTGCGAGTATCGAAAAACTGTCTCAGGGAGTACCAGAAAGCGGTCGAATCAGTGTCAGGACCGAAAACTGGTGGAATCCGTCCGAGTACCGGGAAAAGGTAGTATCCTTGCGAGTATCGAAAAACCGTCTCGGGGAGTACCGGAAAACCATCGAATAAATGTCAGGACCGAAAAATGGTGGAATCCGAGCGAGTACCGCGAAAAGGTAGAATGCGTGCGAGTATCGAAAAACTGTCTCAGGGAGTACCGGAAAACGGTCGAATCAGTGTCAGGACCGAAAAATTGTGGAATTCGTCCGACTACCGGGAAAAGGTAGTAACAGTCCGAGTATCAAAAAACTTTCTCGGGGAGTACCGGAAAAACATCGAATAAGTGTCAGGACCGAAAAATGGTGGAATCCGAGCGAGTACCGCGAAAAGGTAGAATGCGTGCGAGTATCGAAAAACTGTCTCAGGGAGTACCGGAAAACGGTCGAATCAGTGTCAGGACCGAAAAATGGTGGAATCCGTCCGAGTACCGGGAAAAGGTAGAATGCGTGCGAGTATCGAAAAACAGTCTCGGGGAGTACCGGAAAACGGTCGAATCAGTGTCAGGACCGAAAAATGGTGGAATCCGTCCGAGTACCGGGAAAAGGTAGTAACAGTCCGAGTATCAAAAAACTTTCTCGGGGAGTACCGGAAAAACATCGAATAAGTGTCAGGACCGAAAAATGGTGGAATCCGAGCGAGTACCGCGAAAAGGTAGAATGCGTGCGAGTATCGAAAAACTGTCTCAGGGAGTACCGGAAAACGGTCGAATCAGTGTCAGGACCGAAAAATTGTGGAATTCGTCCGACTACCGGGAAAAGGTAGTAACAGTCCGAGTATCAAAAAACTTTCTCGGGGAGTACCGGAAAAACATCGAATAAGTGTCAGGACCGAAAAATGGTGGAATCCGAGCGAGTACCGCGAAAAGGTAGAATGCGTGCGAGTATCGAAAAACTGTCTCAGGGAGTACCGGAAAACGGTCGAATCAGTGTCAGGACCGAAAAATGGTGGAATCCGTCCGAGTACCGGGAAAAGGTAGTATCCGTCCGAGTATCGAAAAACCGTCTCGGGGAGTACCGGAAAACCATCGAATAGGTGTCAGGACCGAAAAATGGTGGAATCCTGGCAAGTACCGCGAAAAGGTAGAATGCGTGCGAGTATCGAAAAACTGTCTCGGGGAGTACCGAAAAACGGTCGAATCAGTGTGAGGACGGAAAAATGGTGCAATCCGTCCGAGTTCCGGGAAAAGGTAGTATCCGTGCGAGTATCGAAAAACCGTCTCGGGGAGTACCGGAAAAGTATCGAATAAGTGTCAGGACCGAAAAATGGTGGAATCCGGGCGAGTACCGCAAAAAGGTAGAATGCGTGCGAGTATCGAAAAACCGTCTCGGGGAGTACCAGAAAGCGGTCGAATCAGTGTCAGGACCGAAAACTGGTGGAATCCGTCCGAGTACCGGGAAAAGGTAGTATCCTTGCGAGTATCGAAAAACCGTCTCGGGGAGTACCGGAAAACCATCGAATAAATGTCAGGACCGAAAAATGGTGGAATCCGGGCGACTACCGCGAAAAGGTAGAATGCGTGCGAGTATCGAAAAACTGTCTCATGGAGTACCGGAAAACGGTCGAATCAGTGTCAGGACCGAAAAATTGTGGAATTCGTCCGAGTACCGGGAAAAGGTAGTATCCTTGCGAGTATCGAAAAATCGTCTCGGGGAGTACCGGAAAACCATCGAATAAGTGTCAGGACCGAAAAATGGTGGAATCCGGGCGAGTACCGTGAAAAGGTAGAATGGATGCGAGTGTCGAAAAATTGTCTCGGGGAGTACCGGAAAACGGTCGAATCAGTGTCAGGACCGAAAAATGGTGGAATCCGTCCGAGTACCGGGAAAAGGTAGTATCCGTCCGAGTATCGAAAAACCGTCTCGGGGAGTACCGGAAAACCATCGAATAGGTGTCAGGACCGAAAAATGGTAAAATCCGGGCAAGTACCGCGAAAAGGTAGAATGCGTGCGAGTATCGAAAAACTGTCTCAGGGAGTACCAGAAAGCGGTCGAATCAGTGTCAGGACCGAAAACTGGTGGAATCCGTCCGAGTACCGGGAAAAGGTAGTATCCTTGCGAGTATCGAAAAACCGTCTCGGGGAGTACCGGAAAACCATCGAATAAATGTCAGGACCGAAAAATGGTGGAATCCGAGCGAGTACCGCGAAAAGGTAGAATGCGTGCGAGTATCGAAAAACTGTCTCAGGGAGTACCGGAAAACGGTCGAATCAGTGTCAGGACCGAAAAATTGTGGAATTCGTCCGACTACCGGGAAAAGGTAGTAACAGTCCGAGTATCAAAAAACTTTCTCGGGGAGTACCGGAAAAACATCGAATAAGTGTCAGGACCGAAAAATGGTGGAATCCGAGCGAGTACCGCGAAAAGGTAGAATGCGTGCGAGTATCGAAAAACTGTCTCAGGGAGTACCGGAAAACGGTCGAATCAGTGTCAGGACCGAAAAATGGTGGAATCCGTCCGAGTACCGGGAAAAGGTAGTATCCGTCCGAGTATCGAAAAACCGTCTCGGGGAGTACCGGAAAACCATCGAATAGGTGTCAGGACCGAAAAATGGTGGAATCCTGGCAAGTACCGCGAAAAGGTAGAATGCGTGCGAGTATCGAAAAACTGTCTCGGGGAGTACCGAAAAACGGTCGAATCAGTGTGAGGACGGAAAAATGGTGCAATCCGTCCGAGTTCCGGGAAAAGGTAGTATCCGTGCGAGTATCGAAAAACCGTCTCGGGGAGTACCGGAAAAGTATCGAATAAGTGTCAGGACCGAAAAATGGTGGAATCCGGGCGAGTACCGCAAAAAGGTAGAATGCGTGCGAGTATCGAAAAACCGTCTCGGGGAGTACCAGAAAGCGGTCGAATCAGTGTCAGGACCGAAAACTGGTGGAATCCGTCCGAGTACCGGGAAAAGGTAGTATCCTTGCGAGTATCGAAAAACCGTCTCGGGGAGTACCGGAAAACCATCGAATAAATGTCAGGACCGAAAAATGGTGGAATCCGGGCGACTACCGCGAAAAGGTAGAATGCGTGCGAGTATCGAAAAACTGTCTCATGGAGTACCGGAAAACGGTCGAATCAGTGTCAGGACCGAAAAATTGTGGAATTCGTCCGAGTACCGGGAAGAGGTAGTATCCTTGCGAGTATCGAAAAATCGTCTCGGGGAGTACCGGAAAACCATCGAATAAGTGTCAGGACCGAAAAATGGTGGAATCCGGGCGAGTACCGTGAAAAGGTAGAATGGATGCGAGTGTCGAAAAATTGTCTCGGGGAGTACCGGAAAACGGTCGAATCAGTGTCAGGACCGAAAAATGGTGGAATCCGTCCGAGTACCGGGAAAAGGTAGTATCCGTCCGAGTATCGAAAAACCGTCTCGGGGAGTACCGGAAAACCATCGAATAGGTGTCAGGACCGAAAAATGGTAAAATCCGGGCAAGTACCGCGAAAAGGTAGAATGCGTGCGAGTATCGAAAAACTGTCTCAGGGAGTACCAGAAAGCGGTCGAATCAGTGTCAGGACCGAAAACTGGTGGAATCCGTCCGAGTACCGGGAAAAGGAAGTATCCTTGCGAGTATCGAAAAACCGTCTCGGGGAGTACCGGAAAACCATCGAATAAATGTCAGGACCGAAAAATGGTGGAATCCGGGCGACTACCGCGAAAAGGTAGAATGCGTGCGAGTATCGAAAAACTGTCTCGGGGAGTACCGAAAAACGGTCGAATCAGTGTCAGGACGGAAAAATGGTGCAATCCGTCTGAGTACCGGGAAAAGGTAGTATCCGTGCGAGTATCGAAAAACCGTCTCGGGGAGTACCGGAAAAGTATCGAATAAGTGTCAGGACCGAAAAATGGTGGAATCCGGGCGACTACCGCGAAAAGGTAGAATTCGTGAGAGTATCGAAAAACAGTCTCGGGGAGTACCGGAAAACGGTCGAATCAGTGTCAGGACCGAAAAATGGTGGAATCCGTCCGAGTACCGGGAAAAGGTAGTAACAGTCCGAGTATCAAAAAACTTTCTCGGGGAGTACCGGAAAAACATCGAATAAGTGTCAGGACCGAAAAATGGTGGAATCCGAGCGAGTACCGCGAAAAGGTAGAATGCGTGCGAGTATCGAAAAACTGTCTCAGGGAGTACCGGAAAACTGTCGAATCAGTGTCAGGACCGAAAAATTGTGGAATTCGTCCGAGTACCGGGAAAAGGTAGTATCCTTGCGAGTATCGAAAAATCGTCTCGGGGAGTACCAGAAAACCATCGAATAAGTGTCAGGACCGAAACATGGTGGAATCCGGGCGAGTACCGTGAAAAGGTAGAATGAATGCGAGTGTCGAAAAATTGTCTCGGGGAGTACCGGAAAACGGTCGAATCAGTGTCAGGACCGAAAAATGGTGGAATCCGTCCGAGTACCGGGAAAAGGTAGTAACAGTCCGAGTATCGAAAAACTTTCTCGGGGAGTACCGGAAAAACATCGAATAAGTGTCAGGACCGAAAAATGGTGGAATCCGAGCGAGTACCGCGAAAAGGTAGAATGCGTGCGAGTATCGAAAAACTGTCTCAGGGAGTACCGGAAAACGGTCGAATCAGTGTCAGGACCGAAAAATGGTGGAATCCGGGCGAGTACCGAGAAAAGGTAGAATCCGTGCGAGTATCGAAAAACTGTCTCGGGGAGTACCGGAAAACTGTCGAATCAGTGTCAGGACCGAAAAATGGTGGAATTCGTCCGAGTACCGGGAAAAGGTAGTATCCTTGCGAGTATCGAAAAACCGTCTCGGGGAGTACCGGAAAACCATCGAATAAATTTCAGGACCGAAAAATGGTGGAATCCGGGCGAGTACCGCGAAAAGGTAGAATGCGTGCGAGTATCGAAAAACTGTCTCGGGGAGTACCGAAAAACGGTCGAATCAGTGTCAGGTCCGAAAACTGGTGGAATCCGTCCGAGTACCGGGAAAAGGTAGTATCCTTGCGAGTATCGAAAAATCGTCTCGGGGAGTACCGGAAAACCATCGAATAAGTGTCAGGACCGAAAAATGGTGGAATCCGGGCGAGTACCGCGAAAAGGTAGAATGAATGCGAGTGTCGAAAAATTGTCTCGGGGAGTACCGGAAAACGGTCGAATCAGTGTCAGGACCGAAAAATGGTGGAATCCGTCCGAGTACCGGGAAAAGGTAGTATCCGTCCGAGTATCGAAAAACTTTCTCGGGGAGTACCGGAAAAACATCGAATAAGTGTCAGGACCGAAAAATGGTGGAATCCGAGCGAGTACCGCGAAAAGGTAGAATGCGTGCGAGTATCGAAAAACTGTCTCAGGGAGTACCGGAAAACGGTCGAATCAGTGTCAGGACCGAAAAATGGTGGAATCCGTCCGAGTACCGGGAAAAGGTAGTATCCGTCCGAGTATCGAAAAACCGTCTCGGGGAGTACCGGAAAACCATCGAATAGGTGTCAGGACCGAAAAATGGTAAAATCCGGGCAAGTACCGCGAAAAGGTAGAATGCGTGCGAGTATCGAAAAACTGTCTCAGGGAGTACCAGAAAGCGGTCGAATCAGTGTCAGGACCGAAAACTGGTGGAATCCGTCCGAGTACCGGGAAAAGGTAGTATCCTTGCGAGTATCGAAAAATCGTCTCGGGGAGTACCGGAAAACCATCGAATAAGTGTCAGGACCGAAAAATGGTGGAATCCGGGCGAGTACCGCGAAAAGGTAGAATGAATGCGAGTGTCGAAAAATTGTCTCGGGGAGTACCGGAAAACGGTCGAATCAGTGTCAGGACCGAAAAATGGTGGAATCCGTCCGAGTACCGGGAAAAGGTAGTAACAGTCCGAGTATCGAAAAACTTTCTCGGGGAGTACCGGAAAAACATCGAATAAGTGTCAGGACCGAAAAATGGTGGAATCCGAGCGAGTACCGCGAAAAGGTAGAATGCGTGCGAGTATCGAAAAACTGTCTCAGGGAGTACCGGAAAACGGTCGAATCAGTGTCAGGACCGAAAAATTGTGGAATTCGTCCGAGTACCAGGAAAAGGTAGTATCCTTGCGAGTATCGAAAAATCGTCTCGGGGAGTACCGGAAAACCATCGAATAAGTGTCAGGACCGAAAAATGGTGGAATCCGGGCGAGTACCGTGAAAAGGTAGAATGAATGCGAGTGTCGAAAAATTGTCTCGGGGAGTACCGGAAAACGGTCGAATCAGTGTCAGGACCGAAAAATGGTGGAATCTGTCCGAGTACCGGGAAAAGGTAGTAACAGTCCGAGTATCGAAAAACTTTCTCGGGGAGTACCGGAAAAACATCGAATAAGTGTCAGGACCGAAAAATGGTGGAATCCGAGCGAGTACCGCGAAAAGGTAGAATGCGTGCGAGTATCGAAAAACTGTCTCAGGGAGTACCGGAAAACAGTCGAATCAGCGTCAGGACCGAAAAATTGTGGAATTCGTCCGAGTACCGGGAAAAGGTAGTATCCTTGCGAGTATCGAAAAATCGTCTCGGGGAGTACCGGAAAACCATCGAATAGGTGTCAGGACCGAAAAATGGTAAAATCCGGGCAAGTACCGCGAAAAGGTAGAATGCGTGCGAGTATCGAAAAACTGTCTCAGGGAGTACCAGAAAGCGGTCGAATCAGTGTCAGGACCGAAAACTGGTGGAATCCGTCCGAGTACCGGGAAAAGGTAGTAACCGTCCGAGTATCGAAAAACTGTCTTGGGGAGTACCGAAAAACCATCGAATAATTATCAGGACCGAAAAATGGTGGAATCCGGGCAAGTACCGCGAAAAGGTAGAATGCGTGCGAGTATCGAAAAACTGTCTCAGGGAGTACTGGAAAACGGTCGAATCAGTGTCAGGACCGAAAAATGGTGGAATCCGTCCGAGTACCGGGAAAAGGTAGTATCCGTCCGAGTATCGAAAAACCGTCTCGGGGAGTACCGGAAAACCATCGAATAGGTGTCAGGACCGAAAAATGGTGGAATACGGGCAAGTACCGCGAAAAGGTAGAATGCGTGCGAGTATCGAAAAACTGTCTCGGGGAGTACTGGAAAGCGGTCGAATCAGTGTCAGGACCGAAAACTGGTGGAATCCGTCCGAGTACGGGGAAAAGGTAGTATCCGTCCGAGTATCGAAAAACCGTCTCGAGGAGTACGGGAAAACCATCGAATAAGTGTCAGGACCGAAAAATGGTGGAATCTGGTCGAGTACCGAGAAAATGTAGAATGCGTGCGAGTATCGAAAAACTGTGTCGGGGAGTACCGGAAAACTGTCGAATCAGTGTCAGGACCGAAAAATGGTAGAATTCGTCCGAGTACCGGGAAAAGGTAGTATTCTTGCGAGTATCGAAAAACCGTCCCGGGGAGTACCGGAAAACCATCGAATAAATGTTAGGACCGAAAAATGGTGGAATCCGGGCGACTACCGTGAAAAGGTAGAATGCGTGCGAGTATCGAAAAACTGTCTCGGGGAGTACCGAAAAACGGTCGAATCAGTGTGAGGACGGAAAAATGGTGCAATCCGTCCGAGTTCCGGGAAAAGGTAGTGTCCGTGCGAGTATCGAAAAACCGTGTCGGGGAGTACCGGAAGAGTATCGAATAAGTGTCAGGACCGAAAAATGGTGGAATCCGGGCGAGTACCGCGAAAAGGTAGAATGCGTGCGAGTATCGAAAAACTGTCTCGGGGAGTACCGGAAAACGGTCGAATCAGTGTCAGGACCGAAAAATGGTGGAATCCGTCCGAGTACCGGGAAAAGGTAGTAACAGTCCGAGTATCGAAAAACTTTCTCGGGGAGTACCGAAAAACGGTCGAATCTGTGTGAGGACGGAAAAATGGTGCAATCCGTCCGAGTTCCGGGAAAAGGTAGTATCCGTGCGAGTATCGAAAAACCGTCTCGGGGAGTACCGGAAAAGTATCGAATAAGTGTCAGGACCGAAAAATGGTGGAATCCGGGCGAGTACTGGGAAAAGGTAGTATCCGTCCGAGTATCGAAAAACCGTCTCGGGGAGTACCGGAAAACCATCGAATAAGTGTCAGGACCGAAAAATGGTGGAATCTGGTCGAGTACCGAGAAAATGTAGAATCCGTACGAGTATCGAAAAACTGTCTCGGGGAGTACCGGAAAACGGTCGAATTAGTGTCAGGACCGAAAAATGGTGGAATCCGCGCGAGTACCGAGAAAAGGTAGAATCCGTGCGAGTATCGAAAAACTGTCTCGGGGAGTACCGGAAAACTGTCGAATCAGTGTCAGGGCCGAAAAATGGTAGAATTCGTCCGAGTACCGGGAAAAGGTAGTATCCTTGCGAGTATCGAAAAACCGTCTCGGGGAGTACCGGAAAAGTATCGAATAAGTGTCAGGACCGAAAAATGGTGGAATCCGGGCGAGTACCGCTAAAAGGTAGAATGCGTGCGAGTATCGAAAAACTGTCTCGGGGAGTACCGGAAAACGGTCGAATCAGTGTCAGGACCGAAAAATGGTGGAATCCGTCCGAGTACCGGGAAAAGGTAGTAACAGTCCGAGTATCGAAAAACTTTCTCGAGGAGTACCGGAAAAACATCGATTAAGTGTCAGGACCGAAAAATGGTGGAATCCGAGCGAGTACCGCGAAAAGGTAGAATGCGTGCGAGTATCGAAAAACTGTCTCAGGGAGTACCGGAAAACGGTCGAATCAGTGTCAGGACCGAAAAATTGTGGAATTCGTCCGAGTACCGGGAAAAGGTAGTCCTTGCGAGTATCGAAAAATCGTCTCGGGGAGTACCGGAAAACCATAGAATAAGTGTCAGGACCGAAAAATGGTGGAATCCGGGCGAGTACCGTGAAAAGGTAGAATGAATGCGAGTGTCGAAAAATTGTCTCGGGGAGTACCGGAAAACGGTCGAATCAGTGTCAGGACCGAAAAATGGTGGAATCCGTCCGAGTACCGGGAAAAGGTAGTAACCGTCCGAGTATCGAAAAACTGTCTCGGGGAGTACCGGAAAACCATCGAATAACTGTCAGGACCGAAAAATGGTGGAATCCGGGCAAGTACCGCGAAAAGGTAGAATGCGTGCGAGTATCGAAACACTGTCTCAGGGAGTACTGGAAAACGGTCGAATCAGTGTCAGGACGGAAAAATGGTGCAATCCGTCCGAGTTCCGGGAAAAGGTAGTATCCGTGCGAGTATCGAAAAACCGTCTCGGGGAGTACCGGAAAAGTATCGAATAAGTGTCAGGACCGAAAAATGGTGGAATCCGGGCGAGTACCGCAAAAAGGTAGAATGCGTGCGAGTATCGAAAAACTGTCTCGGGGAGTACCGGAAAACGGTCGTATGAGTGTCAGGACCGAAAAATGGTGGAATCCGTCCGAGTACCGGGAAAAGGTAGTAACAGTCCGAGTATCGAAAAACTTTCTCGGGGAGTACCGGAAAAACATCGAATAAGTGTTAAGACCGAAAAATGGTGGATTCCGAGCGAGTACCGCGAAAAGGTAGAATGCGTGCGAGTATCGAAAAACTGTCTCAGGGAGTACCGGAAAACGGTCGAATCAGTGTTAGGACCGAAAAATGGTGGAATTCGTCCGAGTACCGGGAAAAGGTAGTATCCTTGCGAGTATCGAAAAATCGTCTCGGGAAGTACCGGAAAAACATCAAATAAGTGTCAGGACCGAAAAATGGTGGAATCCGAGCGAGTACCGCGAAAAGGTAGAATGCGTGCGAGTATCGAAAAACTGTCTCAGGGAGTACCGGAAAACGGTCGAATCAGTGTCAGGACCGAAAAATTGTGAAATTCGTCCGAGTACCGGGAAAAGGTAGTATCCTTGCGAGTATCGAAAAATCGTCTCGGGGAGTACCGGAAAACCATCGAATAAGTGTCAGGACCGAAAAATGGTGGAATCCGGGCGAGTACCGTGAAAAGGTAGAATGAATGCGAGTGTCGAAAAATTGTCTCGGGGAGTACTGGAAAACGGTCGAATCAGTGTCAGGACCGAAAAATGGTGGAATCCGTCCGAGTACCGGGAAAAGGTAGTATCCGTCCGAGTATCGAAAAACCGTCTCGGGGAGTACAGGAAAACCATCGAATAAGTGTCAGGACCGAAAAATGGTGGAATCCGGTCGAGTACCGAGAAAATGTAGAATCCGTGCGAGTATCGAAAAACTGTCTCAGGGAGTACCGGAAAACGGTCGAATCAGTGTCAGGACCGAAAAATGGTGGAATCCGGGCGAGTACCGAGAAAAGGTAGAATCCGTGCGAGTATCGAAAAACTGTCTCGGGGAGTACCGGAAAACTGTCGAATCAGTGTCAGGACCGAAAAATGGTGGAATTCGTCCGAGTACCGGGAAAAGGTAGTATCCTTGCGAGTATCGAAAAACCGTCTCGGGGAGTACCGGAAAACCATCGAATAAATTTCAGGACCGAAAAATGGTGGATTCCGGGCGAGTACCGCGAAAAGGTAGAATGCGTGCGAGTATCGAAAAACTGTCTCGGGGAGTACCGAAAAACGGTCGAATCAGTGTCAGGTCCGAAAAATGGTTGAATCCGTCCGAGTACCCGGAAAAGGTAGTATCCGTGCGAGTATCGAAAAACCGTCTCGGGGAGTACCGGAAAAGCATCGAATAAGTGTCAGGACCGAAAAATGGTGGAATCCGGGCGAGTACCGTGAAAAGGTAGAATGCGTGCGAGTATCGAAAAACTGTCTCGGGGAGTACCGGAAAACTGTAGAATCAGTGTCAGGACCGAAAAATGGTGGAATCCGTCCGAGTACCGGGAAAAGGTAGTAACAGTCCGAGTATCGAAAAACTTTCTAGGGGAGTACCGGAAAAACATCGAATAAGTGTCGGGACCGAAAAATGGTGGAATCCGAGCGAGTACCGCGAAAAGGTAGAATGCGTGCGAGTACCGAAAAACTGTCTCAGGGAGTACCGGAAAACGGTCGAATCAGTGTCAGGACCGAAAAATTGTGGAATTCGTCCGAGTACTGGGAAAAGGTAGTATCCTTGCGAGTATCGAAAAATCGTCTCGGGGAGTACCGGAAAACCATCGAATAAGTGTCAGGACCGAAAAATGGTGGAATCCGGGCGAGTACCGTGAAAAGGTAGAATGAATGCAAGTGTCGAAAAATTGTCTCGGGGAGTACCGGAAAACGGTCGAATCAGTGTCAGGACCGAAAAATGGTGGAATCCGTCCGAGTACCGGGAAAAGGTAGTATCCGTCCGAGTATCGAAAAACCGTCTCGGGGAGTACCGGAAAACCATCGAATAAGTGTCAGGACCGAAAAATGGTGGAATCTGGTCGAGTACCGAGAAAATGTAGAATCCGTACGAGTATCGAAAAACTGTCTCGGGGAGTACCGGAAAACGGTCGAATTAGTGTCAGGACCGAAAAATGGTGGAATCCGGGCGAGTACCGAGAAAAGGTAGAATCCGTGCGAGTATCGAAAAACTGTCTCGGGGAGTACCGGAACACTGTCGAATCAGTGTCAGGACCGAAAAATGGTAGAATTCGTCCGAGTACCGGGAAAAGGTAGTATCCTTGCGAGTATCGAAAAACCGTCTCGGGGAGTACCGGAAAAGTATCGAATAAGTGTCAGGACCGAAAAATGGTGGAATCCGGGCGAGTACCGCGAAAAGGTAGAATGCGTGCGAGTATCGAAAAACTGTCTCGGGGAGTACCGGAAAACGGTCGAATCAGTGTCAGGACCGAAAAATGGTGGAATCCGTCCGAGTACCGGGAAAAGGTAGTAACAGTCCGAGTATCGAAAAACTTTCTCGGGGAGTACCGGAAAAACATCGATTAAGTGTCAGGACCGAAAAATGGTGGAATCCGAGCGAGTACCGCGAAAAGGTAGAATGCGTGCGAGTATCGAAAAACTGTCTCAGGGAGTACCGGAAAACGGTCGAATCAGTGTCAGGACCGAAAAATTGTGGAATTCGTCCGAGTACCGGGAAAAGGTAGTATCCTTGCGAGTATCGAAAAATCGTCTCGGGGAGTACCGGAAAACCATAGAATAAGTGTCAGGACCGAAAAATGGTGGAATCCGGGCGAGTACCGTGAAAAGGTAGAATGAATGCGAGTGTCGAAAAATTGTCTCAGGGAGTACCGGAAAACCATCGAATAAGTGTCAGGACCGAAAAATGGTGGAATCTGGTCGAGTACGGAGAAAATGTAGAATCCGTACGAGTATCGAAAAACTGTCTCGGGGAGTACCGGAAAACGGTCGAATTAGTGTCAGGACCGAAAAATGGTGGAATCCGGGCGAGTACCGAGAAAAGGTAGAATCCGTGCGAGTATCGAAAAACTGTCTCGGGGAGTACCGGAACACTGTCGAATCAGTGTCAGGACCGAAAAATGGTAGAATTCGTCCGAGTACCGGGAAAAGGTAGTATCCTTGCGAGTATCGAAAAACCGTCTCGGGGAGTACCGGAAAAGTATCGAATAAGTGTCAGGACCGAAAAATGGTGGAATCCGGGCGAGTACCGCGAAAAGGTAGAATGCGTGCGAGTATCGAAAAACTGTCTCGGGGAGTACCGGAAAACGGTCGAATCAGTGTCAGGACTGAAAAATGGTGGAATCCGTCCGAGTACCGGGAAAAGGTAGTATCCGTCCGAGAATCGAAAAACCGTCTCGGGGAGTACCGGAAAACCATCGAATAAGTGTCAGGACGGAAAAATGGTGGAATCCGGGCGAGTACCGCGAAAAGATTGAATGCGTGCGAGTATCGAGAAACTGTCTCAGGGAGTACCGGAAAACGGTCGAATCAGTGTCAGGACTGAAAAATGGTGGAATCCGTCCGAGTACCGGGAAAAGGTAGTATCCTTGCGAGTATCGAAAAACCGTCTCGGGGAGTACCGGAAAACCATCGAATAAGTGTCAGGACCGAAAAATGGTGGAATCCGGGCGAGTACCGCGAAAAGGTAGAATGCATGCGAGTATCGAAAAATTGTCTCGGGGAGTACCGTAAAACGGTCGAATCAGTGTCAGGACCGAAAAATGGTGGAATCCGTCCGAGTACCGGGAAAAGGCAGTATCCGTCCGAGTATCGAAAAACTGTCTCGGGGAGTACCGAAAAACCATCGAATAACTGTCAGGACCGAAAAATGGTGGAATCCGGGCAAGTACCGCGAAAAGGTAGAATGCGTGCGAGTATCGAAAAACTCTCTCAGGGAGTACCGAAAAACGGTCGAATTAGTGTCAGGACCGAAAAATGGTGCAATCCGTCCGACTACCGGGAAAAGGTAGTATCCGTGCGAGTCTCGAAAAACCGTCTCGGGGAGTACCGGAAAACCATCGAATAGGTGTCAGGACCGAAAAATGGTAAAATCCGGGCAAGTACCGCGAAAAGGTAGAATGCGTGCGAGTATCGAAAAACCGTCTCGGGGAGTACCAAAAAATCATCGAATAAGTGTCAGGACCGAAAAATGGTGGAATCCGGGCGAGTACCGGGGAAAGGAAGAATGCGAGCGACTATAGAAAAACTGTCTCGGGGAGTACCGGAAAACAGTCGAATCAGTGTCCGGACCGAAAAATGGTGGAATCCGGGCGAGTATCAAGAAAAGGTACAATCCGTGCGAGTATCGAAAAACTGTCTCGGGGAGTAACGGAAAACGGTCGAATCAGTGTCAGGGCCGAAAAATGGTGTTATTCGTCCGAGTACCGGGAAAAGGTAGTATCCTTGTGAGTATCGAAAAACCGTCTCGGGGAGTACCGGAAAACCATCGAATAAGTGTTAGGACCGAAAAATGGTGGAATCCGAGCGAGTACCGCGAAATGGTAGAATGCGTGCGAGTATCGAAAAACTGTCTCAGGGAGTACCGGAAATGGGTCGAATCAGTGTCAGGACCGAAAAATGGTGGAATCCGTCCCACTACCGGGAAAAGGTAGTATCCATGCGAGTCTCGAAAAACCGTCTCGGGGAGTACCGGAAAAGCATCGAATAAGTGTCAGGACCGAAAAATTGTGGAATCCGGGCGAGTACCGGGGAAAGGAAGAATGCGAGCGACTATAGAAAAACTGTCTCGGGGAGTACCGGAAAACAGTCGAATCAGTGTCCGGACCGAAAAATGGTGGAATCCGGGCGAGTATCAAGAAAAGGTAGAATCCGTGCGAGTATCGAAAAACTGTCTCGGGGAGTACCGGAAAACGGTCGAATCAGTGTCAGGGCCGAAAAATGGTGTTATTCGTCCGAGTACCGGGAAAAGGTAGTATCCTTGTGAGTATCGAAAAACCATCTCGGGGAGTACCGGAAAACCATCGAATAAGTGTCAGGACCGAATAATGGTGGAATCCGGGCGAGTACCGGGAAAAGGTAGAATGCGTGCGAGTATCGAAAAACTGTCTCAGGGAGTACCGGAAAACGGTCGAATTAGTGTCAGGACCGAAAAATGGTGGAATCCGTCAGAGTATCTGGAAAAGGTAGTATCCGTGCGAGTATCGAAAAACTGTCTCGGGCCTTACCGGAAAACGGTCGAATCAGTGTTAGGACCGAAAAAAGGTGGAATTCGTCCGAGTACCGGGAAAAGGTAGTATCCTTGCGAGTATCGAAAAACTGTCTCGGGGAGTACCGGAAAATCATCGAATAAGTGTCAGGACCGAAAAATGGTGGAATCCGGGCGAGTACCGCGAAAAGGTAGAATGCGTGCGAGTATCGAAAATCTGTCTCCGGGAGTACCGGAAAACGGTCGAATCAGTGTCAGGACCGAAAAATGGTGGAATCCGTCCGAGTACCGGGAAAAGGTATTATCCGTGCGAGTATCGAACAACCGTCTCAGGGAGTACCGGAAAACCATCGAATAAGTGTCAGGACCGAAAAATGGTGGAATCCGGGCGAGTACCGCGAAAAGGTAGAATCCGTGCGAGTATCGAAAAACTGTCTCGGGCCTTATCGGAAAACGGTCGAATCAGTGTGAGGACCGAAAAATGGTGGAATTCGTCCGAGTACCGGGAAAAGGTAGTATCCTTGCGAGTATCGAAAAACTGTCTCGGGGAGTACCGGAAAATCATCGAATAAGTGTCAGGACCGAAAAATGGTGGAATCCGGGCGAGTACCGCGAAAAGGTAAAATGCGTGCGAGTATCGAAAATCTGTCTCCGGGAGTACCGGAAAACGGTCGAATCAGTGTCAGGACCGAAAAATGGTGGAATCCGTCCGAGTACCGGGAAAAGGTAGTATCCGTGCGAGTATCGAACAACCGTCTCGGGAAGTACCGAAAAACCATCGAATAAGTGTCAGGACCGAAAAATGGTGGAATCCGGGCGAGTACCGGGAAAAGGTAGAATCCTTGCGAGTACCAAAAAACTGTCTCGGGGAGTACCGGAAAACGGTCGAATCAGTGTCAGGACCGAAAAATGGTGGAATTCGTCTGAGTGACGGGAAAAGGTAGTATCCTTGCGAGTATCGAAAAACCGTCTCGGGGAGTACCGGAAAACCATCGAATAAGTGTCAGGACCGAAGAATGGTGGAATCCGGGCGAGTACCGCGAAAAGGTAGAATGCGTGCGAGTATCGAAAAACTGTCTCAGGGAGTACCGGAAAACGGTCGAATCATTGTCAGGACCGAAAAATGGTGGAATCCGTCCGAGTACCGGGAAAAGGTAGTATCCGTACGAGTACCGGGAAAAGGTAGTTTCCGTGCAAGTATCGAAAGACCGTCTCAGGAAGTACCGGAGAACGGTCGAATCAGTGTCAGGACCGAAAAATGGTGGAATTCGTCCGAGTTCCGGGGAAAGGTAGTAGCCTTGCGATTATCGAAAAACCGTCTCGGGGAGTACCGAAAAACCATCGAATAAGTGTCAGGACCGAAAAATGGTGGAATCCGGGCGAGTACCGCGAAAAGGTAGAATGCGTGCGAGTATCGAAAATCTGTCTCCGGGAGTACCGGAAAACGGTCGAATCAGTGTCAGGACCGAAAAATGGTGGAATCCGTCCCACTACCGGGAAAAGGTAGTATCCGTGCGAGTATCGAACAACCGTCTCGGGGAGTACCGAAAAACCATCGAATAAGTGTCAGGACCGAAAAATGGTGGAATCCGGGCGAGTACCGGGAAAAGGTAGAATCCGTGCGAGTATCGAAAAACTGTCTCAGGGAGTACCGGAAAACGGTCGAATCAGTGTCAGGACCGAAAAATGGTGGAATTCGTCCGAGTACCGGGAAAAGGTAGTATCCTTGCGAGTATCGAAAAATTGTCTCGGGGAGTACCGAAAAATCATCGAATAAGTGTCAGGACCGAAAAATGGTGGAATCCGGGCGAGTACCGCGAAAAGGTAGAATGCGTGCGAGTATCGAAAATCTGTCTCCGGGAGTACCGGAAAACGGTCGAATCAGTGTTAGGACCGAAAAATAGTGGAATCCGTCCCACTACCGGGAAAAGGTAGTATCCTTGCGAGTATCGAACAACCGTCTCGGGGAGTACCGAAAAACCATTGAATAAGTGTCAGAACCGAAAAATGGTGGAATCCGGGCGAGTATCGGGAAAAGGTAGAATCCGTGCGAGTATCGAAAAACTGTCTCGGGGAGTACCGGAAAACGGTCGAATCAGTGTCAGGACCGAAAAATGGTGGAATCCGTCCGAGTACCGGGAAAAGGTAGTATCCTTGCGAGTATCGAAAAATTGTCTCGGGGAGTACCGAAAAATCATCGAATAAGTGTCAGGACCGAAAAATGGTGGAATCCGTGCGAGTACCGCGAAAAGGTAGAATGCGTGCGAGTATCGAAAATCTGTCTCCGGGAGTACCGGAAAACGGTCGAATCAGTGTCAGGACCGAAAAATGGTGGAATCCGTCCCACTACCGGGAAAAGGTAGTATCCGTGCGAGTATCGAACAACCGTCTCGGGGAGTACCGAAAAACCATCGAATAAGTGTCAGGACCGAAAAATGGTGGAATCCGGGCGAGTACCGGGAAAAGGTAGAATCCGTGCGAGTATCGAAAAACTGTCTCGGGGAGTACCGAAAAACGGTCGAATCAGTGTCAGGACCGAAAAATGGTGGAATTCGTCCGAGTAACGGGAAAAGGTAGTATCCTTGCGAGTATCGAAAAACTGTCTCGGGGAGTACCGGAAAACCATCGAATAAGTGTCAGGACCGAAGAATGGTGGAATCCGGGCGAGTACCGCGAAAAGGTAGAATGCGTGCGAGTATCGAAAAACTGTCTCAGGGAGTACCGGAAAACGGTTGAATCATTGTCAGGACCGAAAAATGGTGGAATCCGTCCGAGTACCGGGAAAAGGTAGTATTCGTGCGAGTACCGGGAAAAGGTAGTTTCCGTGAAAGTATCGAAAGACCGTCTCAGGAAGTACCGAAAAACGGTCGAATCAGTGTCAGGACCGAAAAATGGTGGAATTCGTCCGAGTACCGGGGAAAGGTAGTAGCCTTGCGATTATCGAAAAACCGTCTCGGGGAGTACCGGAAAACCATCGAATAAGTGTCAGGACCGAAAAATGGTGGAATCCGGGCGAGTACCGCGAAAAGGTACAATGCGAGCGAGTATCGAAAAACTGTCTCGGGGAGTACCGGAAAACAGTCAAATCAGTGTCCGGACCGAAAAATGGTGGAATCCGGGCGAGTATCGGGAAAAGGTAGAATCCGTGCGAGTATCGAAAAACTGTCTCGGGGAGGACCGAAAACTGGTGGAATCCGTCCGAGTACCGGGAAAAGGTAGTATCCTTGTGAGTATCGAAAAACCGTCTCGGGGAGTACCGGAAAACCATCGAATAGGTGTCAGGACCGAATAATGGTGGAATCCGGGCGAGTACCGGGAAAAGGTAGAATGCGTGCGAGTATCGAAAAACTGTCTCAGGGAGTACCGGAAAACGGTCGAATCAGGTCAGGACCGAAGAATGATGGAATCTGTCCGAGTACCGGGAAAAGGTAGTATCCGTTCGAGTATCGAAAAACGGTCTCGGCGAGTACCGGAAAACGGTCGAATCAGGTGAGGACCGAAAAATGGTGGAATCCGTCCGAGTACCGGGAAAAGGTAGTATCCGTGCAAGTATCGAAAAACGGTCTCGGGGAGTACCGAAAAACCATCGAATAAGTGTCAGGACCGAAAAATGGTGGAATCCGGGCGAGTACCGCGAAAAGGTAGAATGCGAGCGAGTATCGAAAAACTGTCTCGGGGAGTACCGGAAAACAGTCGAATCAGTGTCCGGACCGACAAATGGTGGAATCCGGGCGAGTATCTGGAAAAGGTAGAATCCGTGCGAGTATCGAAAAACTGTCTCGGGGAGTACCGAAAAATGGTAGAATCAGTGTCAGGACCGAAAAATGGTGGAATCCGGGCTAGTACCGCGAAAAGGTAGAATGCGTGCGAGTATCGAAAAACCGTCTCGGGGAGTAGCGGAAAACCATCGAATAAGTGTCAGGACCGAAAAATGGTGGAATCTGTCCGAGTACCGGGAAAAGGTAGTATCCGTCCGAGTATCGAAAAACCGTCTCGGGGAGTACCGAAAAATGGTAGAATCAGTGTCAGGACCGAAAAATGGTGGAATCCGGGCGAGTACCGGGAAAAGGTAGTATCCGTCCGAGTATCGAAAAACCGTCTCGGGGAATACCGGGAAACCATAGAATAAGTGTCAGGGCCGAAAAATGGTGGAATCCGGGCGAGTACCGAGAAAAGGTAGAATTCGTGCGAGTATCGAAAAACTGTCTCGGGGAGTACCGGAAAACGGTCGAATCAGGTCAGGACCGAAAAATGGTGGAATCCGTCCGAGTACCGGGAAAAGGTAGTATCCGTGCGAGTATCGAAAAACGGTCTCGGGGAGTACCGAAAAACCATCGAATAAGTGTCAGGACCGAAAAATGGTGGAATCCGGGCGAGTACCGCGAAAAGGTAGAATGCGAGCGAGTATCGAAAAACTGTCTCGGGGAGTACCGGAAAACAGTCGAATAAGTGTCCGGACCGACAAATGGTGGAATCCGGGCGAGTATCTGGAAAAGGTAGAATCCGTGCGAGTATCGAAAAACTGTCTCGGGGATTACCAAAAAATGGTAGAATCAGTGTCAGGACCGAAAAATGGTGGAATCCGGGCTAGTACCGCGAAAAGGTAGAATGCGTGCGAGTATCGAAAAACCGTCTCGGGGAGTAGCGAAAAACCATCGAATAAGTGTCAGGACCGAAAAATGGTGGAATCTGTCCGAGTACCGGGAAAAGGTAGTATCCGTCCGAGTATCGAAAAACCGTCTCGGGGAGTACCGAAAAATGGTAGAATCAGTGTCAGGACCGAAAAATGGTGGAATCCGGGCGAGTACCGGGAAAAGGTAGTATCCGTCCGAGTATCGAAAAACCGTCTCGGGGAATACCGGAAAACCATAGAATAAGTGTCAGGGCCGAAAAATGGTGGAATCCGGGCGAGTACCGAGAAAAGGTAGAATTCGTGCGAGTATCGAAAAACTGTCTCGGGGAGTACCGAAAAACGGTCGAATCAGTGTCAGGACCGAAAAATGGTGGAATTCGTCCGAGTACCGGGAAAAGGTAGTATCCTTGCGAGTATCGAAAAACCGTCTCGGGGAGTACCGGAAAACGGTCGAATCAGTGTCAGGACCGAAAAATGGTGGAATCCGTCCGAGTACTGGGAAAAGGTAGTATCCTTGCGAGTATCGAAAAACCGTCTCGGGGAGAACCGGAAAACAGTCTAATCAGTGTCAGGACCGAAAAATGGTGCAATCCGGGCGAGTGCCGCGAAAAGGTAGAATCCGTGCGAGTGTAGAAAAACGATCTCGGGGACTACCGGAAAACGGTCGAATGAGTGTCAGGACCGAAAAATGGTGGAATCCGTCCGAGTACCGGGAAAAGGTAGTATTCGTCCGAGTATCGAAAAATCGTCTCGGGGAGTACTGGAAAACCATCGAATAAGTGTCAAGACCGAAAAATGGTGGAATCCAGGCGAGTACCGCGAAAAGGTAGAATGCGTGCGAGTATCGAAAAACTGTCTCGGGGAGTACCGGAAAACGGTCGAATCAGTGTCAGGACCGAAAAAAGGTGGAATCCGTCCGAGTACCGGGAAAAGGTAGTATCCGTCCGAGTATCGAAAAACCGTCTCGGGGAGTACCGAAAAAGCATCGAATAAGTGTCAGAACCGAAAAATGGTGGAATCTGGGCGAGTACCGGGAAAAGGTAGAATCCGTGCGAGTATCGAAAAACGGTCTCGGGGAGTACCGGAAAACGGTCGAATCGGTGTCAGGACCGAAAAATGGTGGAATTCGTCCGAGTAACGGGAAAAGGTAGTATCCTTGCGAGTATCGAAAAACTGTCTCGGGGAGTACCGGAAAACCATCGAATAAGTGTCAGGACCGAAGAATGGTGGAATCCGGGCGAGTACCGCGAAAAGGTAGAATGCGTGCGAGTATCGAAAAACTGTCTCAGGGAGTACCGGAAAACGGTCGAATCATTGTCAGGACCGAAAAATGGTGGAATCCGTCCGAGTACCGGGAAAAGGTAGTATCCGTACGAGTACCGGGAAAAGGTAGTTTCCGTGCAAGTATCGAAAGACCGTCTCAGGAAGTACCGGAGAACGGTCGAATCAGTGTCAGGACCGAAAAATGGTGGAATTCGTCCGAGTTCCGGGGAAAGGTAGTAGCCTTGCGATTATCGAAAAACCGTCTCGGGGAGTACCGAAAAACCATCGAATAAGTGTCAGGACCGAAAAATGGTGGAATCCGGGCGAGTACCGCGAAAAGGTAGAATGCGTGCGAGTATCGAAAATCTGTCTCCGGGAGTACCGAAAAACGGTCGAATCAGTGTCAGGACCGAAAAATGGTGGAATCCGTCCCACTACCGGGAAAAGGTAGTATCCGTGCGAGTATCGAACAACCGTCTCGGGGAGTACCGAAAAACCATCGAATAAGTGTCAGGACCGAAAAATGGTGGAATCCGGGCGAGTACCGGGAAAAGGTAGAGTCCGTGCGAGTATCGAAAAACTGTCTCAGGGAGTACCGGAAAACGGTCGAATCAGTGTCAGGACCGAAAAATGGTGGAATTCGTCCGAGTACCGGGAAAAGGTAGTATCCTTGCGAGTATCGAAAAATTGTCTCGGGGAGTACCGAAAAATCATCGAATAAGTGTCAGGACCGAAAAATGGTGGAATCCGGGCGAGTACCGCGAAAAGGTAGAATGCGTGCGAGTATCGAAAATCTGTCTCCGGGAGTACCGGAAAACGGTCGAATCAGTGTTAGGACCGAAAAATAGTGGAATCCGTCCCACTACCGGGAAAAGGTAGTATCCTTGCGAGTATCGAACAACCGTCTCGGGGAGTACCGAAAAACCATTGAATAAGTGTCAGAACCGAAAAATGGTGGAATCCGGGCGAGTATCGGGAAAAGGTAGAATCCGTGCGAGTATCGAAAAACTGTCTCGGGGAGTACCGGAAAACGGTCGAATCAGTGTTAGGACCGAAAAATAGTGGAATCCGTCCCACTACCGGGAAAAGGTAGTATCCTTGCGAGTATCGAACAACCATCTCGGGGAGTACCGAAAAACCATCGAATAAGTGT
The DNA here is from genome assembly GCA_946000715.1 of Vitis cinerea var. helleri x Vitis riparia. Classification (NCBI taxonomy): domain Eukaryota; kingdom Viridiplantae; phylum Streptophyta; class Magnoliopsida; order Vitales; family Vitaceae; genus Vitis; species Vitis cinerea var. helleri x Vitis riparia. The sequence continues at coordinate 19,194,012 of OX254020.1, forward strand.
CAGAACCGAAAAATGGTGGAATCCGGGCGAGTAGCGAGAAAAGGTAGTATCCTTGCGAGTATCGAAAAACCGTCTCGGGGAGTACCGGAAAACCATCGAATAACTGTCAGGACCGAAAAATGGTGGAATTCGGGCGAGTACCGCGAAAAGGTAGAATGCGAGCGAGTATAGAAAAACTGTCTCGGGGAGTACCGGAAAACAGTCGAATCAATGTCCGGACCGAAAAATGGTGGAATCCGGGCGAGTATCAAGAAAAGGTAGAATCCGTGCGAGTATCGAAAAACTGTCTCGGGGAGTACCGGAAAACGATCGAATCAGTGTCAGGACCTAAAAATGGTGTTACTCGTCCGAGTACCGGGAAAAGGTAGTATCCTTGTGAGTATCGAAAAACCGTCTCGGGGAGTACCGGAAAACCATCGAATAAGTGTCAGGACCGAAAAATGGTGGAATCCGGGCGAGTATCGGGAAAAGGTAGAATGCGTGCGAGTATCGAAAAACTGTCTCAGGGAGTACCAAAAAAACGGTCGAATCAGTGTCAGGACCGAAAAATGGTGGAATCTGTCCGAGTACCGGGAAAAGGTAGTAACAGTCCGAGTATCGAAAAACTGTCTCGGGGAGTACAGGAAAACCATCAAATAAGTGTCAGGACCGAAAAATGGTGGAATCCGAGCGAGTACCGCGAAAAGGTAGAATGCGTGCGAGTATCGAAAAACTGTCTCAGGGAGTACCGGAAAACGGTCGAATCAGTGTCAGGACCGAAAAATTGTGGAATTCGTCCGAGTACCGGGAAAAGGTAGTATCCTTGCGAGTATCGAAACATCGTCTTGGGGAGTACCGGAAAACCATCGAATAAGTGTCAGGACTGAAAAATGGTGGAATCCGGGCGAGTATCGCGAAAAGGTAGAATGAATGCGAGTGTCGAAAAATTGTCTCGGGGAGTACCGGAAAACCATCGAATAACTGTCAGGACCGAAAAATGGTGGAATCCGGGCAAGTACCGCGAAAAGGTAGAATGCGTGCGAGTATCGAAAAACTGTCTCGGGGAGTACCGGAAAACGGTCGAATCAGTGTCAGGACCGAAAACTAGTGGAATCCGTCCGAGTACCGGGAAAAGGTAGTATCCGTCCGAGTACCGGGAAAAGGTAGTAACCGTCCGAGTATCGAAAAACAGTCTCGGGGAGTACCGGAAAACTATCGAATAACTGTCAGGACCGAAAAATGGTGGAATCCGGGCAAGTACCGCGAAAAGGTAGAATGCGTGCGAGTATCGGGAAACTGTCTCGGGGAGTACCGGAAAACGGTCGAATCAGTGTCAGGACCGAATACTGGTGGAATCCGTCTGAGTACCGGGAAAAGGTAGTATCCGTCCGAGTATCAAAAAACCGTCTCGGGGAGTACGGGAAAACCATCGAATAAGTGTCAGGACCGAAAAATGGTGGAATCTGGTCGAGTACCGACAAAATGTAGAATCCGTGCGAGTATCGAAAAACTGTCACGGGGAGTACCGGAAAACGGTAGAATCAGTGTCAGGACCGAAAAATGGTGGAATACGGGCGAGTACCGAGAAAAGGTAGAATCCGTGCGAGTATCGAAAAACTGTCTCGGGGAGTACCGGAAAACTGTCGAATCAGTGTTAGGACCGAAAAATGGTGGAATTCGTCCGAGTACCGGGAAAAGGTAGTATCCGTGCGAGTATCGAAAAACCGTCTCGGGGAGTACCGGAAAAGTATCGAATAAGTGTCAGGACCGAAAAATGGTGGAATCCGGGCGAGTACCGCGAAAAGGTAGAATGCGTGCGAGTATCGAAAAACTGTCTCAGGGAGTACCGGAAAACGGTCGAATCAGTGTCAGGACCGAAAAATTGTGGAATTCGTCCGAGTACCGGGAAAAGGTAGTATCCTTGCGAGTATCGAAAAATCGTCTTGGGGAGTACCGGAAAACCATCGAATAAGTGTCAGGACCGAAAAATGGTGGAATCCGGGCGAGTATCGCGAAAAGGTAGAATGAATGCGAGTGTCGAAAAATTGTCTCGGGGAGTACCGGAAAACCATCGATTAACTGTCGGGACCGAAAAATGGTGGAATCCGGGCAAGTACCGCGAAAAGGTAGAATGCGTGCGAGTATCGAAAAACTGTCTCGGGGAGTACCGAAAAACGGTCGAATCAGTGTCAGGACCGAAAACTGGTGGAATCCGTCCGAGTACCGGGAAAAGGTAGTAACCGTCCGAGTATCGAAAAACAGTCTCGGGGAGTACCAGAAAACCATCGAATAACTGTCAGGACCGAAAAATGGTGGAATCCGGGCAAGTACCGCGAAAAGGTAGAATGCGTGCGAGTATCGAGAAACTGTCTCGCGGAGTACCGAAAAACGGTCGAATCAGTGTCAGGACCAAAAAATGGTGGAATTCGTCCGAGTACCGGGAAAAGGTAGTATCCTTGCGAGTTTCGAAAAACCGTCTCGGGGAGTACCGGAAAACCATCGAATAAGTGTCAGGACCGAAAAATGGTGGAATCCGGGTGAGTACCGCGAAAAGGTAGAATGCGTGCGAGTATCGAAAAACTGTCTCGGGGAGTACCGGAAAACGGTCGAATCAGTGTCAGGACCGAAAAATGGTGGAATTCGTCCGAGTACCGGGAAAAGGTAGTATCCTTGCGAGTATCGAAAAACACTCTCGGGGAGTACCGGGAAACCATCGAATTAGTGTCAGGACCGAAAAATGGTGGAATCCGGGCGAGTACCGCGGAAAGGTAGAATGCGAGCGAGTATAGAAAAACTGTCTCGGGGAGTACCGGAAAATAGTCGAATCAGTGTCCGGACCGAAAAATGGTGGAATCCAAGCGAGTATCAAGAAAAGGTAGAATCCGTGCGAGTATCGAAAAACTGTCTCGGGGAGTACCGGAAAACGGTCGAATCAGTGTCAGGGCCGAAAAATGGTGTTATTCGTCCGAGTACCGGGAAAATGTAGTATCCTTGTGAGTATCGAAAAACCGTCTCGGGGAGTACCGGAAAACCATCGAATAAGTGTTAGGACCGAAAAATGGTGGAATCCGAGCGACTACCGCGAAAAGGTAGAATGCGTGCGAGTATCGAAAAACTGTCTCAGGGAGTACCGGAAAACGGTCGATTCAGTGTCAGGACCGAAAAATGGTGGAATTCGTCTGAGTACCGGGAAAAGGTAGTATCCTTGCAAGTATCGAAAAACCGTCTCGGGGAGTACCGGAAAACCATCGAATAAGTGTCAGGACCGAAAAATGGTGGAATCCGGGCGAGTATCGGGAAAAGGTGGAATGCGTGCGAGTATCGAAAAACTGTCTCAGGGAGTACCGAAAAACGGTCGATTTAGTGTCAGGACCGAAAAATGGTGGAATTCGTCCGAGTACCGGGAAAAGGTAGTATCCTTGCAAGTATCGAAAAACTGTCTCGGGGAGTACCGAAAAACGGTCGAATCAGTGTCAGGACCGAAAAATGGTGGAATCCGGGCGAGTATCGCGAAAAGGTAGAATGAATGCGAGTGTCGAAAAATTGTCTCGGGGAGTACCGGAAAACCATCGAATAACTGTCAGGACCGAAAAATGGTGGAATCCGGGCAAGTACCGCGAAAAGGTAGAATGCGTGCGAGTATCGAAAAACTGTCTCGGGGAGTACCGGAAAACGGTCGAATCAGTGTCAGGACCGAAAACTAGTGGAATCCGTCCGAGTACCGGGAAAAGGTAGTATCCGTCCGAGTACCGGGAAAAGGTAGTAACCGTCCGAGTATCGAAAAACAGTCTCGGGGAGTACCGGAAAACTATCGAATAACTGTCAGGACCGAAAAATGGTGGAATCCGGGCAAGTACCGCGAAAAGGTAGAATGCGTGCGAGTATCGGGAAACTGTCTCGGGGAGTACCGGAAAACGGTCGAATCAGTGTCAGGACCGAATACTGGTGGAATCCGTCTGAGTACCGGGAAAAGGTAGTATCCGTCCGAGTATCAAAAAACCGTCTCGGGGAGTACGGGAAAACCATCGAATAAGTGTCAGGACCGAAAAATGGTGGAATCTGGTCGAGTACCGACAAAATGTAGAATCCGTGCGAGTATCGAAAAACTGTCACGGGGAGTACCGGAAAACGGTAGAATCAGTGTCAGGACCGAAAAATGGTGGAATACGGGCGAGTACCGAGAAAAGGTAGAATCCGTGCGAGTATCGAAAAACTGTCTCGGGGAGTACCGGAAAACTGTCGAATCAGTGTCAGGACCGAAAAATGGTGGAATTCGTCCGAGTACCGGGAAAAGGTAGTATCCGTGCGAGTATCGAAAAACCGTCTCGGGGAGTACCGGAAAAGTATCGAATAAGTGTCAGGACCGAAAAATGGTGGAATCCGGGCGAGTACCGCGAAAAGGTAGAATGCGTGCGAGTATCGAAAAACTGTCTCAGGGAGTACCGGAAAACGGTCGAATCAGTGTCAGGACCGAAAAATTGTGGAATTCGTCCGAGTACCGGGAAAAGGTAGTATCCTTGCGAGTATCGAAAAATCGTCTTGGGGAGTACCGGAAAACCATCGAATAAGTGTCAGGACCGAAAAATGGTGGAATCCGGGCGAGTATCGCGAAAAGGTAGAATGAATGCGAGTGTCGAAAAATTGTCTCGGGGAGTACCGGAAAACCATCGATTAACTGTCGGGACCGAAAAATGGTGGAATCCGGGCAACTACCGCGAAAAGGTAGAATGCGTGCGAGTATCGAAAAACTGTCTCGGGGAGTACCGAAAAACGGTCGAATCAGTGTCAGGACCGAAAACTGGTGGAATCCGTCCGAGTACCGGGAAAAGGTAGTAACCGTCCGAGTATCGAAAAACAGTCTCGGGGAGTACCAGAAAACCATCGAATAACTGTCAGGACCGAAAAATGGTGGAATCCGGGCAAGTACCGCGAAAAGGTAGAATGCGTGCGAGTATCGAGAAACTGTCTCGCGGAGTACCGAAAAACGGTCGAATCAGTGTCAGGACCAAAAAATGGTGGAATTCGTCCGAGTACCGGGAAAAGGTAGTATCCTTGCGAGTTTCGAAAAACCGTCTCGGGGAGTACCGGAAAACCATCGAATAAGTGTCAGGACCGAAAAATGGTGGAATCCGGGTGAGTACCGCGAAAAGGTAGAATGCGTGCGAGTATCGAAAAACTGTCTCGGGGAGTACCGGAAAACGGTCGAATCAGTGTCAGGACCGAAAAATGGTGGAATTCGTCCGAGTACCGGGAAAAGGTAGTATCCTTGCGAGTATCGAAAAACACTCTCGGGGAGTACCGGGAAACCATCGAATTAGTGTCAGGACCGAAAAATGGTGGAATCCGGGCGAGTACCGCGGAAAGGTAGAATGCGAGCGAGTATAGAAAAACTGTCTCGGGGAGTACCGGAAAATAGTCGAATCAGTGTCCGGACCGAAAAATGGTGGAATCCAGGCGAGTATCAAGAAAAGGTAGAATCCGTGCGAGTATCGAAAAACTGTCTCGGGGAGTACCGGAAAACGGTCGAATCAGTGTCAGGGCCGAAAAATGGTGTTATTCGTCCGAGTACCGGGAAAATGTAGTATCCTTGTGAGTATCGAAAAACCGTCTCGGGGAGTACCGGAAAACCATCGAATAAGTGTTAGGACCGAAAAATGGTGGAATCCGAGCGACTACCGCGAAAAGGTAGAATGCGTGCGAGTATCGAAAAACTGTCTCAGGGAGTACCGGAAAACGGTCGATTCAGTGTCAGGACCGAAAAATGGTGGAATTCGTCTGAGTACCGGGAAAAGGTAGTATCCTTGCAAGTATCGAAAAACCGTCTCGGGGAGTACCGGAAAACCATCGAATAAGTGTCAGGACCGAAAAATGGTGGAATCCGGGCGAGTATCGGGAAAAGGTGGAATGCGTGCGAGTATCGAAAAACTGTCTCAGGGAGTACCGAAAAACGGTCGATTTAGTGTCAGGACCGAAAAATGGTGGAATTCGTCCGAGTACCGGGAAAAGGTAGTATCCTTGCAAGTATCGAAAAACCGTCTCGGGGAGTACCGAAAAACGGTCGAATCAGTGTCAGGACCGAAAAATGGTGGAATCCGGGCGAGTACAGCGTAAAGGTAGAATCCGTGCGAGTATCGAAAAACGATATCGGGGATCACCGGAAAACGGTCGAATCAGTGTCAGGACCGAAAAATGGTGGAATCCGGGCGAGTACCGTGAAAAGGTAGAATCCGTACGAGTATCGAAAAACTGTCTCGGGGAGTACCGGAAAACGGTCGAATCAGTGTCAGGACCGAAAAATGGTGGAATTCGTCCGAGTACCGGGAAAAGGTAGTATCCTTGCGAGTATCGAAAAACCGTCTCGGGGAGTACCGAAAAAACATCGAATAAGTGTCAGGAACGAAAAATGGTGGAATCCGGGTGAGTACCGCGAAAAGGTAGAATGCGTGCGAGTATCGAAAAACCGTCTCGGGGAGTACCGGAAAACCATCGAATAAGTGTCAGGATCGAAAAATGGTGGAATCCGTCCGAGTACAGGGAAAAGGTAGTATCCTTTCGAGTATCGAAAAACCGTCTCGGGGAGTACCGGGAAACCATCGAATAAGTGTCAGGACCGAAAAATGGTGGAATCCGGGCGAGTACCGCGGAAAGGTAGAATGCGAGCGAGTATAGAAAAACTGTCTCGGGGAGTACCGGAAAACAGTCGAATCAGTGTCCGGACCGAAAAATGGTGGAATCCGGGCGAGTATCAAGAAAAGGTAGAATCCGTGCGAGTATCGAAAAACTGTCTCGGGGAGTACCGGAAAACGGTCAAATCAGTGTCAGGGCCGAAAAATGGTGTTATTCGTCCGAGTACCGGGAAAATGTAGTATCCTTGTGAGTATCGAAAAACCGTCTCGGGGAGTACCGAAAAACCATCGAATAAGTGTCAGGACCGAAAAATGGTGGAATCCGGGCGAATACCGCGAAAAGGTAGAATGCATGCGAGTATCGAAAAATTGTCTCCGGGAGTACCGGAAAACGGTCGAATCAGTGTCAGGACCGAAAAATGGTGGAATCCGGGCGAGTACAGCGTAAAGGTAGAATCCGTGCGAGTATCAAAAAACGATCTCGGGGAATACCGGAAAACGGTCGAATCAGTGTCGGGACCGAAAAATGGTGGAATCCGGGCGAGTACCGTGAAAAGGTAGAATCCGTACTAGTATCGAAAAACTGTCTCGGGGAGTACCGGAAAACGGTCGAATCAGTGTCAGGACCGAAAAATGGTGGAATTCGTCCGAGTACCGGGAAAAGGTAGTATCCTTGCGAGTATCGAAAAACTGTCTCGGGGAGTACCGGAAAACCATCGAATAAGTGTCAGGACCGAAAAATGGTGGAATCCGTCCGAGTATCGGGAAAATGTAGTATCCTTGCGAGTATCGAAAAACCGTCTCGGGGAGTACCGGAAAATGGTCGAATGAGTGTCAAGACCGAAAAATGGTGAAATCCGAGCGAGTACCGCGAAAAGGTAGAATGCGTGCGAGTATCGAAAAACTGTCTCGGGGAGTACCGGAAAACGGTCGAATCAGTGTCAGGACCGAAAACTGGTGGAATCCGTCCGAGTACCGGGAAAAGGTAGTATCCGTGCGAGTATCGAAAAACCGTCTCGGGGAGTACCGGAAAAGCATCGAATAAGTGTCAAGACCGGAAAATGGTGGAATCCGGGCGAGTACCGCGAAAAGGTAGAATGCGTGCGAGTATCGCAAAACTGTCTCGGGGAGTACCGGAAAACGGTCGAATCAGTGTCAGGACCGAAAACTGGTGGAATCCGTCCGAGTACCGGGAAAAGGTAGTATCTTTGCGAGTATCGAAAAACCGTCGAATAAGTGTCAGGACCGAAAAATGGTGGAATCTGGGCGAGTACCGCGAAAAGGTAGAATGCATGCGAGTATCAAAAAACGATCTCGGGGAATACCGGAAAACGGTCGAATCAGTGTCGGGACCAAAAAATGGTGGAATCCGGGCGAGTACCGTGAAAAGGTAGAATCCGTACTAGTATCGAAAAATTGTCTCCGGGAGTACCGGAAAACGGTCGAATCAGTGTCAGGACCGAAAAATGGTGGAATCCGGGCGAGTACAGCGTAAAGGTAGAATCCGTGCGAGTATCAAAAAACGATCTCGGGGAATACCGGAAAACGGTCGAATTAGTGTCGGGACCAAAAAATGGTGGAATCCGGGCGAGTACCGTGAAAAGGTAGAATCCGTACTAGTATCGAAAAACTGTCTCGGGGAGTACCGGAAAACGGTCGAATCAGTGTCAGGACCGAAAAATGGTGGAATTCGTCCGAGTACCGGGAAAAGGTAGTATCCTTGCGAGTATCGAAAAACCGTCTCGGGGAGTACCGGAAAACCATCGAATAAATGTCAGGACCGAAAAATGGTGGAATCCGGGCGACTTCCGCGAAAAGGTAGAATGCGTGCGAGTATCGAAAAACTGTCTCGGGGAGTACCGGAAAACGGTCGAATCAGTGTCAGGACCGAAAAATGGTGGAATCCGTCCGAGTACCGGGAAAAGGTAGTATCCGTGCGAGTATCGAAAAACCGTCTCGGGGAGTACCGGAAAAGCATCGAATAAGTGTCAGGACCGAAAAATGGTGGAATCCGGGCGAGTACCGGGAAAAGGTAGAATCCGTGCGAGTATCGAAAAACTGTCTCAGGGAGTACCGGAAAACGGTAGAATCAGTGTCAGGATCGAAAAATGGTGGAATCCGGGCGAGTACCGAGAAAAGGTAGAATCCGTGCGAGTATCGAAAAACTGTCTCGGGCCTTACCGGAAAACGGTCGAATCAGTGTTAGGACCGAAAAATGGTGGAATTCGTCCGAGTACCGGGAAAAGGTAGTATCCTTGCGAGTATCGAAAAACCGTCTCGGGGAGTACCGGAAAACCATCGAATAAATGTCAGGACCGAAAAATGGTGGAATCCGGGCGAGTACCGGGAAAAGGTAGAATCCGTGCGAGTATCGAAAAACTGTCTCGGGGAGTACCGGAAAACAGTCGAATCAGTGTCCGGACCGAAAAATGGCGGAATCCGGGCGACTACCGCGAAAAGGTAGAATGCGTGCGAATATCGAAAAACTGTCTCGGGGAGTACCGGAAAACGGTCGAATCAGTGTCAGGACCGAAAAATGGTGGAATCCGTCCGAGTACCGGGAAAAGGTAGTATCCTTGCGAGTATCGAAAAACCGTCTCGGGGAGTACCGGAAAACCATCGAATAAGTGTCAGGACCGAAGAATGGTGGAATCCGGGCGATTACCGCGAAAAGGTAGAATGTGTGCGAGTATCGAAAAGCTGTCTCAGGGAGTACCAGAAAACGGTCGAATCAGTGTCAGGACCGAAAAATGGTGGAATCCGGGCGAGTACCGCGAAAAGGTAGAATGCGTGCGAGTATCGAAAATCTGTCTCCGGGAGTACCGGAAAACGGTCGAATCAGTGTCAGGACCGAAAAATGGTGGAATCCGTCCGAGTACCGGGAAAAGGTAGTATCCGTGCGAGTATCGAACAACCGTCTCGGGGAGTACCAGAAAACAATCGAATAAGTGTCAAGATCGAAAAATGGTGGAATCTGGGCGAGTACCGGGAAAAGGTAGAATCCGTGCGAGTATCGAAAAACTGTCTCGGGGAGTACCGGAAAACGGTCGAATCAGTGTTAGGACCGAAAAATGGTGGAATTCGTCCGAGTACCGGGAAAAGGTAGTATCCTTGCGAGTATCGAAAAACCGTCTCGGGGAGTACCGGAAAACCATCGAATAAATGTCAGGACCGAAAAATGGTGGAATCCGGGCGAGTACCGGGAAAAGGTAGAATCCGTGCGAGTATCGAAAAACTGTCTCGGGGAGTACCGGAAAACAGTCGAATCAGTGTCCGGACCGAAAAATGGTGGAATCCGGGCGACTACCGCGAAAAGGTAGAATGCGTGCGAATATCGAAAAACTGTCTCGGGGAGTACCGGAAAACGGTCGAATCAGTGTCAGGACCGAAAAATGGTGGAATCCGTCCGAGTACCGGGAAAAGGTAGTATCCTTGCGAGTATCGAAAAACCGTCTCGGGGAGTACCGGAAAACCATCGAATAAGTGTCAGGACCGAAGAATGGTGGAATCCGGGCGATTACCGCGAAAAGGTAGAATGTGTGCGAGTATCGAAAAGCTGTCTCAGGGAGTACCGGAAAACGGTCGAATCAGTGTCAGGACCGAAAAATGGTGGAATCCGGGCGAGTACCGCGAAAAGGTAGAATGCGTGCGAGTATCGAAAATCTGTCTCCGGGAGTACCGGAAAACGGTCGAATCAGTGTCAGGACCGAAAAATGGTGGAATCCGTCCGAGTACCGGGAAAAGGTAGTATCCGTGCGAGTATCGAACAACCGTCTCGGGGAGTACCAGAAAACAATCGAATAAGTGTCAAGATCGAAAAATGGTGGAATCTGGGCGAGTACCGGGAAAAGGTAGAATCCGTGCGAGTATCGAAAAACTGTCTCGGGGAGTACCGGAAAACGGTCGAATCAGTGTTAGGACCGAAAAATGGTGGAATTCGTCCGAGTACCGGGAAAAGGTAGTATCCTTGCGAGTATCGAAAAACCGTCTCGGGGAGTACCGGAAAACCATCGAATAAATGTCAGGACCGAAAAATGGTGGAATCCGGGCGACTTCCGCGAAAAGGTAGAATGCGTGCGAGTATCGAAAAACTGTCTAGGGGAGTACCGGAAAACGGTTGAATCGGTGTCAGGACCGAAAAATGGTGGAATCCGTCCGAGTACCGGGAAAAGATAGTATCCGTGCGAGTATCGAAAAACCGTCTCGGGGAGTACCGGAAAAGCATCGAATAAGTGTCAGGACCGAAAAATGGTGGAATCCGGGCGAGTACCGGGAAAAGGTAGAATCCGTGCGAGTATCGAAAAACTGTCTCGGGGAGTACCGGAAAACGGTCGAATCAGTGTTAGGACCGAAAAATGGCGGAATTCGTCCGAGTACCGGGAAAAGGTAGTATCCTTTCGAGTATCGAAAAACCGTCTCGGGGAGTACCGTAAAACCATCGAATAAGTGTCAGGACCGAAGAATGGTGGAATCCGGGCGAGTACCGCGAAAAGGTAGAATGCGTGCGAGTATCGAAAAGCTGTCTCAGGGAGTACCGGAAAACGGTCGAATCAGTGTCAGAACCGAAAAATGGTGCAATCCGGGCGAGTATCGGGAAAAGGTAGAATCCGTGCGAGTATCGAAAAACTGTCTCGGGGAGTACCGGAAAACGGTCGAATCAGTGTCAGGTCCGGAAAATGGTGGAATTCGTCCGAGTACCGAGAAAAGGTAGTATCCTTGTGAGTATCAAAAAACCGTCTCGGGGAGTACCAGAAAACCATCGAATAAGTGTCAGGACCGAAAAATGGTGGAATCCGGGCGAGTACCGCGAAAAGGTAGAATCCGTGGGAGTATCGAAAAACTGTCTCGGGGAGTACCGGAAAACGGTAGAATCAGTGTCAGGACCGAAAAATGGTGGAATCCGGGCGAGTACCGAGAAAAGGTAGAATCCGTGCGAGTATCGAAAAACTCTCTCGGGCCTTACCGGAAAACGGTCGAATCAGTGTTAGGACCGAAAAATGGTGGAATTCGTCCGAGTACCGGGAAAAGGTAGTATCCTTGCGAGTATCGAAAAACCGTCTCGGGCAGTACCGGAAAATCATCGAATAAGTGTCAGGACCGAAAAATGGTGGAATCCGGGCGAGTACCGCGAAAAGGTAGAATGCGTGCGAGTATCGAAAATCTGTCTCCGGGAGTACCGGAAAACGGTCGAATCAGTGTCAGGACCGAAAAATGGTGGAATCCGTCCGAGTACCGCGAAAAGGTAGTATCCGTGCGAGTATCGAACAACCGTCTCGGGGAGTACCAGAAAACAATCGAATAAGTGTCAAGATCGAAAAATGGTGGAATCTGGGCGAGTACCGGGGGAAAGGTAGAATCCGTGCGAGTATCGAAAAACTGTCTCGGGGAGTACCGGAAAACGGTCGAATCAGTGTCAGGACCGAAAAATGGTGGAATTCGTCCGAGTAACGGGAAAAGGTAGTATCCTTGCGAGTATCGAAAAACCGTCTCGGGGAGTACCGGAAAACCATCGAATAAGTGTCAGGACCGAAAAATGGTGGAATCCGGGTGAGTACCGCGAAAAGGTAGAATGCGAGCGAGTATCGAAAAACTGTCTCCGGGAGTACCAGAAAACAGTCGAATCAGTGTCCGGACCGACAAATGGTGGAATCCGGGCGAGTATCGGGAAAAGGTAGAATCCGTGCGAGTATCGAAAAACTGTCTCGGGGTGTACCGGAAAACGGTCGAATCAGTGTCAGGACCGAAAAATGGTGGAATTCGTCCGAGTACCGGGAAAAGGTAGTATCCTTGCGAGTATCGAAAAACCGTCTCGATGAGTACCAGAAAACTATCGAATAAGTGTCAGGACCGAAGAATGGTGGAATCCGGTCGAGTACCGCGAAAAGGTAGAATGCGTGCGATTATCGAAAAACTGTCTCAGGGAGTACCGGAAAACGGTCGAATCAGTGTCAGGACCGAAAAATGGTGGACTCCGTCCGAGTACCGGGAAAAGGTAGTATCCGTGCGAGTACCGGGAAAAGGTAGTTTCCGTGCGAGTATCGAAAGACCGTCTCAGGAAGTACCTGAAAACGGTCGAATCAGTGTCAGAACCGAAAAATGGTGGAATTCGTCCGAGTACCGGGGAAAGGTAGTAGCCTTGCGAGTATCGAAAAACCGTCTCGGGGAGTACCGGAAAACCATCGAATAAGTGTCAGGACCGAAAAATGGTGGAATCCGGGCGAGTACCGCGAAAAGGTAGAATGCGAGCGAGTATCGAAAAACTGTCTCGGGGAGTACCGGAAAACGGTCGAATCAGTGTCAGGACCGAAAAATGGTAGAATTCGTCCGAGTACCGGGAAAAGGTAGTATCCTTGCGAGTATCGAAAAACCGTCTCGGGGAGTACCGGAAAACCATCGAATAAGTGTCAGGACCGAAAAATGGTGGAATCCGGGTGAGTACCGCGAAAAGGTAGAATGCGAGCGAGTATCGAAAAACTGTCTCCGGGAGTACCAGAAAACAGTCGAATCAGTGTCCGGACCGACAAATGGTGGAATCCGGGCGAGTATCGGGAAAAGGTAGAATCCGTGCGAGTATCGAAAAACTGTCTCGGGGTGTACCGGAAAACGGTCGAATCAGTGTCAGGACCGAAAAATGGTGGAATTCGTCCGAGTACCGGGAAAAGGTAGTATCCTTGCGAGTATCGAAAAACCGTCTCGATGAGTACCAGAAAACTATCGAATAAGTGTCAGGACCGAAGAATGGTGGAATCCGGTCGAGTACCGCGAAAAGGTAGAATGCGTGCGAGTATCGAAAAGCTGTCTCAGGGAGTACCGGAAAACGGTCGAATCAGTGTCAGGACCGAAAAATGGTGCAATCCGTTCGAGTACCGGGAAAAGGTACAATCCGTGCGAGTATCGACAAACTGTCTCGGGGAGTACCGAAAAACGGTCGAATCAGTGTCAGGTCCGGAAAATGGTGGAATTCGTCCGAGTACCGAGAAAAGGTAGTATCCTTGTGAGTATCAAAAAACCGTCTCGGGGAGTACCAGAAAACCATCGAATAAGTGTCAGGACCGAAAAATGGTGGAATCCGGGCGAGTACCGCGAAATGGTAGAATGCGAGCGAGTATCGAAAAACTGTCTCGGGGAGTACCGGAAAACAGTAGAATCAGTGTCAGGACCGAAAAATGGTGGAATCCGGGCGAGTACCGAGAAAAGGTAGAATCCGTGCGAGTATCGAAAAACTGTCTCAGGCCTTACCGGAAAATGGTCGAATCAGTGTTAGGACCGAAAAATGGTGGAATTCGTCCGAGTACCGGGAAAAGGTAGTATCCTTGCGAGTATCGAAAAACCGTCTCGGGGAGTACCGGAAAACCATCGAATAAGTGTTAGGACCGAAGAATGGTGGAATCCGGGCGAGTACCGCGAAAAGGTAGAATGCGTGCGAGTATCGAAAAACTGTCTCAGGGAGTACCGGAAAACGGTCGAATCAGTGTCAGGACCGAAAAATGGTGGAGTCCGTCCGAGTACCGAGAAAAGGTAGTATCCTTGTGAGTATCGAAAAACCGTCTCGGGGAGTACCAGAAAACCATCGAATAAGTGTCAGGACCGAAAAATGGTGGAATCCGGGCGAGTACCGCGAAAAGGTAGAATCCGTGTGAGTATCGAAAAACTGTCTCGGGGAGTACCGAAAAACGGTAGAATCAGTGTCAGGACCGAAAAATGGTGGAATCCGGGCGAGTACCGAGAAAATGTAGAATCCGTGTGAGTATCGAAACACTGTCTCGGGCCTTACCGGAAAACGGTCGAATCAGTGTTAGGACCGAAAAATGGTGGAATTCGTCCGAGTACCGGGAAAAGGTAGTATCTTTGCGAGTATCGAAAAACCGTCTCGGGCAGTACCGGAAAATCATCGAATAAGTGTTAGGACCGAAAAATGGTGGAATCCGGGCGAGTACCGCGAAAAGGTAGAATGCGTGCGAGTATCGAAAAGCTGTCTCAGGGTGTACCGGAAAACGGTCGAATCAGTGTCAGGACCGAAAAATGGTGCAATCCGGGCGAGTATCGGGAAAAGGTAGAATCCGTGCGAGTATCGACAAACTGTCTCGGGGAGTACCGGAAAACGGTCGAATCAGTGTCAGGTCCGGAAAATGGTGGAATTCGTCCGAGTACCGAGAAAAGGTAGTATCCTTGTGAGTATCAAAAAACCGTCTCGGGGAGTACCAGAAAACCATCGAATAAGTGTCAGGACCGAAAAATGGTGGAATCCGGGCGAGTACCGCGAAAAGGTAGAATGCGTGCGAGTATCGAAAAGCTGTCTCAGGGAGTACCGGAAAACGGTCAAATCAGTGTCAGGACCGAAAAATGGTGCAATCCGGGCGAGTATCGGGAAAAGGTAGAATCCGTGCGAGTATCGACAAACTGTCTCGGGGAGTACCGAAAAACGGTCGAATCAGTGTCAGGTCCGGAAAATGGTGGAATTCGTCCGAGTACCGAGAAAAGGTAGTATCCTTGTGAGTATCAAAAAACCGTCTCGGGGAGTACCAGAAAACCATCGAATAAGTGTCAGGACCGAAAAATGGTGGAATCCGGGCTAGTACCGCGAAAATGTAGAATACGTGCGAGTATCGAAAAACCGTCTCGGGGAGTAGCGGAAAACCATCGAATAAGTGTCAGGACCGAAAAATGGTGGAATCCGTCCGAGTACCGGGAAAAGGTAGTATCCGTCCGAGTATCGAAAAACCGTCTCGGGGAGTACCGAAAAACGGTAAAATCAGTGTCAGGACCGAAAAATGGTGGAATCCGGGCGAGTACCGCGAAAAGGTAGTATCCGTCTGAGTATCGAAAAACCGTCTCGGGGAATACCGGAAAACCATAGAATAAGTGTCAGGGCCGAAAAATGGTGGAATCCGGGCGAGTACCGCAAAAAGGTAGAATCCGTGCGAGTATCGAAAAACTGTCTCGGGGAGTACCGAAAAACGGTAGAATCAGTGTCAGGACCGAAAAATGGTGGAATCCGGGCGAGTACCGAGAAAAGGTAGAATTCGTGCGAGTATCGAAAAACTGTCTCGGGGAGTACCGAAAAACGGTAGAATTAGTGTCAGGACCGAAAAATGGTGGAATTCGTCCGAGTACCGGGAAAAGGTAGTATCCTTGCGAGTATCGAAAAACCGTCTCGGGGAGTACCGGAAAACGTTCGAATCAGTGTCAGGACCGAAAAATGGTGGAATCCGGGCGAGTACCGCGAAAAGGTAGAATGCATGCGAGTATCGAAAAACCGTCTCAGGGAGTACCGGAAAACAGTCGAATCAGTGTCAGGACTGAAAAATGGTGGAATCCGGGCGAGTACCGCGAAAAGGTAGAATGCGTGCGAGTATCGAAAAACTCTCTCAGGAAGGACCGGAAAACGGTCGAATCAGTGTCAGGACCGAAAAATGGTGGAATCCGTCCGAGTACCGGGAAAAGGTAGTATCCGTCCGAATATCGAAAAACCGTCTCGGGGAGTACCGGAAAACCATCGAATAAGTGTCAGGACCGAAAAATGGTGGAATCCGGGCGAGTACCGCGAAAAGGTAGAATGCGAGCGAGTATCGAAAAACTGTCTCGGGGAGTACCGGAAAACAGTCGAATCAGTGTCCGGACCGAAAAATGGTGGAATCCGGGCGAGTATCGGGAAAAGGTAGAATTCGTGCGAGCATCGAAAAACTGTCTCGGGGAGTACCGAAAAACGGTCGAATCAGTGTCAGGACCGAAGAATGGTGGAATTCGTCCGAGTACCGGGAAAAGGTAGTATCCGTGCGAGTATCGAAAAACCGTCTCGGGGAATACCGGAAAACCATAGAATAATTGTAAGGGCCGAAAAATGGTGGAATCCGGGCGAGTACCGCAAAAAGGTAGAATCCGTGCGAGTATCGAAAAACCGTCTCGGGGAATACCGGAAAACCATAGAATAAGTGTCAGGGCCGAAAAATGGTGGAATCCGGGCGAGTACCGCAAAAAGGTAGAATTCGTGCGAGTATCGAAAAACCGTCTCGGGGAGTATCGGAAAACCATCGAATAAGTGTCAGGACCGAAAAATGGTGGAATCCATCCGAGTACCGGGAAAAGGTAGTATCCTTGCGAGTATCGAAAAACCGTCTCGGGGAGTACCGGAAAACGTTCGAATCAGTGTCAGGACCGAAAAATGGTGGAATCCGGGCGAGTACCGCGAAAAGGTAGAATGCATGCGAGTATCGAAAAACCGTCTCGGGGAGTACCAGAAAACAGTCGAATCAGTGTCAGGACTGAAAAATGGTGGAATCCGGGCGAGTACCGCGAAAAGGTAGAATGCGTGCGAGTATCGAAAAACTCTCTCAGGAAGGACCGGAAAACGGTCGAATCAGTGTCAGGACCGAAAAATGGTGGAATCCGTCCGAGTACCGGGAAAAGGTAGTATCCGTTCGAATATCGAAAAACCGTCTCGGGGAGTACCGGAAAACCATCGAATAAGTGTCAGGACCGAAAAATGGTGGAATCCGGGCGAGTACCGCGAAAAGGTAGAATGCATGCGAGTATCGAAAAATTGTCTCGGGGAGTACCGAAAAAGGGTCGAATCACTGTCAGGACCGAAAAATAGTGGAATCCGTCCGAGAACCGACAAAAGGTAGTATCCGTCCGAATATCGAAAAACCATCTCGGGGAGTACCGGAAACCATCAAATAAGTGTCAGGACCGAAAAATGGTGGAATCCGGGCGAGTACCGCGAAAAGGTAGAATGCATGCGAGTATCGAAAAATTGTCTCGGGGAGTACCGAAAAAAGGTCGAATCAGTGTCAGGACCGAAAAATGGTGGAATCCGTCCGAGTACCGGGAAAAGGTAGTATCCGTCCGAATATCGAAAAACCGTCTCGGGGAGTACCGGAAAACCATCAAATAAGTGTCAGGACCGAAAAATGGTGGAATCCGGGCGAGTACCGCGAAAAGGTAGAATCCGTGCGAGTATCGAAAAACTGTCTCAGGGAGTACCGGAAAACGGTCGAATCAGTGTCAGGACCGAAAAATGGTGGAATCCGGGCGTGTATCGGGAAAAGGTAGAATCTGTGCGAGTATCGAAAAACTGTCTCGGGGAGTACCGGAAAATGGTCGAATCAGTGTCAGGACCGAAAAATGGTGGAATTCGTCCGAGTATCGGGAAAACGTAGTATCCTTGCGAGTATCAAAAAACCGTCTCGGGGAGTACCGGAAAACCATCGAATAAGTGTCAGGACCGAAAAATGGTGGAATCCGTCCGAGTACCGGGAAAAATGTAGTATCCTTGCGAGTATCGAAAAACCGTCTCGGGGAGTACCGGAAAACCATCGAATAAGTGTCAGGACCGAAAAATGGTGGAATCCGGAAGAGTACCGCGAAAAGGTAAAATGCGTGCCAGTATCGAAAAACTGTCTCGGGGTGTACCGGAAAACGGTCGAATCAGTGTCAGGACCGAAAAATGGTGGAATCCAGGCGAGTACCGGGAAAAGGTATTATTCGTCCGAGTATCGAAAAACCGTCTCGGGGAGTATCGGAAAACCATCGAATAAGTGTCGAGACCGAAAAATGGTGGAATCCGGGCGAGTACCGCAAAAAGGTAGAATGCGTGCGAGTATCGAAAAACTGTCTCGGGGAGTACCGGAAAACGGTCGAATCAGTGTCAGGACCGAAAAATGGTGGAATCCGTCCGAGTACCGGGAAAAGGTAGAATGCGTGCGAGTATCGAAAAACCGTCTCGGGGAGTACCGGAAAACCATCGAATAAGTGTCAGGACCGAAAAATGGTGGAATCCGGGCGAGTACCGCGAAAAGGTAGAATGCGTGCGAGTATCGAAAAACTCTCTCAGGGTGGACCGGAAAACGGTCGAATCAGATTCAGGACCGAAAAATGGTGGAATCCGGGCGAGTATCGGGAAAAGGTAGAATCCGTGCGAGTATCGTCAAACTGTCTCAGGGAGTACCGGAAAACGGTCGAATCAGTGTCAGGACCGAAAAATGGTGAAATTCGTACGAGTACCGGGAAAAGGTAGTATCCTTGCGAGTATCGAAAAACCGTCTCGGGGAGTACCGGAAAACCATCGAATAAGTGTTAGGACCGAAAAATGGGGGAATCCGTGCTAGTGCCGCGAAAAAGTAGAATGCGTGCGAGTATCGAAAAACCGTCTCGGGGAGTACCGGAAAACCATCGAATAAGTGTTAGGACTGAAAAATGGTGGAATCCGGGCGAGTACCGCGAAAAGGTAGAATGCGTGCGAGTATCGAAAAACTCTCTCAGGAAGGACCGGAAAACGGTCGAATCAGTGTCAGGACCGAAAAATGGTGGAATCCAGGCGAGTACCGGGAAAAGGTATTATTCGTCCGAGTATCGAAAAACCGTCTCGGGGAGTATCGGAAAACCATTGAATAAGTGTCGAGACCGAAAAATGGTGGAATCCGGGCGAGTACCGCAAAAAGGTAGAATGCGTGCGAGTATCGAAAAACTGTCTCGGGGAGTACCGGAAAACGGTCGAATCAGTGTCAGGACCGAAAAATGGTGGAATCCGTCCGAGTACCGGGAAAAGGTAGTATCCGTCCGAGTATCGAAAAACCGTCTCGGGGAGTACGGGAAAACCATCGAATAAGTGTCAGGACCGAAAAATGGTGGAATCCGGGCGAGTACCGCGAAAGGGTAGAATGCGAGCGAGTTTCGAAAAACTGTCTCGGGGAGTACCGGAAAACAGTCGAATCTGTGTCCGGACCGAAAAATGGTGGAATCCGGGCGAGTATCGGGAAAAGGTAGAATCCGTGCGAGTATCGAAAAACTGTCTCGGGGAGTACCGGAAAACGGTGGAATCCGTGTCAGGACCGAAAAATGGTGGAATCCGTCCGAGTACCGGGAAAAGGTAGAATGCGTGCGAGTATCGAAAAACCGTCTCGGGGAGTACCGGAAAACCATCGAATAAGTGTCAGGACCGAAAAATGGTGGAATCCGGGCGAGTACCGCGAAAAGGTAGAATGCGTGCGAGTATCGAAAAACTCTCTCAGGGTGGACCGGAAAACGGTCGAATCAGATTCAGGACCGAAAAATGGTGGAATCCGGGCGAGTATCGGGAAAAGGTAGAATCCGTGCGAGTATCGTCAAACTGTCTCAGGGAGTACCGGAAAACGGTCGAATCAGTGTCAGGACCGAAAAATGGTGAAATTCGTACGAGTACCGGGAAAAGGTAGTATCCTTGCGAGTATCGAAAAACCGTCTCGGGGAGTACCGGAAAACCATCGAATAAGTGTTAGGACCGAAAAATGGGGGAATCCGTGCTAGTACCGCGAAAAAGTAGAATGCGTGCGAGTATCGAAAAACCGTCTCGGGGAGTACCGGAAAACCATCGAATAAGTGTTAGGACTGAAAAATGGTGGAATCCGGGCGAGTACCGCGAAAAGGTAGAATGCGTGCGAGTATCGAAAAACTCTCTCAGGAAGGACCGGAAAACGGTCGAATCAGTGTCAGGACCGAAAAAAGGTGGAATCCGGGCGAGTACCGTGAAAAGGTAGAATCCTTGCGAGTATCGAAAACCCATCTCGGGGAGTACCGGAAAACCCATCGAATAAGTGTCAGGACCGAAGAATGGTGGAATCCGGGCGAGTACCGCGAAAAGGTATAATGCGTGCGAGTATCGAAAAACTGTCTCAGGGACTATCGGAAAACGGTCGAATCAGTGTCAGGACCGAAAAATGGTGGAATCCGTCCGAGTACCGGGAAAAGGTAGTATCCTTGCGAGTATCAAAAAACCGTCTCGGGGAGTACCGAAAAACCATCGAATAAGTGTCAGGACCGAAAAATGGTGGAATCCGGGCGAGTACCGCGAAAGGGTAGAATGCGAGCGAGTATCGAAAAACCGTCTCGGGGAGTACCGGAAAACAGTCGAATCAGTGTCCGGACCGAAAAATGGTGGAATCCGGGCGAGTATCGGGAAAAGGTAGAATTCGTGCGAGCATCGAAAAACTGTCTCGGGGAGTACCGAAAAACGGTCGAATCAGTGTCAGGACCGAACAATGGTGGAATTCGTCCGAGTACCGGGAAAAGGAAGTATCCTTGCGAATATCGAAAAACCGTCTCGGGGAGTACCGGAAAACCATCGAATAAGTGTCAGGACCGAAAAATGGTGGAATCCGGGCGAGTACCGCGAAAAGGTAGAATGCGAGCGAGTATCGAAAAACTGTCTCGGGGAGTACCGGAAAACAGTCGAATCAGTGTCCGGACCGAAAAATGGTGGAATCCGAGCGAGTATCGGGAAAAGGTAGAATCCGTGCGAGTATCGAAAAACTGTCTCGGGGAGTACCGGAAAACGGTCGAATCAGTGTCAGGACCAAAAAATGGTGGAATTCGTCCGAGTACCGGGAAAAGGTAGTATCCTTGCGAGTATCGAAAAACAGTCTCGGGGAGTACCGGAAAACCATCGAATAAGTGTTAGGACCGAAGAATGGTGGAATCCGGGCGAGTACCGCGAAAAGGTAGAATGCGTGCGAGTATCGAAAAACTGTCTCAGGGAGTACCGGAAAACGGTCGAATCAGTGTCAGGACCGAAAAATGGTGGAATCCGTCCGAGTACCGGGAAAAGGTAGTATCCTTGCGAGTATCGAAAACCCATCTCGGGGAGTACCGGAAAACCCATCGAATAAGTGTCAGGACCGAAGAATGGTGGAATCCGGGCGAGTACCGCGAAAAGGTATAATGCGTGCGAGTATCGAAAAACGGTCGAATCAGTGTCAGGACCGAAAAATGGTGGAATCCGTCCGAGTACCGGGAAAAGGTAGTATCCTTGCGAGTATCAAAAAACCGTCTCGGGGAGTACCGAAAAACCATCGAATAAGTGTCAGGACCGAAAAATGGTGGAATTCAGGCGAGTACCGCGAAAAGGTAGAAAGCGTGCGAGTATCGAAAAACCGTCTCGGGGAGTACCGGAAAACCATCGAATAAGTGTCAGGACCGAAAAATGGTGGAATCCGGGCGAGTACCGCGAAAAGGTAGAATGCGTGCAAGTATCGAAAAACTCTCTCAGGGAGTACCGGAAAACAGTCGAATCAGTGTCAGGACCGAAAAATGGTGGAATCCGTCCGAGTACCGGGAAAAGGTAGTATCCGTGCGAGTATCGAAAAACCGTCTCGGGGAGTACCGGAAAACCATCGAATAAGTGTCAGGACCGAAAAATGGTGGAATCCGGGCGAGTACCGCGAAAAGGTAGAATGCGAGCGAGTATCGAAAAACTGTCTCGGGGAGTACCGGAAAACAGTCGAATCAGTGTCCGGACCGAAGAATGGTGGAATCCGGGCGAGTATCGGGAAAAGGTAGAATCCGTGCGAGTATCGAAAAACAGTCTCGGGGAGTACCGGAAAACCATCGAATAAGTGTTAGGACCGAAGAATGGTGGAATCCGGGCGAGTACCGCGAAAAGGTAGAATGCGTGCGAGTATCGAAAAACTGTCTCAGGGAGTACCGGAAAACGGTCGAATCAGTGTCAGGACCGAAAAATGGTGGAATCCGTCCGAGTACCGGGAAAAGGTAGTATCCTTGCGAGTATCGAAAACCCATCTCGGGGAGTACCGGAAAACCCATCGAATAAGTGTCAGGACCGAAGAATGGTGGAATCCGGGCGAGTACCGCGAAAAGGTATAATGCGTGCGAGTATCGAAAAACTGTCTCAGGGAATATCGGAAAACGGTCGAATCAGTGTCAGGACCGAAAAATGGTGGAATCCGTCCGAGTACCGGGAAAAGGTAGTATCCTTGCGAGTATCAAAAAACCGTCTCGGGGAGTACCGAAAAACCATCGAATAAGTGTCAGGACCGAAAAATGGTGGAATTCAGGCGAGTACCGCGAAAAGGTAGAATGCGTGCGAGTATCGAAAAACCGTCTCGGGGAGTACCGGAAAACCATCGAATAAGTGTCAGGACCGAAAAATGGTGGAATCCGGGCGAGTACCGCGAAAAGGTAGAATGCGTGCAAGTATCGAAAAACTCTCTCAGGGAGTACCGGAAAACGGTCGAATCAGTGTCAAGACCGAAAAATGGTGGAATCCGTCCGAGTACCGGGAAAAGGTAGTATCCGTGCGAGTATCGAAAAACCGTCTCGGGGAGTACCGGAAAACCATCGAATAAGTGTCAGGACCGAAAAATGGTGGAATCCGGGCGAGTACCGCGAAAAGGTAGAATGCGAGCGAGTATCGAAAAACTGTCTCGGGGAGTACCGGAAAACAGTCGAATCAGTGTCCGGACCGAAGAATGGTGGAATCCGGGCGAGTATCGGGAAAAGGTAGAATCCGTGCGAGTATCGAAAAACTGTCTCGGGGAGTACCGGAAAACGGTCGAATCAGTGTCAGGACCAAAAAATGGTGGAATTCGTCCGAGTACCGGGAAAAGGTAGTATCCTTGCGAGTATCGAAAAACAGTCTCGGGGAGTACCGGAAAACCATCGAATAAGTGTTAGGACCGAAGAATGGTGGAATCCGGGCGAGTACCGCGAAAAGGTAGAATGCGTGCGAGTATCGAAAAACCGTCTCGGGGAGTACCGGAAAACCATCGAATAAATGTCAGGACCGAAAAATGGTGGAATCCGGCCGAGTACCGCGAAAAGGTAGAATGCGTGCAAGTATCGAAAAACTCTCTCAGGGAGTACCGGAAAACGGTCGAATCAGTGTCAGGACCGAAAACTGGTGGAATCCGTCCGAGTACCGGGAAAAGGTAGTATCCTTGCGAGTATCGAAAACCCATCTCGGGGAGTACCGGAAAACCCATCGAATAAGTGTCAGGACCGAAGAATGGTGGAATCCGGGCGAGTACCGCGAAAAGGTATAATGCGTGCGAGTATCGAAAAACTGTCTCAGGGACTATCGGAAAACGGTCGAATCAGTGTCAGGACCGAAAAATGGTGGAGTCCGTCCGAGTACCGGGAAAAGGTAGTATCCTTGCGAGTATCAAAAAACCGTCTCGGGGAGTACCGAAAAACCATCGAATAAGTGTCAGGACCGAAAAATGGTGGAATTCAGGCGAGTACCGCGAAAAGGTAGAATGCGTGCGAGTATCGAAAAACCGTCTCGGGGAGTACCGGAAAACCATCGAATAAATGTCAGGACCGAAAAATGGTGGAATCCGGCCGAGTACCGCGAAAAGGTAGAATGCGTGCAAGTATCGAAAAACTCTCTCAGGGAGTACCGGAAAACGGTCGAATCAGTGTCAGGACCGAAAACTGGTGGAATCCGTCCGAGTACCGGGAAAAGGTAGTATCCGTCCGAGTATCGAAAAACCGTCTCGGGGAGTACGGGAAAACCATCGAATAAGTGTCAGGACCGAAAAATGGTGCAATCCGGCCGAGTAGCGCGAAAAGGTACAATCCGTGCGAGTATCGAAAAACTGTCTCGGGGAGTACCGGAAAACGATCGAATCAGTGTCAGGACCGAAAAATGGTGGAATCCGGGCGAGTATCGGGAAAAGGTAGAATCCGTGCGAGTATCGAAAAACTGTCTCGGGGATTACCGGAAAACGGTCGAATCAGTGTCAGGACCGAAAACTGGTGGAATCCGTCCGAGTACCGGGAAAAGGTAGCATCCGTCCGAGTATCGAAAAACCGTCTCGGGGAGTACGGGAAAACCATCGAATAAGTGTCAGGACCGAAAAATGGTGGAATCCGGGCGAGTAGCGCGAAAAGGTAGAATCCGTGCGAGTATCGAAAAACTGTCTCGGGGAGTACCGGAAAACGGTCGAATCAGTGTCAGGACCGAAAAATGGTGGAATTCGTCCGAGTACCGGGAAAAGGCAGTAGCCTTGCGAGTATCGAAAAACCGTCTCGGGGAGTACCGGAAAACCATCGAATAAGTTTCAGGACCGAAAAATTGTGGAATCCGGGCGAGTACCGCGAAAAGGTAGAATGCGAACGAGTATCGAAAAACTGTCTCGGGGAGTACCGGAAAACAGTCGATTCAGTGTCCGGACCGAAAAATGGTGGAATCCGGGCGAGTATCGGGAAAAGGTAGAATCCGTGCGAGTATCGAAAAACTGTCTCGGGGAGTACCGGAAAACGGTCGAATCAGTGTCAGGACCGAAAACTGGTGGAATCCGTCCGAGTACCGGGAAAAGGTAGTATCCGTCCGAGTATCGAAAAACCGTCTCGGGGAGTACGGGAAAACCATCGAATAAGTGTCAGGACCGAAAAATGGTGGAATCCGGTCGAGTAGCGCGAAAAGGTACAATCCGTGCGAGTATCGAAAAACTGTCTCGGGGAGTACCGGAAAACGATCGAATCAGTGTCAGGACCGAAAAATGGTGGAATCCGGGCAAGTATCGGGAAAAGGTAGAATCCGTGCGAGTATCGAAAAACTGTCTCGGGGAGTACTGAAAAACGGTCGGATCAGTGTCTGGACCGAAAAATGGTGGAATCCGGGCGAGTATCGGGAAAAGGTAGAATCCGTGCGAGTATCGAAAAACTGTCTCGGGGAGTACCGGAAAACGGTCGAATCAGTGTCAGGACCGAAAACTGGTGGAATCCGTCCGAGTACCGGGAAAAGGTAGTATCCGTCCGAGTATCGAAAAACCGTCTCGGGGAGTACGGGAAAACCATCGAATAAGTGTCAGGACCGAAAAATGGTGGAATCCGGGCGAGTAGCGCGAAAGGTAGAATCCGTGCGAGTATCGAAAAACTGTCTCGGGGAGTACCGGAAAACGGTCGAATCAGTGTCAGGACCGAAAAATGGTGGAATTCGTCCGAGTACCGGGAAAAGGCAGTAGCCTTGCGAGTATCGAAAAACCGTCTCGGGGAGTACCGGAAAACCATCGAATAAGTTTCAGGACCGAAAAATTGTGGAATCCGGGCGAGTACCGCGAAAAGGTAGAATGCGAACGAGTATCGAAAAACTGTCTCGGGGAGTACCGGAAAACAGTCGATTCAGTGTCCGGACCGAAAAATGGTGGAATCCGGGCGAGTATCGGGAAAAGGTAGAATCCGTGCGAGTATCGAAAAACTGTCTCGGGGAGTACCGGAAAACGGTCGAATCAGTGTCAGGACCGAAAAATGGTGGAATCCGTCCGAGTACCGGGAAAAGGTAGTATCCGTCCGAGTATCGAAAAACCGTCTCGGGGAGTACGGGAAAACCATCGAATAAGTGTCAGGACCGAAAAATGGTGGAATCCGGCCGAGTAGCGCGAAAAGGTACAATCCGTGCGAGTATCGAAAAACTGTCTCGGGGAGTACCGGAAAACGATCGAATCAGTGTCAGGACCGAAAAATGGTAGAATCCGGGCGAGTATCGGGAAAAGGTAGAATCCGTGCGAGTATCGAAAAACTGTCTCGGGGAGTACCAGAAAACGGTCGAATCAGTGTCAGGACCGAAAAATGGTGGAATCCGGGCGAGTATCGGGAAAAGGTAGAATCCGTGCGAGTATCGAAAAACTGTGTCGGGGAGTACCGGAAAACGGTCGAATCAGTGTCAGGACCGAAAACTGGTGGAATCCGTCCGAGTACCGGGAAAAGGTAGTATCCGTCCGAGTATCGAAAAACCGTCTCGGGGAGTACGGGAAAACCATCGAATAAGTGTCAGGACCGAAAAATGGTGGAATCCGGGCGAGTAGCGCGAAAAGGTAGAATCCGTGCGAGTATCGAAAAACTGTCTCGGGGAGTACTGGAAAACGGTCGAATCAATGTCAGGACCGAAAAATGGTGGAATTCGTCCGAGCACCGGGAAAAGGTAGTATCCTTGCGAGTATCGAAAAACCGTCTCGGGGAGTACCGGAAAACCATCGAATAAGTGTCAGGACCGAAATTGTGGAATCCGGACGAGTACCGCGAAAAGGTAGAATGCGTGCGAGTATCGAAAAACTGTCTCAGGGAGTACCGGAAAACCATCGAATAAGTGTCAGGACCGAAAAATGGTGGAATCCGGGCGAGTACCGCGAAAAGGTAGAATGCGGGCGAGTATCGAAAAACTGTCTCGGGGAGTACCGGAAAACAGTCGAATCAGTGTCCGGACCGAAAAATAGTGGAATCCGGGCGAGTATCGGGAAAATGTAGAATCCGTGCGAGTATCGAAAAACTGTCTCGGGGAGTACCGGAAAACGGTCGAATCAGTGTCAGGACCAAAAACTGGTGGAATCCGTTCGAGAACCGGGAAAAGGTAGTATCCGTCCGAGTATAGAAAAACCGTCTCGGGGAGAACGGGAAAACCATCGAATAAGTGTCAGGACCGAAAAATGGTGGAATCCGGGCGAGTAGCGCGAAAAGGTAGAATCCGTGCGAGTATCGAAAAACTGTCTCGGGGAGTACTGGAAAACGGTTGAATCAATGTCAGGACTGAAAAATGGTGGAATTCGTCCGAGTACCGGGAAAAGGTAGTATCCGTGCGAGTATCGAAAAACCGTCTCGGGGAGTACCGGAAAACCATCGAATAAGTGTCAGGACCGAAAAATGGTGGAATCCGGGCGAGTACCGCGAAAAGGTAGAATGCGAGCGAGTATCGAAAAACTGTCTCGGGGAGTACCGGAAAACAGTCGAATCAGTGTCCGGACCGAAAAATGGTGGAATCCGGGCGAGTATCGGGAAAATGTAGAATCCGTGCGAGTATCGAAAAACTGTCTCGGGGAGTACCGGAAAACGGTCGAATCAGTGTCAGGACCAAAAACTGGTGGAATCCGTTCGAGAACCGGGAAAAGGTAGTATCCGTCCGAGTATAGAAAAACCGTCTCGGGGAGAACGGGAAAACCATCGAATAAGTGTCAGGACCGAAAAATGGTGGAATCCGGGCGAGTAGCGCGAAAAGGTAGAATCCGTGCGAGTATCGAAAAACTGTCTCGGGGAGTACTGGAAAACGGTTGAATCAATGTCAGGACTGAAAAATGGTGGAATTCGTCCGAGTACCGGGAAAAGGTAGTATCCGTGCGAGTATCGAAAAATCGTCTCGGGGAGTACCGGAAAACCATCGAATAAGTGTCAGGACCGAAAAATGGTGGAATCCGGGCGAGTACCGCGAAAAGGTAGAATGCGTGCGAGTATCGAAAATCTGTCTCCGGGAGTACCGGAAAACGGTCGAATCAGTGTTAGGACCGAAAAATAGTGGAATCCGTCCCACTACCGGGAAAAGGTAGTATCCTTGCGAGTATCGAACAACCGTCTCGGGGAGTACCGAAAAACCATCGAATAAGTGTCAGAACCGAAAAATGGTGGAATCCGGGCGAGTACCGCGAAAAGGTAGAATGCGTGCGAGTATCGAAAAACTGTCTCGGGGAGTACCGGAAAACAGTCGAATCAGTGTCCGGACCGAAAAATGGTGCAATCCGGGCGAGTATCGGGAAAAGGTAGAATCCGTGCGAGTATCGAAAAACTGTCTCGGGGAGTACCGGAAAACGGTCGAATCAGTGTCAGGACCGAAAACTGGTGGAATTCGGGCGAGTAGCGAGAAAAGGTAGAATCCATGCGAGTATAGAAAAACGGTCTCGGGGAGTACCGCAAAACGGTCGAATTAGTGTCAAGACTGAAAAATGGTGGAATCCGTCCGAGTACCGGGAAAAGGTAGTATTCGTGCGAGTATCGAAAAACCGTCTCGTGGAGTACCGGATAAGCATTGAACAAGTGTTAGGACCGAAAAATGGTGGAATCCGGGCGAGTACCGCGAAAAGGTAGTATCCGTCCGAGTATCGAAAAACCGTCTCGGGGAATACCGGAAAACCATCGAATAAGTGTCAGGACCGAAAAATGGTGGAATCCGGGCGAGTACCGCGAAAAGGTAGAATCCGTGTGAGTATCGAAAAACTGTCTCGGAGAGTACCGGAAAACAGTCGAATCAGTGTCAAGACCGAAAAATGGTGGAATACGGGCGAGTATCGGGAAAAGTTAGAATCCGTGCGAGTATAGAAAAACGGTCTCGGGGAGTACCGAAAAATGGTCGAATCAGTGTAAGGACCGAAAAATGGTGGAATCCGGGCGAGTACCGCGAAAAGGTAGAATCCGTGCGAGTATCGAAAAACTGTTTCGGGGAGTACCGGAAAATGGTCGAATCAGTGTCAGAACCGAAAAATGGTGGAATACGGGCGAGTATCGGGAAAAGGTAGAATCCGTGTGAGTTTAGAAATACTGTCTCGGGGAGTACCGAAAAACGGTCGAATCAGTGTCAGGATCGAAAAATAGTGGAATCCGGGCGAGTACCGCGAAAAGGTAGAATCCGTGCGAGTATCGAAAAACTGTCTCGGGGAGTATCGGAAAACGGTTGAATCAGTGTGAGGACCGAAAAATGGTGGAATCCGGGCGAGTAGCGAGAAAAGGTAGAATCCGTGCGAGTATAGAAAAACGGTCTCGGGGAGTACCGCAAAACGGTCGAATCAGTGTCAAGACTGAAAAATGGTGGAATCCGTCCGAGTACCGGGAAAAGGTAGTATTCGTGCGAGTATCGAAAAACCGTCTCGGGGAGTACCGGATAAGCATTGAATAAGTGTTAGGACCGAAAAAAGGTGGAATCCGGGCGAGTACCGCGAAAAGGTAGTATCCGTCCGAGGATCGAAAAACCGTCTCGGGGAGTACCAGAAAACCATCTAATATGTGTCAGGACCGAAAAATGGTGGAATCCGGGCGAGTACCGCGAAAAGGTAGAATGCGTGCGAGTATCGAAAAACTATTTCGGGGAGTACCGGAAAACGGTCGAATCAGTATCAGGACCGAAAAATGGTGGAATCCGGGCGAGTAGCGAGAAAAGGTAGAATCCGTGCGAGCCTAGAAACACGGTCTCGGGGAGTACCGCAAAACGGTCGAATCAGTGTCAAGACTGAAAAATGGTGGAATCCGTCCGAGTACCGGGAAAAGGTAGTATTCGTGCGAGTATCGAAAAACCGTCTCGGGGAGTATCGGATAAGCATTGAATAAGTGTTAGGACCGAAAAATGGTGGAATCCGGGCGAGTACCGCGAAAAGGTAGTATCCGTCCGAGTATCGAAAAACCGTCTCGGGGAGTACCGGAAAACCATCGAATAAGTGTCAGGACCGAAAAATGGTGGAATCCGGGCGAGTACCGCGAAAAGGTAGAATGCGTGCGAGTATCGAAAAACTATTTCGGGGAGTACCGGAAAACGGTCGAATCAGTATCAGGACCGAAAAATGGTGGAATCCGTCCGAGTACCGGCAAAAGGTAGTATTCGTGCGAGTATCGAAAAACCGTCTCGGGGAGTACCGGAAAAGCATCGAATAAGTGTCAAGACCGAAAAATGGTGGAATCCGGGCGAGTACCGCGAAAAGGTAGAATCCGTGCGAGTATCGAAAAACTGTCTCGGGGAGTACCGGAAAACGGTCGAATCAGTGTCAGGACCGAAAAATGGTGGAATTCGTCCGAGTACCGGGAAAAGGTAGTATTCGTGCGAGTACCGAAAAAGCGTCTCGGGGAGTACCGGAAAAGCATCGAATAAGTGTCAGGACCGAAAAATGGTGGAATCCGGGCGAGTACCGCGAAAAGGTAGAATCCGTGTGAGTATCGAAAAACTGTCTCGGGGAGTACCGGAAAACAGTCGAATCAGTGTCAAGACCGAAAAATGGTGGAATAGGGGCATCTATCGGGAAAAGGTAGAATCCGTGCGAGTATAGAAAAACGGTCTCGGGGAGTACCGAAAAACGGTCGAATGAGTGTCAGGACCGAAAAATTGTGGAATCCGGGCGAGTACCGCGAAAAGGTAGAATCAGTGCGAGTATCGAAGAACTGTTTCGGGGAGTACCGGAAAAGGGTCGAATCAGTGTCAGGACCGAAAAATGTAGGAATACGGGCGAGTATCAGGAAAAGGTAGAATCCGTGCGAGTTTAGAAAAACGGTCTCGGGGAGTACCGGAAAACGGTCGAATCAGTGTCAGGATCGAAAAATTGTGGAATCCGGGCGAGTACCGCGAAAAGGTAGAATCCGTGCGAGTATCGAAAAACTGTCTCGGGGAGTATCGGAAAACGGTTGAATCAGTGTCAGGACCGAAAAATGGTGGAATCCTAGCGAGTAGCGAGAAAAGGTAGAATCCGTGCGAGTATAGAAAAACGGTCTCGGGGAGTACCGCAAAACGGTCGAATCAGTGTCAAGACTGAAAAAAGGTGGAATCCGTCCGAGTACCGGGAAAAGGTAGTATTCGTGCGAGTATCGAAAAACCGTCTCGGGGAGTACCGGATAAGCATTGAATAAGTGTTAGGACCGAAAAATGGTGGAATCTGGGCGAGTACCGCGAAAAGGTAGTATCCGTCCGAGTATCGAAAAACCGTCTCGGGGAGTACCGGAAAACCATCAAATATGTGTCAGGACCGAAAAATGGTGGAATCCGGGCGAGTACCGCGAAAAGGTAGAATGCGTGCGAGTATCGAAAAACCGTCTCGGCGAGTACCGGAAAACGGTCGAATCAGTGTCAGGATCGAAAAATGGTGGAATCCGGGCGAGTACCGCGAAAAGGTAGAATGCGTGCTAGTATCGAAAAACTGTCTCAGGGAGTACCGGAAAACGGTCCAATCAGTGTCAAGACCGAAAAATGGTGGCATCCGGGCGAGTACCGAGAAAAAGTAGAATCCGTTCGAGTAACGAAAAATTGTCTCGACGAGTACCGGAAAACGGTTGAATCAGTGTCAGGACCGAAAAATGGTGGAATCCGTCCGAGTACCGGGAAAAGGTAGTATCCGTGCGAGTATCGAAACACCGTCTCGGGGAGTATCGGAAAAGCATCGAATCAGTGTTTCGGACCGACAAATGGTGGAATCCGGGCGAGTACCGAGAAAAGGTAGAATCCGTGCGAGTATCGAAAAACGGTCTCGGGGAGTACCGAAAAACTGTTGAATCAGTGTCAGGACCGAAAAATGGTGGAATCCGTCCGAGTACAGGGACAAGGTAGTATCCGTGCGAGTATCGAAAAACCATCTCGGGGAGTACCAGAAAACCATCGAATCAGTGTCAGGACCGAAAAATAGTGGAATCCGGGCGAGTAACGAGAAAAGGTAGAATGCGTGCGAGTATCGAAAAACGGTCTCGGGGAGTACCGGAAAATGGTCGAAGCAGTGTCAGGACCGAAAAATGGTGGCATCCGTCCGAGTACCGGGAAAAGGTAGTATCCGTGCGAGTATCGAAACACCGTCTCGGGGAGTACCGGAAAAGCATCGAATCAGTGTTTCGGACCGACAAATGGTGGAATCCGGGCGAGTACCGAGAAAAGGTAGAATCCGTTCGAGTATCGAAAAACGGTCTCGGGGAGTACCGAAAAACAGTCGAATCAGTGTCAGGACCGAAAAATGGTGGAATCCGTCCGAGTACAAGGAAAAGGTAGTATCCGTGCGAGTATCGAAAAACCATGTCGGGGAGTACCGGAAAACCATCGAATCAGTGTCAGGACCGAAAAATAGTGGAATCCGGGCGAGTACCGAGAAAAGGTAGAATGCGTGCGAGTATCGAAAAACTGTCTCGGGGAGTACCGGAAAACCATCGAATAAGTGTCAGGACCGAAAAATGGTGGAATCCGGGCGAGTACGGGGAAAAGGTAGTATCCGTGCGAGTATGGAAAAACCGTCTCAGGGAGTACCGGAAAAGCATCGAATAAGTGTCAGGACCGAAAAATGGTGGAATCCGGGCGAGTACCGCGAAAAGGTAGAATCCGTGCGAGTATAGAAAAACGGTCTCGGGGAGTACCGGAAAACGGTCGAATCAGTGTTAGGACCGAAAAATGGTGGAATCCGTCCGAGTACCTGGAAAAGGTAGTATCCGTGCGCGTATTGAAAAACCGCCTCGGGGAGTACCGGAAAAGCATCGAATAAGTGTCAGGACCAAAAAATGGTGGAATCCGGGCGAGTACCGCGAAAAGGTAGAATGCGTGCGAGTATTGAAAAACTGTCTCGCCGAGTACCGGAAAACGGTCGAATCAGTGTCAGGACCGAAAAATGGTGGAATCCGGGCGAGTAGCGAGAAAAGGTAGAATCCGTGCGAGTATAGAAAAACGGTCTCGGGGAGTACCGGAAAACGGTCGAATCAGTGTCAGGACCGAAAAATGGTGGAATCCGAGCGAGTACCGAGAAAAGAAAGTATCCGTGCGAGTATCGAAAAACCGTCTCGGGGAGTACCGGAAAACCATCGGATAAGTGTCAGGACCGAAAAATGGTGGAATCCGGGCGAGTACCGCGAAAAGGTAGAATCCGTGCGAGTATCGAAAAACTGTCTTAGGGAGTACCGCAAAACGGTCGAATCAGTGTTAGGACCGAAAAATGGTGGAATCCGGGCGAGTACCGCGAAAAAGTAGTATCCGTGTTAGTATCGAAAAACCGTGTCGGGGAGTACCGGAAAACGGTTGAATCCGTGTCAGCACCGAAAAGTGGTAGAATCCGGGCGAGTACCGAGAAAAAGTAGAATCCTTTCGAGTATCGAAAAACTCTCTCGGGGAGTACCGGAAAACGGTCGAATCAGTGTCAGGACCGAAAAATGGTAGAATCCGTAAGATTGCCTGGAAAAGGTAGTATCCTTGCGAGTATCGAAAAACCGTCTCGGGGAGTACCGGAAAACCATCGAATAAGTGTCAGGACCCAAAAATGGTGGAATCCGGGCGAGGACCGCGAAAAGGTAGAATGTGTGCGAGTATCGAAAAACTGTCTCGGGGTGTACCGGAAAACGGTCGAATCAATGTGAGGACCGAAAAACGGTGGAATCCGTCCGAGTCCCGGGAAAAGGTAGTATCCGTGCGAGTATCGAAAAACGGTCTCGGGGAGTACCGGAAAAGCATCGAATCACTGTCAGGTCCGACAAATGGTGGAATCCGGGCGTGTACCGAGAAAAGGTAGAATCCGTTCGAGTATCGAAAAACTGTCTCGGGGAGTACCGGAAAACGGTCGAATCAGTGTCAGGACCGAAAAATGGTGGAATCCGGGCGAGTACCGGGAAAAGGTAGAATGCGTGCGAGTGTCGAAAAACTGTCTCGGGGAATACCGGAAAACAGTCGAATCAGTGTCAGGACCGAAAAATGGTGGAATCCGGGCGAGTACCGAGAAAAGGTAGAATCCGTGCGAGTATAGAAAAATTGTCTCGGGGAGTACTAGAAAACGGTCGAATCAGTGTGAGGACCAACAAATGGTGGAATCCGTCCGAGTACCGGGAAAAGGTAGTATCCTTGCGAATATCGAAAAACTGTCTCGGGGAGTACCGGAAAACCATCGAATAAGTGTCAGGACCGAAAAATGGTGGAATCCGGGCGAGTACCGCGAAAGGTAGAATGCGTGCAAGTATCGAAAAACTGTCTCGGGGAGTACCGGAAAACCATCGACTAAGTGTCAGGACCGAAAAATGGTGGAATCCGGGCGAGTACCGCGAAAAGGTAGAATGCGTGCGAATATCGAAAAACGGTCTCGGGGAGTACCGGAAAACGGTCGAATCAGTGTCAGGACCGAAAAATGGTGGAATCCGAGCGAGTACCGAGAAAAGGCAGTATCCGTGCGAGTATCGAAAAACCATCTCGGGGAGTACCGGAAAACCCTCGAATAAGTGTTAGGACCGAAAAATGGTGGAATCCGGGCGAGTACCGCGATAAGGTAGAATGCGTGCGAGTATCGAAA
Source organism: Vitis cinerea var. helleri x Vitis riparia (assembly GCA_946000715.1). NCBI lineage: Eukaryota > Viridiplantae > Streptophyta > Magnoliopsida > Vitales > Vitaceae > Vitis > Vitis cinerea var. helleri x Vitis riparia. Next base: position 19,228,147 of record OX254020.1, read on the forward strand.
AACTGTCTCGGGGAGTACCGGAAAACCATCGAATAAGTGTCAGGACCGAAAAATGGTGGAATCCGGGCGAGAATCGCGAAAAGGTAGAATCCGTGCGAGTATCGAAAAACGGTCTCGAGGAGTACCGAAAAAACGGTCGAATCAGTGTCAGGACCGAAAAATGGTGGAATCCGGGCGAGTACCGAGAAAAGGTAGAATCCGTGCGAGTATCGAAAAACGGTCTTGGGGAGTACCGGAAAACGGTCGAATCAGTGTCAGGACCGAAAAATGGTGGAATCCGAGCGAGTACCGAGAAAAGGAAGTATTCGTGCGAGTATCGAAAAACCGTCTCGGGGAGTACCGGAAAACCACCGGATAAGTGTCAGGACCGAAAAATGGTGGAATCCGGGCGAGTACCGCGAAAAGGTAGAATCCGTGCGAGTATCGAAAAACGGTCTCGAGGAGTACCGAAAAACGGTCGAATCAGTGTCAGGACCGAAAAATGGTGGAATCCGGGTGAGTACCGAGAAAAGGTAGAATCCGTGCGAGTATCGAAAAACGGTCTTGGGGAGTACCGAAAAACCACCGGATAAGTGTCAGGACCGAAAAATGGTGGAATCCGGGCGAGTACCGCGAAAAGGTAGAATCCGTGCGAGTATCGAAAAACGGTCTCGAGGAGTACCGAAAAACGGTCGAATCAGTGTCAAGACCGAAAAATGGTGGAATCCGGGCGAGTACCGAGAAAAGGTAGAATCCGTGCGAGTATCGAAAAACGGTCTCGGGGAGTACCGCAAAACGGTCGAATCAGTGTCAGGACCGAAAAATGGTGGAATCCGGGCGAGTACCGAGAAAAGGTAGAATCTGTGCGAGTATCGAAAAACGGTCTCGGGGAGTACCGGAAAACGGTCGAATCAGTGTCAGGACCGAAAAATGGTGGAATCCGTCCGACTACGGGGAAAAGGTAGTATCCGTGCGAGTATCGAAAAACCGTCTCGGGGAGTACCGGAAAAGCATCGAATTAGTGTCAGGACCGACAAATAGTGGAATCCGGGCGAGTACCGAGAAAAGGTAGAATCCGTGCGAGTAGAGAAAAACGGTCTCGGGGAGTACCGGAAAACGGTCAAATCAGAGTCAGGACCGAAAAATGGTGGAATCCGAGCGAGTACCGAGAAAAGGAAGTATCCGTGCGAGTATTGAAAACCGTCTCGGGGAGTACCAGAAAACCATCGGATAAGTGTCAGGACCGACAAATGGTGGAATCCGGGCGAGTACCGAGAAAAAGTAGAATCCGTCCGAGTATAGCAAAATGATCTCGGCGAGTACCGGAAAACGGTCGAATCAGTGTCAGGACCGAAAAATGGTGGAATCCGTCCGAGTACGGGGAAAAGGTAGTTTCCGTGCGAGTATTGAAAAACCGTCTCAGGGAGTACCGGAAAAGCATCGAATAAGTGTCAGGACCGAAAATTGGTGGAATCCGTCCGAGTACCGGGAAAAGGTAGTATCCGTGCGAGTATCGAAAAACCGTCTCGGGGAGTACCGGAAAACCATCGAATAAGTGTCAGGACCGAAAAATGATGGAATCCGGGCGAGTACGGGGAAAAGGTAGTATCCGTGCGAGTATGGAAAAACCGTCTCAGGGAGTACCGGAAAAGCATCGAATAAGTGTCAGGACCGAAAAATGGTGGAATTCGAGCGAGTACCGCGAAAAGGTAGAATCCGTGCGAGTATAGAAAAACGGTCTCGGGGAGTACCGGAAAACGGTCGAATCAATGTCAGGACCGAAAAAAGGTGGAATCCGTTCGATTACCGGGAAAAGGTAGAATCCGAGCGAGTTTCGAAAAACTGTCTCGGCGAGTACCGGAAAACGGTGTCAGGACCGAAAAATGGTGGAATCCGTCCGAGTACGGGGAAAAGGTAGTATCCATGCGAGTATCAAAAAACCGTCTTGGGGAGTACCGGAAAAGCATCGAATCAGTGTCAGGACCGACAAATGGTGGAATCCGGGCGAGTACCGAGAAAAGGTAGAATCCGTTCGAGTATCAAAAAACTGTCTCGGCGAGTACCGAAAAACGGTCGAATCAGTGTCCGTACTGAAAAATGGTCGAATCCGGGCAAGTACCGAGAAACGGTAGAATCCGTGCGAGTATCGAAAAACTGTCTCGGCAAGTACCGAAAAACGATCGAATCAGTGTCAGTACTGAAAAATGGTACAATCCGGGCGAGTACCGGGAAAAGGTAGAATTCGTGCGAGTATCGAAAAACTGTCTCGGCGAGTACCGAAAAACGGTCAAATCAATGTCAGGACCGAAAAAAGGTGGAATCCGTTCGAGTACCGGGAAAAGGTAGAATCCGTGCGAGTATCGAAAAACTGTCTCGGCGAGTACCGGAAAACGGTGTCAGGACCGAAAAATGGTGGAATCCGTCCGAGTACGGGGAAAAGGTAGTATCCGTTCGAGTATCGAAAAACTGTCTCGGCAAGTACCGAAAATCGGTCATTTCAGTGTCCGTACCGAAAAATGGTCGAATCCGGGCGAGTACCGAGAAAAGGTTGAATCTGTGCGAGTATCGAAAAACTGTCTCGGCGAGTACCAAAAAACGATCGAATCAGTGTCAGTATTGAAAAATGGTAGAATCCGGGCGAGTACCGGGAAAAGGTGGAATTCGGGCGAGTATCGAAAAATTGTCTCGGCGAGTAACGGAGAACGGACCAATGAGTGTCGGTACCAAAAAATGGTAGAATCCGGGCCAGTACCGGGAAAAGGTAGAATCCGTGCGAGTATCGAAAAACTGTCTCGGCGAGTACCGAAAAACGATCGAATCAGTGTCAGTACTGAAAAATGGTAGAATCCGGGCGAGTACCGGGAAAAGGTAGAATCCGTGCGAGTCTCAAAAAACTGTCTCGGCGAGTACCGGAGAACGGACCAATCAGTGTCGGTACCGAAAAACGGTAGAAACCGGGCGAGTACAGGGAAAAGGTAGAATCCGTGCTAGTATCGAAAAACTGTCTCGGCGAGTACCGGAGAACGGACCAATCAGTGTCGGTACCGAAAAATGGTAGAATCCGGACGAGTACCGGGAAAAGGTAGAATCCGTGCGAGTATCGAAAAACTGTCTCGGCGAGTACCGGACAACGGACCAATCAGTGTCGGAACCGAAAAATGGTAGAATCCGGGCGAGTATCGGGAAAAGGTAGAATCCGTGCGAGTATCAAAAAACTGTCTCGGCGAGTACCGAAAAACGGTCGAATCAGTGTCCGTACCGAAAAATGGTAGAATCCGGGCGAGTACCGAGAAAAGGTACAATCCGTGCGAGTATCGAAAAACTGTCTCGGCGAGTACCGGAAAACGGACCAATCAGTGTGAGTACCGAAAAATGGTAGAATCCGGGCGAGTACCGGGAAAAGGTAGAATCCGTGCGAGTATCGAAAAACTGTCTCGGCGAGTACCGGAGAACGGACCAATCAGTGTCGGTACCGAAAAATGGTAGAATCCGGGAGAGTACTGGGAAAAGGTACAATCCGTGCGAGTATCGAAAAACTGTCTCGGCGAGTATCGGACAACGGACCAATCAGTGTCGGTACCGAAAAATGGTAGAATCCGGGCGAGTACCGGGAAAAGGTAGAATCCGTGCGAGTATCGAAAAACTGTCTCGGCGAGTACCGGAGAACGGACCAATCAGTGTCGGTACCGAAAAATGGTACAATCCGGGCGAGTACCGGGAAAAGGTAGAATTCGTGCGAGTATCGAAAAACTGTGTCGGCGAGTACCGGACAACGGACCAATCAGTGTCGGTACCGAAAAATGGTAGAATCCGGGCGAGTACCGGGAAAAGGTAGAATCCGTGTGAGTATCGAAAAACTGTCTCGGCGAGTACCGGAGAACGGACCAATCAGTGTCGGTACCGAAAAATGGTAGAATCCGGACGAGTACCGGGAAAAGGTAGAATCCGTGCGAGTATCGAAAAACTGTCTCGGCGAGTACCGGAGAACGGACCAATCACTGTCGGTACCGAAAAATGGTAGAATCCGGACGAGTACCGGGAAAAGGTAGAATCCGTGCGAGTCTCAAAAAACTGTCTCGGCGAGTACCGGAGAACGGACCAATCAGTGTCGGTACCGAAAAATGGTAGAATCCGGGCGAGTACCGGGAAAAGGTAGAATCCGTGCGAGTATCGAAATACTGTCTCGGCGAGTACAGGAGAACGGACCAATCAGTGTCGGTACCGAAAAATGGTAGAATCCGGGCGAGTACCGGGAAAGGGTAGAATCCGTGCGAGTATCGAAAAACTGTCTCTGCGAGTACCGGAAAACAGACCAATCAGTGTCAGAACCGAAAAATGGTAGAATCCGGGCGAGTACCGGGAAAAGGTAGAATCCGTGCTAGTATCGAAAAACTGTCTCGGCGAGTACCGGACAACGGACCAATCAGTGTCCGTACCGAAAAATGGTAGAATCCGGGCGAGTACCGGGAAAAGGTAGAATCCATGCGAGTATCGAAATACTGTCTCGGCGAGGACCGGAGAACGGACCAATCAGTGTCGGTACCGAAAAATGGTAGAATCCGGACGAGTACCGGGAAAAGGTAGAATCCATGCGAGTATCGAAATACTGTCTCCGCGAGTACCGAAAAACGGTCGAATCAGTGTCAGTACCGAAAAATGGTAGAATCCGGGCGAGTACCGAGAAAAGGTAGAATCCGTGCGAGTATCAAAAAAATGTCTAGGAGAGTACTGGAAAACGGACCAATCAGTGTCAGTACCGAAAAATGGTAGAATCCGGGCGAGTACCGGGAAAAGGTAGAATCCGTGCGAGTATCGAAAAACTGTCTCGGCGAGTACCGAAAAACGGTCGAATCATTGTCCGTACCGAAAAATGGTAGAATCCGGGAGAGTACCGAGAAAAGGTAGAATCCGTGCGAGTATCGAAAAACTGTCTCGGTGAGTACCGGAAAACGGACCAATCAGTGTCCGTACCGAAAAATGGTAGAATCCGGGCGAGTACCGGGAAAGGGTAGAATCCGTGCGAGTATCGAAAAACTGTCTCGGCGAGTACCGGAAAACGGACCAATCAGTGTCAGTACCGAAAAATGGTAGAATCCGGGAGAGTACCGAGAAAAGGTAGAATCCGTGCGAGTATCGAAAAACTGTCTCGGCGAGTACCGAAAAACGGACCAATCAGTGTCAGTACCGAAAAATGGTAGAATCCGGGAGAGTACCGAGAAAAGGTAGAATCCGTGCGAGTATCGAAAAACTGTCTCGGCGAGTACCGAAAAACGGACCAATCAGTGTCAGTACCGAAAAATGGTAGAATCCGGGCGAGTACCGGGAAAGGGTAGAATCCGTGCGAGTATCGAAAAACTGTCTCGGCGAGTACCGGACAACGGACCAATCAGTGTCGGAACCGAAAAATGGTAGAATCCGGGCGAGTATCGGGAAAAGGTAGAATCCGTGCGAGTATCAAAAAACTGTCTCGGCGAGTACCGAAAAACGGTCGAATCAGTGTCCGTACCGAAAAATGGTAGAATCCGGGCGAGTACCGAGAAAAGGTAGAATCCGTGCGAGTATCGAAAAACTGTCTCGGAGAGTACCTAAAAAAGGTCGAATCAGTTTCCGTACCGAAAATTGTAGAATCCGGGCGAGTACCGGGAAAAGGTAGAATCCGTGCGAGTATCGAAAAACTGTCTCGGCGAGTACCGGAAAACGGACCAATCAGTGTCAGTACCGAAAAATGGTAGAATCCGGGCGAGTACCGAGAAAAGGTAGAATCCGTGCGAGTATCAAAAAAATGTCTAGGAGAGTACTGGAAAACGGACCAATCAGTGTCAGTACCGAAAAATGGTAGAATCCGGGCGAGTACCGGGAAAAGGTAGAATCCGTGCGAGTATCGAAAAACTGTCTCGGCGAGTACCGAAAAACGGTCGAATCATTGTCCGTACCGAAAAATGGTAGAATCCGGGAGAGTACCGAGAAAAGGTAGAATCCGTGCGAGTATCGAAAAACTGTCTCGGTGAGTACCGGAAAACGGACCAATCAGTGTCCTTACCGAAAAATGGTAGAATCCGGGCGAGTACCGGGAAAGGGTAGAATCCGGGCGAGTACCGGGAAAGGGTAGAATCCGTGCGAGTATCGAAAAACTGTCTCGGCGAGTACCGGAAAACGGACCAATCAGTGTCAGTACCGAAAAATGGTAGAATCCGGGAGAGTACCGAGAAAAGGTAGAATCCGTGCGAGTATCGAAAAACTGTCTCGGCGAGTACCGAAAAACGGACCAATCAGTGTCAGTACCGAAAAATGGTAGAATCCGGGAGAGTACCGAGAAAAGGTAGAATCCGTGCGAGTATCGAAAAACTGTCTCGGCGAGTACCAAAAAATGGACCAATCAGTGTCAGTACCGAAAAATGGTAGAATCCGGGCGAGTACCGGGAAAGGGTAGAATCCGTGCGAGTATCGAAAAACTGTCTCGGCGAGTACCGGAAAACGGACCAATCAGTGTCAGTACCGAAAAATGGTAGAATCCGGGCGAGTACCGGCAAAGGGTAGAATCCGTGCGAGTATCGAAAAACTGTCTCGGCGAGTACCGGAAAACGGACCAATCAGTGTCAGTACCGAAAAATGGTAGAATCCGGGAGAGTACCGGGAAAAGGTAGAATCCGTGCGAGTATCGAAAAACTGTCTCGGCGAGTACCGAAAAACGGACCAATCAGTGTCAGTACCGAAAAATGGTAGAATCCGGGCGAGTACCGGCAAAGGGTAGAATCCGTGCGAGTATCGAAAAACTGTCTCGGCGAGTACCGGAAAACGGACCAATCAGTGTCAGTACCGAAAAATGTTAGAATCCGGGAGAGTACCGAGAAAAGGTAGAATCCGTGCGAGTATCGAAAAACTGTCTCGGCGAGTACCGAAAAACGGACCAATCAGTGTCAGTACCGAAAAATGGTAGAATCCGGGCGAGTACCGGGAAAGGGTAGAATCCGTGCGAGTATCGAAAAACTGTCTCGGCGAGTACCGGAAAACGGACCAATCAGTGTCAGTACCGAAAAATGGTAGAATCCGGGCGAGTACCGGCAAAGGGTAGAATCCGTGCGAGTATCGAAAAACTGTCTCGGCGAGTACCGGAAAACGGACCAATCAGTGTCAGTACCGAAAAATGGTAGAATCCGGGAGAGTACCGAGAAAAGGTAGAATCCGTGCGAGTATCGAAAAACTGTCTCGGCGAGTACCGAAAAACGGACCAATCAGTGTCAGTACCGAAAAATGGTAGAATCCGGGAGAGTACCGAGAAAAGGTAGAATCCGTGCGAGTATCGAAAAACTGTCTCGGCGAGTTTCGGAGAACGGACCAATCAGTATCGGTACCGAAAAATGGTACAATCCGGGCGAGTACCGGGAAAAGGTAGAATCCGTGCGAGTATGGAAAAACTGTCTCGGAGAGTACCTAAAAAAGGTCGAATCAGTTTCCGTACCGAAAATGGTAGAATCCGGGCGAGTACCGGGAAAAGGTAGAATCCGTGCGAGTATCGAAAAACTGTCTCGGCGAGTACCGGAAAACGGACCAATCAGTGTCAGTACCGAAAAATGGTAGAATCCGGGCGAGTACCGGGAAAAGGTAGAATCCGTGCGAGTATCGAAAAACTGTCTCGGGGAGTACCGAAAAACGGACCAATCAGTGTCAGTACCGAAAAATGGTAGAATCCGGGCGAGTACCGGGAAAGGGTAGAATCCGTGCGAGTATCGAAAAACTGTCTCGGCGAGTACCGAAAAACGGTCGAATCATTGTCCGTACCGAAAAATGGTAGAATCCGGGAGAGTACCGAGAAACGGTAGAATCCGTGCGAGTATCGAAAAACTGTCTCGGTGAGTACCGGAAAACGGACCAATCAGTGTCCGTACCGAAAAATGGTAGAATCCGGGCGAGTACCGGGAAAGAGTAGAATCCGTGCGAGTATCGAAAAACTGTCTCGGCGACTACCGGAAAACGGACCAATCAGTGTCAGTACCGAAAAATGGTAGAATCCGGGAGAGTACCGAGAAAAGGTAGAATCCGTGCGAGTATCGAAAAACTGTCTCGGCGAGTACCGAAAAACGGACCAATCAGTGTCAGTACCGAAAAATGGTAGAATCCGGGAGAGTACCGAGAAAAGGTAGAATCCGTGCGAGTATCGAAAAACTGTCTCGGCGAGTTTCGGAGAACGGACCAATCAGTATCGGTACCGAAAAATGGTACAATCCGGGCGAGTACCGGGAAAAGGTAGAATCCGTGCGAGTATCGAAAAACTGTCTCGGAGAGTACCTAAAAAAGGTCGAATCAGTTTCCGTACCGAAAAAGGTAGAATCCGTGCGAGTATCGAAAAACTGTCTCGGGGAGTACCGGAAAACGGACCAATCAGTGTCAGTACCGAAAAATGGTAGAATCCGGGCGAGTACCGGGAAAGGGTAGAATCCGTGCGAGTATCGAAAAACTGTCTCGGCGAGTACCGAAAAACGGACCAATTAGTGTCAGTACCGAAAAATGGTAGAATCCGGGAGAGTACCGAGAAAAGGTAGAATCCGTGCGAGTATCGAAAAACTGTCTCGGCGAGTACCGAAAAACGGTCGAATCATTGTCCGTACCGAAAAATGGTAGAATCCGGGAGAGTACCGAGAAAAGGTAGAATCCGTGCGAGTATCGAAAAACTGTCTCGGTGAGTACCGGAAAACGGACCAATCAGTGTCCGTACCGAAAAATGGTAGAATCCGGGCGAGTACCGAGAAAGGGTAGAATCCGTGCGAGTATCGAAAAACTGTCTCGGCGAGTACCGGAAAACGGACCAATCAGTGTCAGTACCGAAAAATGGTAGAATCCGGGCGAGTACCGGCAAAGGGTAGAATCCGTGCGAGTATCGAAAAACTGTCTCGGCGAGTACCGGAAAACGGACCAATCAGTGTCAGTACCGAAAAATGGTAGAATCCGGGAGAGTACCGAGAAAAGGTAGAATCCGTGCGAGTATCGAAAAACTGTCTCGGCGAGTACCGAAAAACGGACCAATCAGTGTCAGTACCGAAAAATGGTAGAATCCGGGCGAGTACCGGGAAAGGGTAGAATCCGTGCGAGTATCGAAAAACTGTCTCGGCGAGTACCGGAAAACGGACCAATCAGTGTCAGTACCGAAAAATGGTAGAATCCGGGCGAGTACCGGGAAAGGGTAGAATCCGTGCGAGTATCGAAAAACTGTCTCGGTGAGTACCGGAAAACGGACCAATCAGTGTCCGTACCGAAAAATGGTAGAATCCGGGCGAGTACCGGGAAAGGGTAGAATCCATGCGAGTATCGAAAAACTGTCTCGGCGAGTATCGAAAAACGGTTGAATCAGTGTCCGTCCCCAAAAATGGTAGAATCCGGGCGAGTACCGAGAAAAGGTACAATCCGTGGGAGTATCGAAAAACTGTCTCGGCGAGTACCGGAAAACGGACCAATCAGTGTCAGTACCGAAAAATGGTAGAATCCGGGAGAGTACCGAGAAAAGGTAGAATCCGTGCGAGTATCGAAAAACTGTCTCGGCGAGTACCGAAAAACGGACCAATCAGTGTCAGTACCGAAAAATGGTAGAATCCGGGAGAGTACCGAGAAAAGGTAGAATCCGTGCGAGTATCAAAAAACTGTCTCGGCGAGTACCAAAAAACGGACCAATCAGTGTCAGTACCGAAAAATGGTAGAATCCGGGCGAGTACCGGGAAAGGGTAGAATCCGTGCGAGTATCGAAAAACTGTCTCGGCGAGTACCGGAAAACGGACCAATCAGTGTCAGTACCGAAAAATGGTAGAATCCGGGCGAGTACCGGCAAAGGGTAGAATCCGTGCGAGTATCGAAAAACTGTGTCGGTGAGTACCGGAAAACGGACCAATCAGTGTCAGTACCGAAAAATGGTAGAATCCGGGAGAGTACCGAGAAAAGGTAGAATCCGTGCGAGTATCGAAAAACTGTCTCGGCGAGTACCGAAAAACGGACCAATCAGTGTCAGTACCGAAAAATGGTAGAATCTTGGCGAGTACCGGGAAAGGGTAGAATCCGTGCGAGTATCGAAAAACTGTCTCGGCGAGTACCGGAAAACGGACCAATCAGTGTCAGTACCGAAAAATGGTAGAATCCGGGCGAGTACCGGCAAAGGGTAGAATCCGTGCGAGTATCGAAAAACTGTCTCGGCGAGTACCGAAAAACGGACCAATCAGTGTCAGTACCGAAAAATGGTAGAATCCGGGAGAGTACCGAGAAAAGGTAGAATCCGTGCGAGTATCGAAAAACTGTCTCGGCGAGTACCGAAAAACGGTCGAATCATTGTCCGTACCGAAAAATGGTAGAATCCGGGAGAGTACCGAGAAAAGGTAGAATCCGTGCGAGTATCGAAAAACTGTCTCGGTGAGTACCGGAAAACGGACCAATCAGTGTCCGTACCGAAAAATGGTAGAATCCGGGCGAGTACCGGGAAAGGGTAGAATCCGTGCGAGTATCGAAAAACTGTCTCGGCGAGTACCGAAAAACGGACCAATCAGTGTTTGTACCGAAAAATGGTAGAATCCGGGAGAGTACCGAGAAAAGGTAGAATCCGTGCGAGTATCGAAAAACTGTCTCGGTGAGTACCGGAAAACGTACCAATCAGTGTCCGTACCGAAAAATGGTAGAATCCGGGCGAGTACCGGGAAACGGTAGAATCCGTGCGAGTATCGAAAAACTGTCTCGGCGAGTACCGAAAAACGGACCAATCAGTGTCAGTACCGAAAAATGGTTGAATCCGGGCGAGTACCGGGAAAGGGTAGAATCCGTGCGAGTATCGAAAAACTGTCTCGGCGAGTACCGGAAAACGGACCAATCAGTGTCAGTACCGAAAAATGGTAGAATCCGGGCGAGTACCGGGAAAGGGTAGAATCCGTGCGAGTATCGAAAAACTGTCTCGGTGAGTACCGGAAAACGGACCAATCAGTGTCCGTACCGAAAAATGGTAGAATCCGGGCGAGTACCGGGAAAGGGTAGAATCCGTGCGAGTATCGAAAAACTGTCTCGGCGAGTATCGAAAAACGGTTGAATCAGTGTCCGTCCCCAAAAATGGTAGAATCCGGGCGAGTACCGAGAAAAGGTACAATCCGTGGGAGTATCGAAAAACTGTCTCGGCGAGTACCGGAAAACGGACCAATCAGTGTCAGTACCGAAAAATGGTAGAATCCGGGAGAGTACCGAGAAAAGGTAGAATCCGTGCGAGTATCGAAAAACTGTCTCGGCGAGTACCGAAAAACGGACCAATCAGTGTCAGTACCGAAAAATGGTAGAATCCGGGAGAGTACCGAGAAAAGGTAGAATCCGTGCGAGTATCGAAAAACTGTCTCGGCGAGTACCGAAAAACGGACCAATCAGTGTCAGTACCGAAAAATGGTAGAATCCGGGCGAGTACCGGGAAAGGGTAGAATCCGTGCGAGTATCGAAAAACTGTCTCGGCGAGTACCGGAAAACGGACCAATCAGTGTCAGTACCGAAAAATGGTAGAATCCGGGCGAGTACCGGGAAAGGGTAGAATCCGTGCGAGTATCGAAAAACTGTCTCGGCGAGTACCGGAAAACGGACCAATCAGTGTCAGTACCGAAAAATGGTAGAATCCGGGCGAGTACCGGGAAAGGGTAGAATCCGTGCGAGTATCGAAAAACTGTCTCGGTGAGTACCGGAAAACGGACCAATCAGTGTCCGTACCGAAAAATGGTAGAATCCGGGCGAGTACCGGGAAAGGGTAGAATCCGTGCGAGTATCGAAAAACTGTCTCGGCGAGTATCGAAAAACGGTTGAATCAGTGTCCGTCCCCAAAAATGGTAGAATCCGGGCGAGTACCGAGAAAAGGTACAATCCGTGGGAGTATCGAAAGACTGTCTCGGCGAGTACCGGAAAACGGACCAATCAGTGTCAGTACCGAAAAATGGTAGAATCCGGGAGAGTACCGAGAAAAGGTAGAATCCGTGCGAGTATCGAAAAACTGTCTCGGCGAGTACCGAAAAACGGACCAATCAGTGTCAGTACCGAAAAATGGTAGAATCCGGGAGAGTACCGAGAAAAGGTAGAATCCGTGCGAGTATCGAAAAACTGTCTCGGCGAGTACCAAAAAACGGACCAATCAGTGTCAGTACCGAAAAATGGTAGAATCCGGGCGAGTACCGGGAAAGGGTAGAATCCGTGCGAGTATCGAAAAACTGTCTCGGCGAGTACCGGAAAACGGACCAATCAGTGTCAGTACCGAAAAATGGTAGAATCCGGGCGAGTACCGGCAAAGGGTAGAATCCGTGCGAGTATCGAAAAACTGTCTCGGTGAGTACCGGAAAACGGACCAATGAGTGTCAGTACCGAAAAATGGTAGAATCCGGGAGAGTACCGAGAAAAGGTAGAATCCGTGCGAGTATCGAAAAACTGTCTCGACGAGTACCGAAAAACGGACCAATCAGTGTCAGTACCGAAAAATGGTAGAATCTTGGCGAGTACCGGGAAAGGGTAGAATCCGTGCGAGTATCGAAAAACTGTCTCGGCGAGTACCGGAAAACGGACCAATCAGTGTCAGTACCGAAAAATGGTAGAATCCGGGCGAGTACCGGCAAAGGGTAGAATCCGTGCGAGTATCGAAAAACTGTCTCGGCGAGTACCGAAAAACGGACCAATCAGTGTCAGTACCGAAAAATGGTAGAATCCGGGAGAGTACCGAGAAAAGGTAGAATCCGTGCGAGTATCGAAAAACTGTCTCGGCGAGTACCGAAAAACGGTCGAATCATTGTCCGTACCGAAAAATGGTAGAATCCGGGAGAGTACCGAGAAAAGGTAGAATCCGTGCGAGTATCGAAAAACTGTCTCGGCGAGTACCGAAAAACGGACCAATCAGTGTCAGTACCGAAAAATGGTAGAATCCGGGCGAGTACCGGGAAAGGGTAGAATCCGTGCGAGTATCGAAAAACTGTCTCGGCGAGTACCGGAAAACGGACCAATCAGTGTCAGTACCGAAAAATGGTAGAATCCGGGCGAGTACCGGCAAAGGGTAGAATCCGTGCGAGTATCGAAAAACTGTCTCGGTGAGTACCGGAAAACGGACCAATCAGTGTCAGTACCGAAAAATGGTAGAATCCGGGAGAGTACCGAGAAAAGGTAGAATCCGTGCGAGTATCGAAAAACTGTCTCGGCGAGTACCGGAAAACGGACCAATCAGTGTCAGTACCGAAAAATGGTAGAATCCGGGCGAGTACCGGCAAAGGGTAGAATCCGTGCGAGTATCGAAAAACTGTCTCGGCGAGTACCGAAAAACGGACCAATCAGTGTCAGTACCGAAAAATGGTAGAATCCGGGAGAGTACCGAGAAAAAGTAGAATCCGTGCGAGTATCGAAAAACTGTCTCGGCGAGTACCGAAAAACGGTCGAATCATTGTCCGTACCGAAAAATGGTAGAATCCGGGAGAGTACCGAGAAAAGGTAGAATCCGTGCGAGTATCGAAAAACTGTCTCGGCGAGTACCGAAAAACGGACCAATCAGTGTCAGTACCGAAAAATGGTAGAATCCGGGCGAGTACCGGGAAAGGGTAGAATCCGTGCGAGTATCGAAAAACTGTCTCGGCGAGTACCGGAAAACGGACCAATCAGTGTCAGTACCGAAAAATGGTAGAATCCGGGCGAGTACCGGCAAAGGGTAGAATCCGTGCGAGTATCGAAAAACTGTCTCGGCGAGTACCGGAAAACGGACCAATCAGTGTCAGTACCGAAAAATGGTAGAATCCGGGCGAGTACCGGCAAAGGGTAGAATCCGTGCGAGTATCGAAAAACTGTCTCGGTGAGTACCGGAAAACGGACCAATCAGTGTCCGTACCGAAAAATGGTAGAATCCGGGCGAGTACCGGGAAAGGGTAGAATCCGTGCGAGTATCGAAAAACTGTCTCGGCGAGTATCGAAAAACGGTTGAATCAGTGTCCGTCCCCAAAAATGGTAGAATCCGGGCGAGTACCGAGAAAAGGTACAATCCGTGGGAGTATCGAAAGACTGTCTCGGCGAGTACCGGAAAACGGACCAATCAGTGTCAGTACCGAAAAATGGTAGAATCCGGGAGAGTACCGAGAAAAGGTAGAATCCGTGCGAGTATCGAAAAACTGTCTCGGCGAGTACCGAAAAACGGACCAATCAGTGTCAGTACCGAAAAATGGTAGAATCCGGGAGAGTACCGAGAAAAGGTAGAATCCGTGCGAGTATCGAAAAACTGTCTCGGCGAGTACCAAAAAACGGACCAATCAGTGTCAGTACCGAAAAATGGTAGAATCCGGGCGAGTACCGGGAAAGGGTAGAATCCGTGCGAGTATCGAAAAACTGTCTCGGCGAGTACCGGAAAACGGACCAATCAGTGTCAGTACCGAAAAATGGTAGAATCCGGGCGAGTACCGGCAAAGGGTAGAATCCGTGCGAGTATCGAAAAACTGTCTCGGTGAGTACCGGAAAACGGACCAATGAGTGTCAGTACCGAAAAATGGTAGAATCCGGGAGAGTACCGAGAAAAGGTAGAATCCGTGCGAGTATCGAAAAACTGTCTCGACGAGTACCGAAAAACGGACCAATCAGTGTCAGTACCGAAAAATGGTAGAATCTTGGCGAGTACCGGGAAAGGGTAGAATCCGTGCGAGTATCGAAAAACTGTCTCGGCGAGTACCGGAAAACGGACCAATCAGTGTCAGTACCGAAAAATGGTAGAATCCGGGCGAGTACCGGCAAAGGGTAGAATCCGTGCGAGTATCGAAAAACTGTCTCGGCGAGTACCGAAAAACGGACCAATCAGTGTCAGTACCGAAAAATGGTAGAATCCGGGAGAGTACCGAGAAAAGGTAGAATCCGTGCGAGTATCGAAAAACTGTCTCGGCGAGTACCGAAAAACGGTCGAATCATTGTCCGTACCGAAAAATGGTAGAATCCGGGAGAGTACCGAGAAAAGGTAGAATCCGTGCGAGTATCGAAAAACTGTCTCGGTGAGTACCGGAAAACGGACCAATCAGTGTCCGTACCGAAAAATGGTAGAATCCGGGCGAGTACCGGGAAAGGGTAGAATCCGTGCGAGTATCGAAAAACTGTCTCGGCGAGTATCGAAAAACGGTTGAATCAGTGTCCGTCCCCAAAAATGGTAGAATCCGGGCGAGTACCGAGAAAAGGTACAATCCGTGGGAGTATCGAAAAACTGTCTCGGCGAGTACCGGAAAACGGACCAATCAGTGTCAGTACCGAAAAATGGTAGAATCCGGGAGAGTACCGAGAAAAGGTAGAATCCGTGCGAGTATCGAAAAACTGTCTCGGCGAGTACCGAAAAACGGACCAATCAGTGTCAGTACCGAAAAATGGTAGAATCCGGGAGAGTACCGAGAAAAGGTAGAATCCGTGCGAGTATCGAAAAACTGTCTCGGCGAGTACCGAAAAACGGACCAATCAGTGTCAGTACCGAAAAATGGTAGAATCCGGGCGAGTACCGGGAAAGGGTAGAATCCGTGCGAGTATCGAAAAACTGTCTCGGCGAGTACCGGAAAACGGACCAATCAGTGTCAGTACCGAAAAATGGTAGAATCCGGGCGAGTACCGGGAAAGGGTAGAATCCGTGCGAGTATCGAAAAACTGTCTCGGCGAGTACCGGAAAACGGACCAATCAGTGTCAGTACCGAAAAATGGTAGAATCCGGGCGAGTACCGGGAAAGGGTAGAATCCGTGCGAGTATCGAAAAACTGTCTCGGTGAGTACCGGAAAACGGACCAATCAGTGTCCGTACCGAAAAATGGTAGAATCCGGGCGAGTACCGGGAAAGGGTAGAATCCGTGCGAGTATCGAAAAACTGTCTCGGCGAGTATCGAAAAACGGTTGAATCAGTGTCCGTCCCCAAAAATGGTAGAATCCGGGCGAGTACCGAGAAAAGGTACAATCCATGGGAGTATCGAAAGACTGTCTCGGCGAGTACCGGAAAACGGACCAATCAGTGTCAGTACCGAAAAATGGTAGAATCCGGGAGAGTACCGAGAAAAGGTAGAATCCGTGCGAGTATCGAAAAACTGTCTCGGCGAGTACCGAAAAACGGACCAATCAGTGTCAGTACCGAAAAATGGTAGAATCCGGGAGAGTACCGAGAAAAGGTAGAATCCGTGCGAGTATCGAAAAACTGTCTCGGCGAGTACCAAAAAACGGACCAATCAGTGTCAGTACCGAAAAATGGTAGAATCCGGGCGAGTACCGGGAAAGGGTAGAATCCGTGCGAGTATCGAAAAACTGTCTCGGCGAGTACCGGAAAACGGACCAATCAGTGTCAGTACCGAAAAATGGTAGAATCCGGGCGAGTACCGGCAAAGGGTAGAATCCGTGCGAGTATCGAAAAACTGTCTCGGTGAGTACCGGAAAACGGACCAATGAGTGTCAGTACCGAAAAATGGTAGAATCCGGGAGAGTACCGAGAAAAGGTAGAATCCGTGCGAGTATCGAAAAACTGTCTCGACGAGTACCGAAAAACGGACCAATCAGTGTCAGTACCGAAAAATGGTAGAATCTTGGCGAGTACCGGGAAAGGGTAGAATCCGTGCGAGTATCGAAAAACTGTCTCGGCGAGTACCGGAAAACGGACCAATCAGTGTCAGTACCGAAAAATGGTAGAATCCGGGCGAGTACCGGCAAAGGGTAGAATCCGTGCGAGTATCGAAAAACTGTCTCGGCGAGTACCGAAAAACGGACCAATCAGTGTCAGTACCGAAAAATGGTAGAATCCGGGAGAGTACCGAGAAAAGGTAGAATCCGTGCGAGTATCGAAAAACTGTCTCGGCGAGTACCGAAAAACGGTCGAATCATTGTCCGTACCGAAAAATGGTAGAATCCGGGAGAGTACCGAGAAAAGGTAGAATCCGTGCGAGTATCGAAAAACTGTCTCGGCGAGTACCGAAAAACGGACCAATCAGTGTCAGTACCGAAAAATGGTAGAATCCGGGCGAGTACCGGGAAAGGGTAGAATCCGTGCGAGTATCGAAAAACTGTCTCGGCGAGTACCGGAAAACGGACCAATCAGTGTCAGTACCGAAAAATGGTAGAATCCGGGCGAGTACCGGCAAAGGGTAGAATCCGTGCGAGTATCGAAAAACTGTCTCGGTGAGTACCGGAAAACGGACCAATCAGTGTCAGTACCGAAAAATGGTAGAATCCGGGAGAGTACCGAGAAAAGGTAGAATCCGTGCGAGTATCGAAAAACTGTCTCGGCGAGTACCGGAAAACGGACCAATCAGTGTCAGTACCGAAAAATGGTAGAATCCGGGCGAGTACCGGCAAAGGGTAGAATCCGTGCGAGTATCGAAAAACTGTCTCGGCGAGTACCGAAAAACGGACCAATCAGTGTCAGTACCGAAAAATGGTAGAATCCGGGAGAGTACCGAGAAAAGGTAGAATCCGTGCGAGTATCGAAAAACTGTCTCGGCGAGTACCGAAAAACGGTCGAATCATTGTCCGTACCGAAAAATGGTAGAATCCGGGAGAGTACCGAGAAAAGGTAGAATCCGTGCGAGTATCGAAAAACTGTCTCGGCGAGTACCGAAAAACGGACCAATCAGTGTCAGTACCGAAAAATGGTAGAATCCGGGCGAGTACCGGGAAAGGGTAGAATCCGTGCGAGTATCGAAAAACTGTCTCGGCGAGTACCGGAAAACGGACCAATCAGTGTCAGTACCGAAAAATGGTAGAATCCGGGCGAGTACCGGCAAAGGGTAGAATCCGTGCGAGTATCGAAAAACTGTCTCGGCGAGTACCGGAAAACGGACCAATCAGTGTCAGTACCGAAAAATGGTAGAATCCGGGCGAGTACCGGCAAAGGGTAGAATCCGTGCGAGTATCGAAAAACTGTCTCGGTGAGTACCGGAAAACGGACCAATCAGTGTCCGTACCGAAAAATGGTAGAATCCGGGCGAGTACCGGGAAAGGGTAGAATCCGTGCGAGTATCGAAAAACTGTCTCGGCGAGTATCGAAAAACGGTTGAATCAGTGTCCGTCCCCAAAAATGGTAGAATCCGGGCGAGTACCGAGAAAAGGTACAATCCGTGGGAGTATCGAAAGACTGTCTCGGCGAGTACCGGAAAACGGACCAATCAGTGTCAGTACCGAAAAATGGTAGAATCCGGGAGAGTACCGAGAAAAGGTAGAATCCGTGCGAGTATCGAAAAACTGTCTCGGCGAGTACCGAAAAACGGACCAATCAGTGTCAGTACCGAAAAATGGTAGAATCCGGGAGAGTACCGAGAAAAGGTAGAATCCGTGCGAGTATCGAAAAACTGTCTCGGCGAGTACCAAAAAACGGACCAATCAGTGTCAGTACCGAAAAATGGTAGAATCCGGGCGAGTACCGGGAAAGGGTAGAATCCGTGCGAGTATCGAAAAACTGTCTCGGCGAGTACCGGAAAACGGACCAATCAGTGTCAGTACCGAAAAATGGTAGAATCCGGGCGAGTACCGGCAAAGGGTAGAATCCGTGCGAGTATCGAAAAACTGTCTCGGTGAGTACCGGAAAACGGACCAATCAGTGTCAGTACCGAAAAATGGTAGAATCCGGGAGAGTACCGAGAAAAGGTAGAATCCGTGCGAGTATCGAAAAACTGTCTCGACGAGTACCGAAAAACGGACCAATCAGTGTCAGTACCGAAAAATGGTAGAATCTTGGCGAGTACCGGGAAAGGGTAGAATCCGTGCGAGTATCGAAAAACTGTCTCGGCGAGTACCGGAAAACGGACCAATCAGTGTCAGTACCGAAAAATGGTAGAATCCGGGCGAGTACCGGCAAAGGGTAGAATCCGTGCGAGTATCGAAAAACTGTCTCGGCGAGTACCGAAAAACGGACCAATCAGTGTCAGTACCGAAAAATGGTAGAATCCGGGAGAGTACCGAGAAAAGGTAGAATCCGTGCGAGTATCGAAAAACTGTCTCGGCGAGTACCGAAAAACGGTCGAATCATTGTCCGTACCGAAAAATGGTAGAATCCGGGAGAGTACCGAGAAAAGGTAGAATCCGTGCGAGTATCGAAAAACTGTCTCGGTGAGTACCGGAAAACGGACCAATCAGTGTCCGTACCGAAAAATGGTAGAATCCGGGCGAGTACCGGGAAAGGGTAGAATCCGTGCGAGTATCGAAAAACTGTCTCGGCGAGTACCGAAAAACGGACCAATCAGTGTCAGTACCGAAAAATGGTAGAATCCGGGAGAGTACCGAGAAAAGGTAGAATCCGTGCGAGTATCGAAAAACTGTCTCGGCGAGTACCGAAAAACGGTCGAATCATTGTCCGTACCGAAAAATGGTAGAATCCGGGAGAGTACCGAGAAAAGGTAGAATCCGTGCGAGTATCGAAAAACTGTCTCGGCGAGTACCAAAAAACGGACCAATCAGTGTCAGTACCGAAAAATGGTAGAATCCGGGCGAGTACCGGGAAAGGGTAGAATCCGTGCGAGTATCGAAAAACTGTCTCGGTGAGTACCGGAAAACGGACCAATCAGTGTCCGTACCGAAAAATGGTAGAATCCGGGCGAGTACCGGGAAAGGGTAGAATCCGTGCGAGTATCGAAAAACTGTCTCGGCGAGTATCGAAAAACGGTTGAATCAGTGTCCGTCCCCAAAAATGGTAGAATCCGGGCGAGTACCGAGAAAAGGTACAATCCGTGGGAGTATCGAAAAACTGTCTCGGCGAGTACCGGAAAACGGACCAATCAGTGTCAGTACCGAAAAATGGTAGAATCCGGGAGAGTACCGAGAAAAGGTAGAATCCGTGCGAGTATCGAAAAACTGTCTCGGCGAGTACCGAAAAACGGACCAATCAGTGTCAGTACCGAAAAATGGTAGAATCCGGGAGAGTACCGAGAAAAGGTAGAATCCGTGCGAGTATCGAAAAACTGTCTCGGCGAGTACCGAAAAACGGACCAATCAGTGTCAGTACCGAAAAATGGTAGAATCCGGGCGAGTACCGGGAAAGGGTAGAATCCGTGCGAGTATCGAAAAACTGTCTCGGCGAGTACCGGAAAACGGACCAATCAGTGTCAGTACCGAAAAATGGTAGAATCCGGGCGAGTACCGGCAAAGGGTAGAATCCGTGCGAGTATCGAAAAACTGTCTCGGCGAGTACCGGAAAACGGACCAATCAGTGTCAGTACCGAAAAATGGTAGAATCCGGGCGAGTACCGGCAAAGGGTAGAATCCGTGCGAGTATCGAAAAACTGTCTCGGTGAGTACCGGAAAACGGACCAATCAGTGTCCGTACCGAAAAATGGTAGAATCCGGGCGAGTACCGGGAAAGGGTAGAATCCGTGCGAGTATCGAAAAACTGTCTCGGCGAGTATCGAAAAACGGTTGAATCAGTGTCCGTCCCCAAAAATGGTAGAATCCGGGCGAGTACCGAGAAAAGGTACAATCCGTGGGAGTATCGAAAGACTGTCTCGGCGAGTACCGGAAAACGGACCAATCAGTGTCAGTACCGAAAAATGGTAGAATCCGGGAGAGTACCGAGAAAAGGTAGAATCCGTGCGAGTATCGAAAAACTGTCTCGGCGAGTACCGAAAAACGGACCAATCAGTGTCAGTACCGAAAAATGGTAGAATCCGGGAGAGTACCGAGAAAAGGTAGAATCCGTGCGAGTATCGAAAAACTGTCTCGGCGAGTACCAAAAAACGGACCAATCAGTGTCAGTACCGAAAAATGGTAGAATCCGGGCGAGTACCGGGAAAGGGTAGAATCCGTGCGAGTATCGAAAAACTGTCTCGGCGAGTACCGGAAAACGGACCAATCAGTGTCAGTACCGAAAAATGGTAGAATCCGGGCGAGTACCGGCAAAGGGTAGAATCCGTGCGAGTATCGAAAAACTGTCTCGGTGAGTACCGGAAAACGGACCAATCAGTGTCAGTACCGAAAAATGGTAGAATCCGGGAGAGTACCGAGAAAAGGTAGAATCCGTGCGAGTATCGAAAAACTGTCTCGACGAGTACCGAAAAACGGACCAATCAGTGTCAGTACCGAAAAATGGTAGAATCTTGGCGAGTACCGGGAAAGGGTAGAATCCGTGCGAGTATCGAAAAACTGTCTCGGCGAGTACCGGAAAACGGACCAATCAGTGTCAGTACCGAAAAATGGTAGAATCCGGGCGAGTACCGGCAAAGGGTAGAATCCGTGCGAGTATCGAAAAACTGTCTCGGCGAGTACCGAAAAACGGACCAATCAGTGTCAGTACCGAAAAATGGTAGAATCCGGGAGAGTACCGAGAAAAGGTAGAATCCGTGCGAGTATCGAAAAACTGTCTCGGCGAGTACCGAAAAACGGTCGAATCATTGTCCGTACCGAAAAATGGTAGAATCCGGGAGAGTACCGAGAAAAGGTAGAATCCGTGCGAGTATCGAAAAACTGTCTCGGTGAGTACCGGAAAACGGACCAATCAGTGTCCGTACCGAAAAATGGTAGAATCCGGGCGAGTACCGGGAAAGGGTAGAATCCGTGCGAGTATCGAAAAACTGTCTCGGCGAGTACCGAAAAACGGACCAATCAGTGTCAGTACCGAAAAATGGTAGAATCCGGGAGAGTACCGAGAAAAGGTAGAATCCGTGCGAGTATCGAAAAACTGTCTCGGCGAGTACCGAAAAACGGTCGAATCATTGTCCGTACCGAAAAATGGTAGAATCCGGGAGAGTACCGAGAAAAGGTAGAATCCGTGCGAGTATCGAAAAACTGTCTCGGCGAGTACCAAAAAACGGACCAATCAGTGTCAGTACCGAAAAATGGTAGAATCCGGGCGAGTACCGGGAAAGGGTAGAATCCGTGCGAGTATCGAAAAACTGTCTCGGTGAGTACCGGAAAACGGACCAATCAGTGTCCGTACCGAAAAATGGTAGAATCCGGGCGAGTACCGGGAAAGGGTAGAATCCGTGCGAGTATCGAAAAACTGTCTCGGCGAGTATCGAAAAACGGTTGAATCAGTGTCCGTCCCCAAAAATGGTAGAATCCGGGCGAGTACCGAGAAAAGGTACAATCCGTGGGAGTATCGAAAAACTGTCTCGGCGAGTACCGGAAAACGGACCAATCAGTGTCAGTACCGAAAAATGGTAGAATCCGGGAGAGTACCGAGAAAAGGTAGAATCCGTGCGAGTATCGAAAAACTGTCTCGGCGAGTACCGAAAAACGGACCAATCAGTGTCAGTACCGAAAAATGGTAGAATCCGGGAGAGTACCGAGAAAAGGTAGAATCCGTGCGAGTATCGAAAAACTGTCTCGGCGAGTACCGAAAAACGGACCAATCAGTGTCAGTACCGAAAAATGGTAGAATCCGGGCGAGTACCGGGAAAGGGTAGAATCCGTGCGAGTATCGAAAAACTGTCTCGGCGAGTACCGGAAAACGGACCAATCAGTGTCAGTACCGAAAAATGGTAGAATCCGGGCGAGTACCGGGAAAGGGTAGATTCCGTGCGAGTATCGAAAAACTGTCTCGGCGAGTACCGGAAAACGGACCAATCAGTGTCAGTACCGAAAAATGGTAGAATCCGGGCGAGTACCGGGAAAGGGTAGAATCCGTGCGAGTATCGAAAAACTGTCTCGGTGAGTACCGGAAAACGGACCAATCAGTGTCCGTACCGAAAAATGGTAGAATCCGGGCGAGTACCGGGAAAGGGTAGAATCCGTGCGAGTATCGAAAAACTGTCTCGGCGAGTATCGAAAAACGGTTGAATCAGTGTCCGTCCCCAAAAATGGTAGAATCCGGGCGAGTACCGAGAAAAGGTACAATCCGTGGGAGTATCGAAAGACTGTCTCGGCGAGTACCGGAAAACGGACCAATCAGTGTCAGTACCGAAAAATGGTAGAATCCGGGAGAGTACCGAGAAAAGGTAGAATCCGTGCGAGTATCGAAAAACTGTCTCGGCGAGTACCGAAAAACGGACCAATCAGTGTCAGTACCGAAAAATGGTAGAATCCGGGAGAGTACCGAGAAAAGGTAGAATCCGTGCGAGTATCGAAAAACTGTCTCGGCGAGTACCAAAAAACGGACCAATCAGTGTCAGTACCGAAAAATGGTAGAATCCGGGCGAGTACCGGGAAAGGGTAGAATCCGTGCGAGTATCGAAAAACTGTCTCGGCGAGTACCGGAAAACGGACCAATCAGTGTCAGTACCGAAAAATGGTAGAATCCGGGCGAGTACCGGCAAAGGGTAGAATCCGTGCGAGTATCGAAAAACTGTCTCGGTGAGTACCGGAAAACGGACCAATCAGTGTCAGTACCGAAAAATGGTAGAATCCGGGAGAGTACCGAGAAAAGGTAGAATCCGTGCGAGTATCGAAAAACTGTCTCGACGAGTACCGAAAAACGGACCAATCAGTGTCAGTACCGAAAAATGGTAGAATCTTGGCGAGTACCGGGAAAGGGTAGAATCCGTGCGAGTATCGAAAAACTGTCTCGGCGAGTACCGGAAAACGGACCAATCAGTGTCAGTACCGAAAAATGGTAGAATCCGGGCGAGTACCGGCAAAGGGTAGAATCCGTGCGAGTATCGAAAAACTGTCTCGGCGAGTACCGAAAAACGGACCAATCAGTGTCAGTACCGAAAAATGGTAGAATCCGGGAGAGTACCGAGAAAAGGTAGAATCCGTGCGAGTATCGAAAAACTGTCTCGGCGAGTACCGAAAAACGGTCGAATCATTGTCCGTACCGAAAAATGGTAGAATCCGGGAGAGTACCGAGAAAAGGTAGAATCCGTGCGAGTATCGAAAAACTGTCTCGGTGAGTACCGGAAAACGGACCAATCAGTGTCCGTACCGAAAAATGGTAGAATCCGGGCGAGTACCGGGAAAGGGTAGAATCCGTGCGAGTATCGAAAAACTGTCTCGGCGAGTACCGAAAAACGGACCAATCAGTGTCAGTACCGAAAAATGGTAGAATCCGGGAGAGTACCGAGAAAAGGTAGAATCCGTGCGAGTATCGAAAAACTGTCTCGGCGAGTACCGAAAAACGGTCGAATCATTGTCCGTACCGAAAAATGGTAGAATCCGGGAGAGTACCGAGAAAAGGTAGAATCCGTGCGAGTATCGAAAAACTGTCTCGGTGAGTACCGAAAAACGGACCAATCAGTGTCCGTACCGAAAAATGGTAGAATCCGGGCGAGTACCGGGAAAGGGTAGAATCCGTGCGAGTATCGAAAAACTGTCTCGGCGAGTACCGAAAAACGGACCAATCAGTGTTTGTACCGAAAAATGGTAGAATCCGGGAGAGTACCGAGAAAAGGTAGAATCCGTGCGAGTATCGAAAAACTGTCTCGGTGAGTACCGGAAAACGTACCAATCAGTGTCCGTACCGAAAAATGGTAGAATCCGGGCGAGTACCGGGAAAGGGTAGAATCCGTGCGAGTATCGAAAAACTGTCTCGGCGAGTTCCGGAAAACGGACCAATCAGTGTCAGTACCGAAAAATGGTAGAATCCGGGAGAGTACCGAGAAAAGGTAGAATCCGTGCGAGTATCGAAAAACTGTCTCGGCGAGTACCAAAAAACGGACCAATCAGTGTCAGTACCGAAAAATGGTAGAATCTTGGCGAGTACCGGGAAAGGGTAGAATCCGTGCGAGTATCGAAAAACTGTCTCGGCGAGTACCGGAAAACGGACCAATCAGTGTCAGTACCGAAAAATGGTAGAATCCGGGCGAGTACCGGCAAAGGGTAGAATCCGTGCGAGTATCGAAAAACTGTCTCGGCGAGTAACGAAAAACGGACCAATCAGTGTCAGTACCGAAAAATGGTAGAATCCGGGAGAGTACCGAGAAAAGGTAGAATCCGTGCGAGTATCGAAAAACTGTCTCGGCGAGTACCGAAAAACGGTCGAATCATTGTCCGTACCGAAAAATGGTAGAATCCGGGAGAGTACCGAGAAAAGGTAGAATCCGTGCGAGTATCGAAAAACTGTCTCGGTGAGTACCGGAAAACGGACCAATCAGTGTCCGTACCGAAAAATGGTAGAATCCGGGCGAGTACCGGGAAAGGGTAGAATCCGTGCGAGTATCGAAAAACTGTCTCGGCGAGTACCGAAAAACGGACCAATCAGTGTCAGTACCGAAAAATGGTAGAATCCGGGAGAGTACCGAGAAAAGGTAGAATCCGTGCGAGTATCGAAAAACTGTCTCGGCGAGTACCGAAAAACGGTCGAATCATTGTCCGTACCGAAAAATGGTAGAATCCGGGAGAGTACCGAGAAAAGGTAGAATCCGTGCGAGTATCGAAAAACTGTCTCGGTGAGTACCGAAAAACGGACCAATCAGTGTCCGTACCGAAAAATGGTAGAATCCGGGCGAGTACCGGGAAAGGGTAGAATCCGTGCGAGTATCGAAAAACTGTCTCGGCGAGTACCGAAAAACGGACCAATCAGTGTTTGTACCGAAAAATGGTAGAATCCGGGAGAGTACCGAGAAAAGGTAGAATCCGTGCGAGTATCGAAAAACTGTCTCGGTGAGTACCGGAAAACGTACCAATCAGTGTCCGTACCGAAAAATGGTAGAATCCGGGCGAGTACCGGGAAAGGGTAGAATCCGTGCGAGTATCGAAAAACTGTCTCGGCGAGTTCCGGAAAACGGACCAATCAGTGTCAGTACCGAAAAATGGTAGAATCCGGGAGAGTACCGAGAAAAGGTAGAATCCGTGCGAGTATCGAAAAACTGTCTCGGCGAGTACCAAAAAACGGACCAATCAGTGTCAGTACCGAAAAATGGTAGAATCCGGGCGAGTACCGGGAAAGGGTAGAATCCGTGCGAGTATCGAAAAACTGTCTCGGCGAGTACCGGAAAACGGACCAATCAGTGTCAGTACCGAAAAATGGTAGAATCCGGGCGAGTACCGGCAAAGGGTAGAATCCGTGCGAGTATCGAAAAACTGTCTCGGCGAGTACCGGAAAACGGACCAATCAGTGTCAGTACCGAAAAATGGTAGAATCCGGGAGAGTACCGAGAAAAGGTAGAATCCGTGCGAGTATCGAAAAACTGTCTCGGCGAGTACCGAAAAACGGACCAATCAGTGTCAGTACCGAAAAATGGTAGAATCCGGGCGAGTACCGGGAAAGGGTAGAATCCGTGCGAGTATCGAAAAACTGTCTCGGCGAGTACCGGAAAACGGACCAATCAGTGTCAGTACCGAAAAATGGTAGAATCCGGGAGAGTACCGAGAAAAGGTAGAATCCGTGCGAGTATCGAAAAACTGTCTCGGCGAGTACCGAAAAACGGACCAATCAGTGTCAGTACCGAAAAATGGTAGAATCCGGGCGAGTACCGGGAAAGGGTAGAATCCGTGCGAGTATCGAAAAACTGTCTCGGCGAGTACCGGAAAACGGACCAATCAGTGTCAGTACCGAAAAATGGTAGAATCCGGGCGAGTACCGGCAAAGGGTAGAATCCGTGCGAGTATCGAAAAACTGTCTCGGCGAGTACCGGAAAACGGACCAATCAGTGTCAGTACCGAAAAATGGTAGAATCCGGGAGAGTACCGAGAAAAGGTAGAATCCGTGCGAGTATCGAAAAACTGTCTCGGCGAGTACCGAAAAACGGACCAATCAGTGTCAGTACCGAAAAATGGTAGAATCCGGGCGAGTACCGAGAAAAGGTAGAATCCGTGCGAGTATCGAAAAACTGTCTCGGCGAGTACCGAAAAACGGACCAATCAGTGTCAGTACCGAAAAATGGTAGAATCCGGGCGAGTACCGGGAAAGGGTAGAATCCGTGCGAGTATCGAAAAACTGTCTCGGTGAGTACCGGAAAACGGACCAATCAGTGTCAGTACCGAAAAATGGTAGAATCCGGGCGAGTACCGGCAAAGGGTAGAATCCGTGCGAGTATCGAAAAACTGTCTCGGCGAGTACCGGAAAACGGACCAATCAGTGTCAGTACCGAAAAATGGTAGAATCCGGGAGAGTACCGAGAAAAGGTAGAATCCGTGCGAGTATCGAAAAACTGTCTCGGCGAGTACCGAAAAACGGACCAATCAGTGTCAGTACCGAAAAATGGTAGAATCCGGGCGAGTACCGGGAAAGGGTAGAATCCGTGCGAGTATCGAAAAACTGTCTCGGTGAGTACCGGAAAACGGACCAATCAGTGTCCGTACCGAAAAATGGTAGAATCCGGGCGAGTACCGGGAAAGGGTAGAATCCGTGCGAGTATCGAAAAACTGTCTCGGCGAGTATCGAAAAACGGTTGAATCAGTGTCCGTCCCCAAAAATGGTAGAATCCGGGCGAGTACCGAGAAAAGGTACAATCCGTGGGAGTATCGAAAGACTGTCTCGGCGAGTACCGGAAAACGGACCAATCAGTGTCAGTACCGAAAAATGGTAGAATCCGGGAGAGTACCGAGAAAAGGTAGAATCCGTGCGAGTATCGAAAAACTGTCTCGGCGAGTACCGAAAAACGGACCAATCAGTGTCAGTACCGAAAAATGGTAGAATCCGGGAGAGTACCGAGAAAAGGTAGAATCCGTGCGAGTATCGAAAAACTGTCTCGGCGAGTACCGAAAAACGGACCAATCAGTGTCAGTACCGAAAAATGGTAGAATCCGGGCGAGTACCGGGAAAGGGTAGAATCCGTGCGAGTATCGAAAAACTGTCTCGGCGAGTACCGGAAAACGGACCAATCAGTGTCAGTACCGAAAAATGGTAGAATCCGGGCGAGTACCGGGAAAGGGTAGAATCCGTGCGAGTATCGAAAAACTGTCTCGGCGAGTACCGGAAAACGGACCAATCAGTGTCAGTACCGAAAAATGGTAGAATCCGGGCGAGTACCGGGAAAGGGTAGAATCCGTGCGAGTATCGAAAAACTGTCTCGGTGAGTACCGGAAAACGGACCAATCAGTGTCCGTACCGAAAAATGGTAGAATCCGGGCGAGTACCGGGAAAGGGTAGAATCCGTGCGAGTATCGAAAAACTGTCTCGGCGAGTATCGAAAAACGGTTGAATCAGTGTCCGTCCCCAAAAATGGTAGAATCCGGGCGAGTACCGAGAAAAGGTACAATCCGTGGGAGTATCGAAAGACTGTCTCGGCGAGTACCGGAAAACGGACCAATCAGTGTCAGTACCGAAAAATGGTAGAATCCGGGAGAGTACCGAGAAAAGGTAGAATCCGTGCGAGTATCGAAAAACTGTCTCGGCGAGTACCGAAAAACGGACCAATCAGTGTCAGTACCGAAAAATGGTAGAATCCGGGAGAGTACCGAGAAAAGGTAGAATCCGTGCGAGTATCGAAAAACTGTCCCGGCGAGTACCAAAAAACGGACCAATCAGTGTCAGTACCGAAAAATGGTAGAATCCGGGCGAGTACCGGGAAAGGGTAGAATCCGTGCGAGTATCGAAAAACTGTCTCGGCGAGTACCGGAAAACGGACCAATCAGTGTCAGTACCGAAAAATGGTAGAATCCGGGCGAGTACCGGCAAAGGGTAGAATCCGTGCGAGTATCGAAAAACTGTCTCGGTGAGTACCGGAAAACGGACCAATCAGTGTCAGTACCGAAAAATGGTAGAATCCGGGAGAGTACCGAGAAAAGGTAGAATCCGTGCGAGTATCGAAAAACTGTCTCGGCGAGTACCGAAAAACGGACCAATCAGTGTCAGTACCGAAAAATGGTAGAATCTTGGCGAGTACCGGGAAAGGGTAGAATCCGTGCGAGTATCGAAAAACTGTCTCGGCGAGTACCGGAAAACGGACCAATCAGTGTCAGTACCGAAAAATGGTAGAATCCGGGCGAGTACCGGCAAAGGGTAGAATCCGTGCGAGTATCGAAAAACTGTCTCGACGAGTACCGAAAAACGGACCAATCAGTGTCAGTACCGAAAAATGGTAGAATCCGGGAGAGTACCGAGAAAAGGTAGAATCCGTGCGAGTATCGAAAAACTGTCTCGGCGAGTACCGAAAAACGGTCGAATCATTGTCCGTACCGAAAAATGGTAGAATCCGGGAGAGTACCGAGAAAAGGTAGAATCCGTGCGAGTATCGAAAAACTGTCTCGGTGAGTACCGGAAAACGGACCAATCAGTGTCCGTACCGAAAAATGGTAGAATCCGGGCGAGTACCGGGAAAGGGTAGAATCCGTGCGAGTATCGAAAAACTGTCTCGGCGAGTACCGGAAAACGGACCAATCAGTGTCAGTACCGAAAAATGGTAGAATCCGGGCGAGTACCGGCAAAGGGTAGAATCCGTGCGAGTATCGAAAAACTGTCTCGGCGAGTACCGAAAAACGGACCAATCAGTGTCAGTACCGAAAAATGGTAGAATCCGGGAGAGTACGGAGAAAAGGTAGAATCCGTGCGAGTATCGAAAAACTGTCTCGGCGAGTACCGAAAAACGGTCGAATCATTGTCCGTACCGAAAAATGGTAGAATCCGGGAGAGTACCGAGAAAAGGTAGAATCCGTGCGAGTATCGAAAAACTGTCTCGGTGAGTACCGGAAAACGGACCAATCAGTGTCCGTACCGAAAAATGGTAGAATCCGGGCGAGTACCGGGAAAGGGTAGAATCCGTGCGAGTATCGAAAAACTGTCTCGGCGAGTATCGAAAAACGGTTGAATCAGTGTCCGTCCCCAAAAATGGTAGAATCCGGGCGAGTACCGAGAAAAGGTACAATCCGTGGGAGTATCGAAAAACTGTCTCGGCGAGTACCGGAAAACGGACCAATCAGTGTCAGTACCGAAAAATGGTAGAATCCGGGAGAGTACCGAGAAAAGGTAGAATCCGTGCGAGTATCGAAAAACTGTCTCGGCGAGTACCGAAAAACGGACCAATCAGTGTCAGTACCGAAAAATGGTAGAATCCGGGAGAGTACCGAGAAAAGGTAGAATCCGTGCGAGTATCGAAAAACTGTCTCGGCGAGTACCAAAAAACGGACCAATCAGTGTCAGTACCGAAAAATGGTAGCATCCGGGCGAGTACCGGGAAAGGGTAGAATCCGTGCGAGTATCGAAAAACTGTCTCGGCGAGTACCGGAAAACGGACCAATCAGTGTCAGTACCGAAAAATGGTAGAATCCGGGCGAGTACCGGCAAAGGGTAGAATCCGTGCGAGTATCGAAAAACTGTCTCGGTGAGTACCGGAAAACGGACCAATCAGTGTCAGTACCGAAAAATGGTAGAATCCGGGAGAGTACCGAGAAAAGGTAGAATCCGTGCGAGTATCGAAAAACTGTCTCGGCGAGTACCGAAAAACGGACCAATCAGTGTCAGTACCGAAAAATGGTAGAATCTTGGCGAGTACCGGGAAAGGGTAGAATCCGTGCGAGTATCGAAAAACTGTCTCGGCGAGTACCGGAAAACGGACCAATCAGTGTCAGTACCGAAAAATGGTAGAATCCGGGCGAGTACCGGCAAAGGGTAGAATCCGTGCGAGTATCGAAAAACTGTCTCGGCGAGTACCGAAAAACGGACCAATCAGTGTCAGTACCGAAAAATGGTAGAATCCGGGAGAGTACCGAGAAAAGGTAGAATCCGTGCGAGTATCGAAAAACTGTCTCGGCGAGTACCGAAAAACGGTCGAATCATTGTCCGTACCGAAAAATGGTAGAATCCGGGAGAGTACCGAGAAAAGGTAGAATCCGTGCGAGTATCGAAAAACTGTCTCGGTGAGTACCGGAAAACGGACCAATCAGTGTCCGTACCGAAAAATGGTAGAATCCGGGCGAGTACCGGGAAAGGGTAGAATCCGTGCGAGTATCGAAAAACTGTCTCGGCGAGTACCGGAAAACGGACCAATCAGTGTCAGTACCGAAAAATGGTAGAATCCGGGCGAGTACCGGCAAAGGGTAGAATCCGTGCGAGTATCGAAAAACTGTCTCGGCGAGTACCGAAAAACGGACCAATCAGTGTCAGTACCGAAAAATGGTAGAATCCGGGAGAGTACCGAGAAAAGGTAGAATCCGTGCGAGTATCGAAAAACTGTCTCGGCGAGTACCGAAAAACGGTCGAATCATTGTCCGTACCGAAAAATGGTAGAATCCGGGAGAGTACCGAGAAAAGGTAGAATCCGTGCGAGTATCGAAAAACTGTCTCGGTGAGTACCGGAAAACGGACCAATCAGTGTCCGTACCGAAAAATGGTAGAATCCGGGCGAGTACCGGGAAAGGGTAGAATCCGTGCGAGTATCGAAAAACTGTCTCGGCGAGTACCGAAAAACGGACCAATCAGTGTTTGTACCGAAAAATGGTAGAATCCGGGAGAGTACCGAGAAAAGGTAGAATCCGTGCGAGTATCGAAAAACTGTCTCGGTGAGTACCGGAAAACGTACCAATCAGTGTCAGTACCGAAAAATGGTAGAATCCGGGCGAGTACCGGGAAAGGGTAGAATCCGTGCGAGTATCGAAAAACTGTCTCGGCGAGTACCGGAAAACGGACCAATCAGTGTCAGTACCGAAAAATGGTAGAATCCGGGCGAGTACCGGCAAAGGGTAGAATCCGTGCGAGTATCGAAAAACTGTCTCGGCGAGTACCGGAAAACGGACCAATCAGTGTCAGTACCGAAAAATGGTAGAATCCGGGAGAGTACCGAGAAAAGGTAGAATCCGTGCGAGTATCGAAAAACTGTCTCGGCGAGTACCGAAAAACGGACCAATCAGTGTCAGTACCGAAAAATGGTAGAATCCGGGCGAGTACCGGGAAAGGGTAGAATCCGTGCGAGTATCGAAAAACTGTCTCGGCGAGTACCGGAAAACGGACCAATCAGTGTCAGTACCGAAAAATGGTAGAATCCGGGAGAGTACCGAGAAAAGGTAGAATCCGTGCGAGTATCGAAAAACTGTCTCGGCGAGTACCGAAAAACGGACCAATCAGTGTCAGTACCGAAAAATGGTAGAATCCGGGCGAGTACCGGGAAATGGTAGAATCCGTGCGAGTATCGAAAAACTGTCTCGGCGAGTACCGGAAAACGGACCAATCAGTGTCAGTACCGAAAAATGGTAGAATCCGGGCGAGTACCGGCAAAGGGTAGACTCCGTGCGAGTATCGAAAAACTGTCTCGGCGAGTACCGAAAAACGGACCAATCAGTGTCAGTACCGAAAAATGGTAGAATCCGGGAGAGTACCGAGAAAAGGTAGAATCCGTGCGAGTATCGAAAAACTGTCTCGGCGAGTACCGAAAAACGGTCGAATCATTGTCCGTACCGAAAAATGGTAGAATCCGGGAGAGTACCGAGAAAAGGTAGAATCCGTGCGAGTATCGAAAAAATGTCTCGGCGAGTACCGAAAAACGGACCAATCAGTGTCAGTACCGAAAAATGGTAGAATCCGGGCGAGTACCGGCAAAGGGTAGAATCCGTGCGAGTATCGAAAAACTGTCTCGGCGAGTACCGAAAAACGGACCAATCAGTGTCAGTACCGAAAAATGGTAGAATCCGGGAGAGTACCGAGAAAAGGTAGAATCCGTGCGAGTATCGAAAAACTGTCTCGGCGAGTACCGAAAAACGGTCAAATCATTGCCCGTACCGAAAAATGGTAGAATCCGGGAGAGTACCGAGAAAAGGTAGAATCCGTGTGAGTATCGAAAAACTGTCTCGGTGAGTACCGGAAAACGGACCAATCAGTGTCCGTACCGAAAAATGGTAGAATCCGGGTGAGTACCGGGAAAGGGTAGAATCCGTGCGAGTATCGAAAAACTGTCTCGGCGAGTACCGGAAAACGGACCAATCAGTGTCAGTACCGAAAAATGGTAGAATCCGGGCGAGTACCGGCAAAGGGTAGAATCCGTGCGAGTATCGAAAAACTGTCTCGGCGAGTACTGAAAAACGGACCAATCAGTGTCAGTACCGAAAAATGGTAGAATCCGGGAGAGTACCGAGAAAAGGTAGAATCCGTGCGAGTATCGAAAAACTGTCTCGGCGAGTACCGAAAAACGGTCGAATCATTGTCCGTACCGAAAAATGGTAGAATCCGGGAGAGTACCGAGAAAAGGTAGAATCCGTGCGAGTATCGAAAAACTGTCTCGGCGAGTACCGAAAAACGGACCAATCAGTGTCAGTACCGAAAAATGGTAGAATCCGGGCGAGTACCGGCAAAGGGTAGAATCCGTGCGAGTATCGAAAAACTGTCTCGGCGAGTACCGAAAAACGGTCGAATCATTGTCCGTACCGAAAAATGGTAGAATCCGGGAGAGTACCGAGAAAAGGTAGAATCCGTGCGAGTATCGAAAAACTGTCTCGGCGAGTACCGAAAAACGGACCAATCAGTGTCAGTACCGAAAAATGGTAGAATCCGGGCGAGTACCGGGAAAGGGTAGAATCCGTGCGAGTATCGAAAAACTGTCTCGGCGAGTACCGGAAAACGGACCAATCAGTGTCAGTACCGAAAAATGGTAGAATCCGGGAGAGTACCGAGAAAAGGTAGAATCCGTGCGAGTATCGAAAAACTGTCTCGGCGAGTACCGAAAAACGGACCAATCAGTGTCAGTACCGAAAAATGGTAGAATCCGGGCGAGTACCGGGAAATGGTAGAATCCGTGCGAGTATCGAAAAACTGTCTCGGCGAGTACCGGAAAACGGACCAATCAGTGTCAGTACCGAAAAATGGTAGAATCCGGGCGAGTACCGGCAAAGGGTAGACTCCGTGCGAGTATCGAAAAACTGTCTCGGCGAGTACCGAAAAACGGACCAATCAGTGTCAGTACCGAAAAATGGTAGAATCCGGGAGAGTACCGAGAAAAGGTAGAATCCGTGCGAGTATCGAAAAACTGTCTCGGCGAGTACCGAAAAACGGTCGAATCATTGTCCGTACCGAAAAATGGTAGAATCCGGGAGAGTACCGAGAAAAGGTAGAATCCGTGCGAGTATCGAAAAAATGTCTCGGCGAGTACCGAAAAACGGACCAATCAGTGTCAGTACCGAAAAATGGTAGAATCCGGGCGAGTACCGGCAAAGGGTAGAATCCGTGCGAGTATCGAAAAACTGTCTCGGCGAGTACCGAAAAACGGACCAATCAGTGTCAGTACCGAAAAATGGTAGAATCCGGGAGAGTACCGAGAAAAGGTAGAATCCGTGCGAGTATCGAAAAACTGTCTCGGCGAGTACCGAAAAACGGTCAAATCATTGCCCGTACCGAAAAATGGTAGAATCCGGGAGAGTACCGAGAAAAGGTAGAATCCGTGTGAGTATCGAAAAACTGTCTCGGTGAGTACCGGAAAACGGACCAATCAGTGTCCGTACCGAAAAATGGTAGAATCCGGGTGAGTACCGGGAAAGGGTAGAATCCGTGCGAGTATCGAAAAACTGTCTCGGCGAGTACC
Source organism: Vitis cinerea var. helleri x Vitis riparia (assembly GCA_946000715.1). NCBI lineage: Eukaryota > Viridiplantae > Streptophyta > Magnoliopsida > Vitales > Vitaceae > Vitis > Vitis cinerea var. helleri x Vitis riparia. The sequence goes on from OX254020.1 coordinate 19,262,385, forward strand.
GGAAAACGGACCAATCAGTGTCAGTACCGAAAAATGGTAGAATCCGGGCGAGTACCGGCAAAGGGTAGAATCCGTGCGAGTATCGAAAAACTGTCTCGGCGAGTACTGAAAAACGGACCAATCAGTGTCAGTACCGAAAAATGGTAGAATCCGGGAGAGTACCGAGAAAAGGTAGAATCCGTGCGAGTATCGAAAAACTGTCTCGGCGAGTACCGAAAAACGGTCGAATCATTGTCCGTACCGAAAAATGGTAGAATCCGGGAGAGTACCGAGAAAAGGTAGAATCCGTGCGAGTATCGAAAAACTGTCTCGGCGAGTACCGAAAAACGGACCAATCAGTGTCAGTACCGAAAAATGGTAGAATCCGGGCGAGTACCGGCAAAGGGTAGAATCCGTGCGAGTATCGAAAAACTGTCTCGGCGAGTACCGAAAAACGGTCGAATCATTGTCCGTACCGAAAAATGGTAGAATCCGGGAGAGTACCGAGAAAAGGTAGAATCCGTGCGAGTATCGAAAAACTGTCTCGGCGAGTACCGAAAAACGGACCAATCAGTGTCAGTACCGAAAAATGGTAGAATCCGGGCGAGTACCGGCAAAGGGTAGAATCCGTGCGAGTATCGAAAAACTGTCTCGGCGAGTACCGAAAAACGGACCAATCAGTGTCAGTACCGAAAAATGGTAGAATCCGGGAGAGTACCGAGAAAAGGTAGAATCCGTGCGAGTATCGAAAAACTGTCTCGGCGAGTACCGAAAAACGGTCGAATCATTGTCCGTACCGAAAAATGGTAGAATCCGGGAGAGTACCGAGAAAAGGTAGAATCCGTGCGAGTATCGAAAAACTGTCTCGGCGAGTACCGAAAAACGGACCAATCAGTGTCAGTACCGAAAAATGGTAGAATCCGGGCGAGTACCGGCAAAGGGTAGAATCCGTGCGAGTATCGAAAAACTGTCTCGGCGAGTACCGAAAAACGGACCAATCAGTGTCAGTACCGAAAAATGGTAGAATCCGGGAGAGTACCGAGAAAAGGTAGAATCCGTGCGAGTATCGAAAAACTGTCTCGGCGAGTACCGAAAAACGGTCAAATCATTGCCCGTACCGAAAAATGGTAGAATCCGGGAGAGTACCGAGAAAAGGTAGAATCCGTGCGAGTATCGAAAAACTGTCTCGGCGAGTACCGAAAAACGGACCAATCAGTGTCAGTACCGAAAAATGGTAGAATCCGGGCGAGTACCGGGAAAGGGTAGAATCCGTGCGAGTATCGAAAAACTGTCTCGGCGAGTACCGGAAAACGGACCAATCAGTGTCAGTACCGAAAAATGGTAGAATCCGGGAGAGTACCGAGAAAAGGTAGAATCCGTGCGAGTATCGAAAAACTGTCTCGGCGAGTACCGAAAAACGGACCAATCAGTGTCAGTACCGAAAAATGGTAGAATCCGGGCGAGTACCGGCAAAGGGTAGAATCCGTGCGAGTATCGAAAAACTGTCTCGGCGAGTACCGAAAAACGGACCAATCAGTGTCAGTACCGAAAAATGGTAGAATCCGGGAGAGTACCGAGAAAAGGTAGAATCCGTGCGAGTATCGAAAAACTGTCTCGGCGAGTACCGAAAAACGGTCAAATCATTGCCCGTACCGAAAAATGGTAGAATCCGGGAGAGTACCGAGAAAAGGTAGAATCCGTGCGAGTATCGAAAAACTGTCTCGGTGAGTACCGAAAAACGGACCAATCAGTGTCAGTACCGAAAAATGGTAGAATCCGGGCGAGTACCGGCAAAGGGTAGAATCCGTGCGAGTATCGAAAAACTGTCTCGGCGAGTACCGAAAAACGGACCAATCAGTGTCAGTACCGAAAAATGGTAGAATCCGGGAGAGTACCGAGAAAAGGTAGAATCCGTGCGAGTATCGAAAAACTGTCTCGGCGAGTACCGAAAAACGGTCAAATCATTGCCCGTACCGAAAAATGGTAGAATCCGGGAGAGTACCGAGAAAAGGTAGAATCCGTGCGAGTATCGAAAAACTGTCTCGGCGAGTACCGAAAAACGGACCAATCAGTGTCAGTACCGAAAAATGGTAGAATCCGGGCGAGTACCGGGAAAGGGTAGAATCCGTGCGAGTATCGAAAAACTGTCTCGGCGAGTACCGGAAAACGGACCAATCAGTGTCAGTACCGAAAAATGGTAGAATCCGGGAGAGTACCGAGAAAAGGTAGAATCCGTGCGAGTATCGAAAAACTGTCTCGGCGAGTACCGAAAAACGGACCAATCAGTGTCAGTACCGAAAAATGGTAGAATCCGGGCGAGTACCGGCAAAGGGTAGAATCCGTGCGAGTATCGAAAAACTGTCTCGGCGAGTACCGAAAAACGGACCAATCAGTGTCAGTACCGAAAAATGGTAGAATCCGGGAGAGTACCGAGAAAAGGTAGAATCCGTGCGAGTATCGAAAAACTGTCACGGCGAGTACCGAAAAACGGTCAAATCATTGCCCGTACCGAAAAATGGTAGAATCCGGGAGAGTACCGAGAAAAGGTAGAATCCGTGCGAGTATCGAAAAACTGTCTCGGTGAGTACCGGAAAACGGACCAATCAGTGTCCGTACCGAAAAATGGTAGAATCCGGGTGAGTACCGGGAAAGGGTAGAATCCGTGCGAGTATCGAAAAACTGTCTCGGCGAGTACCGGAAAACGGACCAATCAGTGTCAGTACCGAAAAATGGTAGAATCCGGGCGAGTACCGGCAAAGGGTAGAATCCGTGCGAGTATCGAAAAACTGTCTCGGCGAGTACCGAAAAACGGACCAATCAGTGTCAGTACCGAAAAATGGTAGAATCCGGGAGAGTACCGAGAAAAGGTAGAATCCGTGCGAGTATCGAAAAACTGTCTCGGCGAGTACCGAAAAACGGTCGAATCATTGTCCGTACCGAAAAATGGTAGAATCCGGGAGAGTACCGAGAAAAGGTAGAATCCGTGCGAGTATCGAAAAACTGTCTCGGTGAGTACCGGAAAACGGACCAATCAGTGTCCGTACCGAAAAATGGTAGAATCCGGGCGAGTACCGGGAAAGGGTAGAATCCGTGCGAGTATCGAAAAACTGTCTCGGCGAGTACCGGAAAACGGACCAATCAGTGTCAGTACCGAAAAATGGTAGAATCCGGGAGAGTACCGAGAAAAGGTAGAATCCGTGCGAGTATCGAAAAACTGTCTCGGCGAGTACCGAAAAACGGACCAATCAGTGTCAGTACCGAAAAATGGTAGAATCCGGGAGAGTACCGAGAAAAGGTAGAATCCGTGCGAGTATCGAAAAATGGTAGAATCCGGGCGAGTACCGGGAAAAGGTAGAATCCGTGCGTGGATCGAAAAACTGTCTCGGCGAGTACCGGAGAACGGACCAATCAGTGTCCGTACCGAAAAATGGTAGAATCCGGGCGAGTACCGGGAAAAGGTAGAATCCGTGCGAGTATCGAAAAACTGTCTCGGCGAGTACCGAAAAACGGTCGAATCAGTGTCAGTACCGAAAAATGGTAGAATCCGGGCGAGTACCGAGAAAAGGTAGAATCCTTGCGAGTATCGAAAAATTGTCTAGGTGAGTACCGGAAAACGGACCAATCAGTGTCAGTACCGAAAAATTTTGTAGAATCCGGGCGAGTACCGGGAAAAGGTAGAATCCGTGCGAGTATCGAAAAACTGTCTCGGCGAGTACCGAAAAACGGTCGAATCAGTGACAGTACCGAAAAATTGTAGAATCCGGGCGAGTACCGGAACAAGGTAGAATCCGTGCGAGTATCGAAAAACTGTCTCCGCGAGTACCGGAGAACGGACCAATCAGTGTCGGTACCGAAAAATGGTAGAATCCGGGCGAGTACCGGGAAAAGGTAGAATCCGTGCGTGGATCGAAAAACTGTCTCGGCGAGTACCGAAAAACGGTCGAATCAGTGTCCGTACCGAAAAATGATAGAATCCGGGCTTGTACCGGGAAAAGGTAGAATCCGTGCGAGCAACGAAAAACTGTCTCGGCGAGTACCGGAAAACGCACCAATCAGTGTCAGTACCGAAAAATGGTAGAATCCGAGAGAGTACGGGGAAAAGCTAGAATCCGTGCGAGTATTGAAAAACTGTGTCGGAGAGTTTCGGAAAACGGACCAATCAGTGTTAGTACGGAAAAATGGTAGAATCCGGGCGAGTACCGGGAAAAGGTAGAATCCGTGCGAGTATCGAAAAACTGTCTCGGTGAGTACCGGAAAACGGACCAATCAGTGTCAGTACCGAAAAATGGTAGAATCCGGGCGAGTACCGGGAAAAGGTAGAATCCGTGCGAGTATCGAAAAACTGTCTCGGCGAGTTCCGGAAAACGGACCAATCAGTGTCGGTACCGAAAAATAGTAGAATCCGGGCGAGTACCGGGAAAAGGTAGAATGCGTGGGAGCATCGAAAAACTGTCTCGGCGAGTACCGGAAAACACACCAATTAGTGTCAGTACCGAAAAATGGTAGAATCCGGGCGAGTACCGGGAAAAGGTAGAATCCGTGCGAGCATCGAAAAACTGTCTCGGCGAGTACCGAAAAACGGTCGAATCAGTGTCCGTACCGAAAAATGGTAGAATCCGGGCGAGTACCAAGAAAAGGTAGAATCCGTGCGAGTATCGAAAAACTGTCTCGGCGAGTACCGAAAAACGGTCGAATCAGTGACAGTACCGAAAAATGGTAGAATCCGGGCGAGTACCGGAACAAGGTAGAATCCGTGCGAGTATCGAAAAACTGTCTCCGCGAGTACCGGAGAACGGACCAATCAGTGTCGGTACCGAAAAATGGTAGAATCCGGGCGAGTACCGGGAAAAGGTAGAATCCGCGCGAGTATCGAAAAACTGTCTCGGCGAGTACCGGAGAACGGACCAATCAGAGTCGGTACAGAAAAATGGTAGAATCCGGGCGAGTACCGGGAAAAGGTAGAATCCGTGCTAGCATCGAAAAACTGTCTCGGCGAGTACCGCAAAACGGTCGAATCAGTGTCCGTACCGAAAAATGGTAGAATCCGGGCGAGTACCGGGAAAAGGTAGAATCCGTGCGAGTATCGAAAAACTGTCTCGGCGAGTACCGGAGAACGGACCAATCAGTGTCGGTACAGAAAAATGGTAGAATCCGGGCGAGTACCGGGAAAAGGTAGAATCCGTGCGAGCATCGAAAAACTGTCTCGGCGAGTACCGCAAAACGGTCGAATCAGTGTCCGTACCGAAAAATGGTAGAATCCGGGTGAGTACCATGAAAAGGTAGAATCCCTGCGAGTATCGAAAAACTGTCTCGGCGAGTACCGAAAAACGGTCGAATCAGTGTCCGTACCGAAAAATGGTAGAATCCGGGCGAGTACCGGGAAAAGGTAGAATCCGTGCGAGCATCGAAAAACTGTCTCGGCGAGTACCGAAAAACGGTCGAATCAGTGTCCGTACCGAAAAATGGTAGAATCCGGGCGAGTACCGAGAAAAGGTAGAATCCGTGCGAGTATGGAAAAACTGTCTCGGCGAGTACCGAAAAACGGTCGAATCAGTGACAGTACCGAAAAATGGTAGAATCCGGGCGAGTACCGGAACAAGGTAGAATCCGTGCGAGTATCGAAAAACTGTCTCCGCGAGTACCGGAGAACGGACCAATCAGTGTCGGTACCGAAAAATGGTAGAATCCGGGCGAGTACCGGGAAAAGGTAGAATCCGTGCGTGGATCGAAAAACTGTCTCGGCGAGTACCGGAGAACGGACCAATCAGTGTCCGTACCGAAAAATGGTAGAATCCGGGCGAGTACCGGGAAAAGGTAGAATCCGTGCGAGTATCGAAAAACTGTCTCGGCGAGTACCGAAAAACGGTCGAATCAGTGTCCGTACCGAAAAATGATAGAATCCGGGCTTGTACCGGGAAAAGGTAGAATCCGTGCGAGCATCGAAAAACTGTCTCGGCGAGTACCGGAAAACGCACCAATCAGTGTCAGTACCGAAAAATGGTAGAATCCGAGAGAGTACGGGGAAAAGGTAGAATCCGTGCGAGTATTGAAAAACTGTGTCGGAGAGTTTCGGAAAACGGACCAATCAGTGTTAGTACGGAAAAATGGTAGAATCCGGGCGAGTACCGGGAAAAGGTAGAATCCGTGTGAGCATCGAAAAACTGTCTCGACGAGTACCGAAAAACGGTCGAATCAGTGTCCGTACCGAAAAATGGTAGAATCCGGGCGAGTACCAAGAAAAGGTAGAATCCGTGCGAGTATCGAAAAACTGTCTCGGCGAGTACCGAAAAACGGTCGAATCAGTGACAGTACCGAAAAATGGTAGAATCCGGGCGAGTACCGGAACAAGGTAGAATCCGTGCGAGTATCGAAAAACTGTCTCCGCGAGTACCGGAGAACGGACCAATCAGTGTCGGTACCGAAAAATGGTAGAATCCGGGCGAGTACCGGGAAAAGGTAGAATCCGTGCGAGTATCGAAAAACTGTCTCGGCGAGTACCGGAGAACGGACCAATCAGTGTCGGTACAGAAAAATGGTAGAATCCGGGCGAGTACCGGGAAAAGGTAGAATCCGTGCTAGCATCGAAAAACTGTCTCGGCGAGTACCGCAAAACGGTCGAATCAGTGTCCATACCGAAAAATGGTAGAATCCGGGCGAGTACCGGGAAAAGGTAGAATCCCTGCGAGTATCGAAAAACTGTCTCGGCGAGTACCGAAAAACGGTCGAATCAGTGTCCGTACCGAAAAATGGTAGAATCCGGGCGAGTACCGAGAAAAGGTAGAATCCGTGCGAGTATCGAAAAACTGTCTCGGCGAGTACCGGAGAACGGACCAATCAGTGTCGGTACAGAAAAATGGTAGAATCCGGGCGAGTACCGGGAAAAGGTAGAATCCGTGCGAGCATCGAAAAACTGTCTCGGCGAGTACCGCAAAACGGTCGAATCAGTGTCCGTACCGAAAAATGGTAGAATCCGGGCGAGTACCATGAAAAGGTAGAATCCCTGCGAGTATCGAAAAACTGTCTCGGCGAGTACCGAAAAACGGTCGAATCAGTGTCCGTACCGAAAAATGGTAGAATCCGGGCGAGTACCGGGAAAAGGTAGAATCCGTGCGAGCATCGAAAAACTGTCTCGGCGAGTACCGAAAAACGGTCGAATCAGTGTCCGTACCGAAAAATGGTAGAATCCGGGCGAGTACCGAGAAAAGGTAGAATCCGTGCGAGTATGGAAAAACTGTCTCGGCGAGTACCGAAAAACGGTCGAATCAGTGACAGTACCGAAAAATGGTAGAATCCGGGCGAGTACCGGAACAAGGTAGAATCCGTGCGAGTATCGAAAAACTGTCTCCGCGAGTACCGGAGAACGGACCAATCAGTGTCGGTACCGAAAAATGGTAGAATCCGGGCGAGTACCGGGAAAAGGTAGAATCCGTGCGTGGATCGAAAAACTGTCTCGGCGAGTACCGGAGAACGGACCAATCAGTGTCCGTACCGAAAAATGGTAGAATCCGGGCGAGTACCGGGAAAAGGTAGAATCCGTGCGAGTATCGAAAAACTGTCTCGGCGAGTACCGAAAAACGGTCGAATCAGTGTCCGTACCGAAAAATGATAGAATCCGGGCTTGTACCGGGAAAAGGTAGAATCCGTGCGAGCATCGAAAAACTGTCTCGGCGAGTACCGGAAAACGCACCAATCAGTGTCAGTACCGAAAAATGGTAGAATCCGAGAGAGTACGGGGAAAAGGTAGAATCCGTGCGAGTATTGAAAAACTGTGTCGGAGAGTTTCGGAAAACGGACCAATCAGTGTTAGTACGGAAAAATGGTAGAATCCGGGCGAGTACCGAGAAAAGGTAGAATCCGTGGGAGCATCGAAAAACTGTCTCGACGAGTACCGAAAAACGGTCGAATCAGTGTCCGTACCGAAAAATGGTAGAATCCGGGCGAGTACCGGGAAAGGGTAGAATCCGTGCGAGTATCGAAAAACTGTCTCTGCGAGTACCGAAAAACGGTCCAATCAGTGTCAGTACCGAAAAATGGTAGAATCCGGGCGAGTACCGGGAAAGGGTAGAATCCGTGCGAGTATCGAAAAACTGTCTCGGCGAGTACCGGAAAACGGACCAATCAGTGTCAGTACCGAAAAATGGTAGAATCCGGGCGAGTACCGGCAAAGGGTAGAATCCGTGCGAGTATCGAAAAACTGTCTCGGCGAGTACCGGAAAACGGACCAATCAGTGTCAGTACCGAAAAATGGTAGAATCCGGGAGAGTACCGAGAAAAGGTAGAATCCGTGAGAGTATCGAAAAACTGTCTCGGCGAGTACCGAAAAACGGACCAATCAGTGTCAGTACCGAAAAATGGTAGAATCCGGGCGAGTACCGGGAAAGGGTAGAATCCGTGCGAGTATCGAAAAACTGTCTCGGCGAGTACCGGAAAACGGACCAATCAGTGTCAGTACCGAAAAATGGTAGAATCCGGGAGAGTACCGAGAAAAGGTAGAATCCGTGCGAGTATCGAAAAACTGTCTCGGCGAGTACCGAAAAACGGACCAATCAGTGTCAGTACCGAAAAATGGTAGAATCCGGGCGAGTACCGGGAAAGGGTAGAATCCGTGCGAGTATCGAAAAACTGTCTCGGCGAGTACCGGAAAACGGACCAATCAGTGTCAGTACCGAAAAATGGTAGAATCCGGGCGAGTACCGGCAAAGGGTAGAATCCGTGCGAGTATCGAAAAACTGTCTCGGCGAGTACCGAAAAACGGACCAATCAGTGTCAGTACCGAAAAATGGTAGAATCCGGGAGAGTACCGAGAAAAGGTAGAATCCGTGCGAGTATCGAAAAACTGTCTCGGCGAGTACCGAAAAACGGTCGAATCATTGTCCGTACCGAAAAATGGTAGAATCCGGGAGAGTACCGAGAAAAGGTAGAATCCGTGCGAGTATCGAAAAACTGTCTCGGCGAGCACCGAAAAACGGACCAATCAGTGTCAGTACCGAAAAATGGTAGAATCCGGGCGAGTACCGGCAAAGGGTAGAATCCGTGCGAGTATCGAAAAACTGTCTCGGCGAGTACCGAAAAACGGACCAATCAGTGTCAGTACCGAAAAATGGTAGAATCCGGGAGAGTACCGAGAAAAGGTAGAATCCGTGCGAGTATCGAAAAACTGTCTCGGCGAGTACCGAAAAACGGTCGAATCATTGTCCGTACCGAAAAATGGTAGAAACCGGGAGAGTACCGAGAAAAGGTAGAATCCGTGCGAGTATCGAAAAACTGTCTCGGTGAGTACCGGAAAACGGACCAATCAGTGTCCGTACCGAAAAATGGTAGAATCCGGGTGAGTACCGGGAAAGGGTAGAATCCGTGCGAGTATCGAAAAACTGTCTCGGCGAGTACCGGAAAACGGACCAATCAGTGTCAGTACCGAAAAATGGTAGAATCCGGGCGAGTACCGGCAAAGGGTAGAATCCGTGCGAGTATCGAAAAACTGTCTCTGCGAGTACCGAAAAACGGACCAATCAGTGTCAGTACCGAAAAATGGTAGAATCCGGGAGAGTACCGAGAAAAGGTAGAATCCGTGCGAGTATCGAAAAACTGTCTCGGCGAGTACCGAAAAACGGTCGAATCATTGTCCGTACCGAAAAATGGTAGAATCCGGGAGAGTACCGAGAAAAGGTAGAATCCGTGCGAGTATCGAAAAACTGTCTCGGCGAGCACCGAAAAACGGACCAATCAGTGTCAGTACCGAAAAATGGTAGAATCCGGGCGAGTACCGGCAAAGGGTAGAATCCGTGCGAGTATCGAAAAACTGTCTCGGCGAGTACCGAAAAACGGACCAATCAGTGTCAGTACCGAAAAATGGTAGAATCCGGGAGAGTACCGAGAAAAGGTAGAATCCGTGCGAGTATCGAAAAACTGTCTCGGCGAGTACCGAAAAACGGTCGAATCATTGTCCGTACCGAAAAATGGTAGAATCCGGGAGAGTACCGAGAAAAGGTAGAATCCGTGCGAGTATCGAAAAACTGTCTCGGTGAGTACCGGAAAACGGACCAATCAGTGTCCGTACCGAAAAATGGTAGAATCCGGGTGAGTACCGGGAAAGGGTAGAATCCGTGCGAGTATCGAAAAACTGTCTCGGCGAGTACCGGAAAACGGACCAATCAGTGTCAGTACCGAAAAATGGTAGAATCCGGGCGAGTACCGGCAAAGGGTAGAATCCGTGCGAGTATCGAAAAACTGTCTCTGCGAGTACCGAAAAACGGACCAATCAGTGTCAGTACCGAAAAATGGTAGAATCCGGGAGAGTACCGAGAAAAGGTAGAATCCGTGCGAGTATCGAAAAACTGTCTCGGCGAGTACCGAAAAACGGTCGAATCATTGTCCGTACCGAAAAATGGTAGAATCCGGGAGAGTACCGAGAAAAGGTAGAATCCGTGCGAGTATCGAAAAACTGTCTCGGTGAGTACCGGAAAACGGACCAATCAGTGTCCGTACCGAAAAATGGTAGAATCCGGGCGAGTACCGGGAAAGGGTAGAATCCGTGCGAGTATCGAAAAACTGTCTCGGCGAGTACCGGAAAACGGACCAATCAGTGTCAGTACCGAAAAATGGTAGAATCCGGGCGAGTACCGGCAAAGGGTAGAATCCGTGCGAGTATCGAAAAACTGTCTCGGCGAGTACCGAAAAACGGACCAATCAGTGTCAGTACCGAAAAATGGTAGAATCCGGGAGAGTACCGAGAAAAGGTAGAATCCGTGCGAGTATCGAAAAACTGTCTCGGCGAGTATCGAAAAACGGTCGAATCATTGTCCGTACCGAAAAATGGTAGAATCCGGGAGAGTACCGAGAAAAGGTAGAATCCGTGCGAGTATCGAAAAACTGTCTCGGCGAGTACCGAAAAACGGACCAATCAGTGTCAGTACCGAAAAATGGTAGAATCCGGGCGAGTACCGGCAAAGGGTAGAATCCGTGCGAGTATCGAAAAACTGTCTCGGCGAGTACCGAAAAACGGACCAATCAGTGTCAGTACCGAAAAATGGTAGAATCCGGGAGAGTACCGAGAAAAGGTAGAATCCGTGCGAGTATCGAAAAACTGTCTCGGCGAGTACCGAAAAACGGTCGAATCATTGTCCATACCGAAAAATGGTAGAATCCGGGAGAGTACCGAGAAAAGGTAGAATCCGTGCGAGTATCGAAAAACTGTCTCGGTGAGTACAGGAAAACGGACCAATCAGTGTCCGTACCGAAAAATGGTAGAATCCGGGTGAGTACCGGGAAAGGGTAGAATCCGTGCGAGTATCGAAAAACTGTCTCGGCGAGTACCGGAAAACGGACCAATCAGTGTCAGTACCGAAAAATGGTAGAATCCGGGCGAGTACCGGCAAAGGGTAGAATCCGTGCGAGTATCGAAAAACTGTCTCGGCGAGTACCGAAAAACGGACCAATCAGTGTCAGTACCGAAAAATGGTAGAATCCGGGAGAGTACCGAGAAAAGGTAGAATTCGTGCGAGTATCGAAAAACTGTCTCGGCGAGTACCGAAAAACGGTCGAATCATTGTCCATACCGAAAAATGGTAGAATCCGGGAGAGTACCGAGAAAAGGTAGAATCCGTGCGAGTATCGAAAAACTGTCTCGGTGAGTACAGGAAAACGGACCAATCAGTGTCCGTACCGAAAAATGGTAGAATCCGGGTGAGTACCGGGAAAGGGTAGAATCCGTGCGAGTATCGAAAAACTGTCTCGGCGAGTACCGGAAAACGGACCAATCAGTGTCAGTACCGAAAAATGGTAGAATCCGGGCGAGTACCGGCAAAGGGTAGAATCCGTGCGAGTATCGAAAAACTGTCTCGGCGAGTACCGAAAAACGGACCAATCAGTGTCAGTACCGAAAAATGGTAGAATCCGGGAGAGTACCGAGAAAAGGTAGAATCCGTGCGAGTATCGAAAAACTGTCTCGGCGAGTATCGAAAAACGGTCGAATCATTGTCCGTACCGAAAAATGGTAGAATCCGGGAGAGTACCGAGAAAAGGTAGAATCCGTGCGAGTATCGAAAAACTGTCTCGGCGAGTACCGAAAAACGGACCAATCAGTGTCAGTACCGAAAAATGGTAGAATCCGGGCGAGTACCGGCAAAGGGTAGAATCCGTGCGAGTATCGAAAAACTGTCTCGGCGAGTACCGAAAAACGGACCAATCAGTGTCAGTACCGAAAAATGGTAGAATCCGGGAGAGTACCGAGAAAAGGTAGAATCCGTGCGAGTATCGAAAAACTGTCTCGGCGAGTACCGAAAAACGGTCGAATCATTGTCCATACCGAAAAATGGTAGAATCCGGGAGAGTACCGAGAAAAGGTAGAATCCGTGCGAGTATCGAAAAACTGTCTCGGTGAGTACAGGAAAACGGACCAATCAGTGTCCGTACCGAAAAATGGTAGAATCCGGGTGAGTACCGGGAAAGGGTAGAATCCGTGCGAGTATCGAAAAACTGTCTCGGCGAGTACCGGAAAACGGACCAATCAGTGTCAGTACCGAAAAATGGTAGAATCCGGGCGAGTACCGGCAAAGGGTAGAATCCGTGCGAGTATCGAAAAACTGTCTCGGCGAGTACCGAAAAACGGACCAATCAGTGTCAGTACCGAAAAATGGTAGAATCCGGGAGAGTACCGAGAAAAGGTAGAATCCGTGCGAGTATCGAAAAACTGTCTCGGCGAGTACCGAAAAACGGTCGAATCATTGTCCGTACCGAAAAATGGTAGAATCCGGGAGAGTACCGAGAAAAGGTAGAATCCGTGCGAGTATTGAAAAACTGTCTCGGTGAGTACCGGAAAACGGACCAATCAGTGTCCGTACCGAAAAATGGTAGAATCCGGGCGAGTACCGGGAAAGGGTAGAATCCGTGCGAGTATCGAAAAACTGTCTCGGCGAGTACCGGAAAACGGACCAATCAGTGTCAGTACCGAAAAATGGTAGAATCCGGGCGAGTACCGGCAAAGGGTAGAATCCGTGCGAGTATCGAAAAACTGTCTCGGCGAGTACCGAAAAACGGACCAATCAGTGTCAGTACCGAAAAATGGTAGAATCCGGGAGAGTACCGAGAAAAGGTAGAATCCGTGCGAGTATCGAAAAACTGTCTCGGCGAGTACCGAAAAACGGTCGAATCATTGTCCGTACCGAAAAATGGTAGAATCCGGGAGAGTACCGAGAAAAGGTAGAATCCGTGCGAGTATCGAAAAACTGTCTCGGCGAGTACCGAAAAACGGACCAATCAGTGTCAGTACCGAAAAATGGTAGAATCCGGGCGAGTACCGGCAAAGGGTAGAATCCGTGCGAGTATCGAAAAACTGTCTCGGCGAGTACCGAAAAACGGACCAATCAGTGTCAGTACCGAAAAATGGTAGAATCCGGGAGAGTACCGAGAAAAGGTAGAATCCGTGCGAGTATCGAAAAACTGTCTCGGCGAGTACCGAAAAACGGTCGAATCATTGTCCGTACCGAAAAATGGTAGAATCCGGGAGAGTACCGAGAAAAGGTAGAATCCGTGCGAGTATCGAAAAACTGTCTCGGTGAGTACCGGAAAACGGACCAATCAGTGTCCGTACCGAAAAATGGTAGAATCCGGGTGAGTACCGGGAAAGGGTAGAATCCGTGCGAGTATCGAAAAACTGTCTCGGCGAGTACCGGAAAACGGACCAATCAGTGTCAGTACCGAAAAATGGTAGAATCCGGGCGAGTACCGGCAAAGGGTAGAATCCGTGCGAGTATCGAAAAACTGTCTCTGCGAGTACCGAAAAACGGACCAATCAGTGTCAGTACCGAAAAATGGTAGAATCCGGGAGAGTACCGAGAAAAGGTAGAATCCGTGCGAGTATCGAAAAACTGTCTCGGCGAGTACCGAAAAACGGTCGAATCATTGTCCGTACTGAAAAATGGTAGAATCCGGGAGAGTACCGAGAAAAGGTAGAATCCGTGCGAGTATCGAAAAACTGTCTCGGTGAGTACCGGAAAACGGACCAATCAGTGTCCGTACCGAAAAATGGTAGAATCCGGGCGAGTACCGGGAAAGGGTAGAATCCGTGCGAGTATCGAAAAACTGTCTCGGCGAGTACCGGAAAACGGACCAATCAGTGTCAGTACCGAAAAATGGTAGAATCCGGGCGAGTACCGGCAAAGGGTAGAATCCGTGCGAGTATCGAAAAACTGTCTCGGCGAGTACCGAAAAACGGACCAATCAGTGTCAGTACCGAAAAATGGTAGAATCCGGGAGAGTACCGAGAAAAGGTAGAATCCGTGCGAGTATCGAAAAACTGTCTCGGCGAGTATCGAAAAACGGTCGAATCATTGTCCGTACCGAAAAATGGTAGAATCCGGGAGAGTACCGAGAAAAGGTAGAATCCGTGCGAGTATCGAAAAACTGTCTCGGCGAGTACCGAAAAACGGACCAATCAGTGTCAGTACCGAAAAATGGTAGAATCCGGGCGAGTACCGGCAAAGGGTAGAATCCGTGCGAGTATCGAAAAACTGTCTCGGCGAGTACCGAAAAACGGACCAATCAGTGTCAGTACCGAAAAATGGTAGAATCCGGGAGAGTACCGAGAAAAGGTAGAATCCGTGCGAGTATCGAAAAACTGTCTCGGCGAGTACCGAAAAACGGTCGAATCATTGTCCATACCGAAAAATGGTAGAATCCGGGAGAGTACCGAGAAAAGGTAGAATCCGTGCGAGTATCGAAAAACTGTCTCGGTGAGTACAGGAAAACGGACCAATCAGTGTCCGTACCGAAAAATGGTAGAATCCGGGTGAGTACCGGGAAAGGGTAGAATCCGTGCGAGTATCGAAAAACTGTCTCGGCGAGTACCGGAAAACGGACCAATCAGTGTCAGTACCGAAAAATGGTAGAATCCGGGCGAGTACCGGCAAAGGGTAGAATCCGTGCGAGTATCGAAAAACTGTCTCGGCGAGTACCGAAAAACGGACCAATCAGTGTCAGTACCGAAAAATGGTAGAATCCGGGAGAGTACCGAGAAAAGGTAGAATCCGTGCGAGTATCGAAAAACTGTCTCGGCGAGTACCGAAAAACGGTCGAATCATTGTCCGTACCGAAAAATGGTAGAATCCGGGAGAGTACCGAGAAAAGGTAGAATCCGTGCGAGTATTGAAAAACTGTCTCGGTGAGTACCGGAAAACGGACCAATCAGTGTCCGTACCGAAAAATGGTAGAATCCGGGCGAGTACCGGGAAAGGGTAGAATCCGTGCGAGTATCGAAAAACTGTCTCGGCGAGTACCGGAAAACGGACCAATCAGTGTCAGTACCGAAAAATGGTAGAATCCGGGCGAGTACCGGCAAAGGGTAGAATCCGTGCGAGTATCGAAAAACTGTCTCGGCGAGTACCGAAAAACGGACCAATCAGTGTCAGTACCGAAAAATGGTAGAATCCGGGAGAGTACCGAGAAAAGGTAGAATCCGTGCGAGTATCGAAAAACTGTCTCGGCGAGTACCGAAAAACGGTCGAATCATTGTCCGTACCGAAAAATGGTAGAATCCGGGAGAGTACCGAGAAAAGGTAGAATCCGTGCGAGTATCGAAAAACTGTCTCGGCGAGTACCGAAAAACGGACCAATCAGTGTCAGTACCGAAAAATGGTAGAATCCGGGCGAGTACCGGCAAAGGGTAGAATCCGTGCGAGTATCGAAAAACTGTCTCGGCGAGTACCGAAAAACGGACCAATCAGTGTCAGTACCGAAAAATGGTAGAATCCGGGAGAGTACCGAGAAAAGGTAGAATCCGTGCGAGTATCGAAAAACTGTCTCGGCGAGTACCGAAAAACGGTCGAATCATTGTCCGTACCGAAAAATGGTAGAATCCGGGAGAGTACCGAGAAAAGGTAGAATCCGTGCGAGTATCGAAAAACTGTCTCGGTGAGTACCGGAAAACGGACCAATCAGTGTCCGTACCGAAAAATGGTAGAATCCGGGTGAGTACCGGGAAAGGGTAGAATCCGTGCGAGTATCGAAAAACTGTCTCGGCGAGTACCGGAAAACGGACCAATCAGTGTCAGTACCGAAAAATGGTAGAATCCGGGCGAGTACCAGCAAAGGGTAGAATCCGTGCGAGTATCGAAAAACTGTCTCGGCGAGTACCGAAAAACGGACCAATCAGTGTCAGTACCGAAAAATGGTAGAATCCGGGAGAGTACCGAGAAAAGGTAGAATCCGTGCGAGTATCGAAAAACTGTCTCGGCGAGTACCGAAAAACGGTCGAATCATTGTCCGTACCGAAAAATGGTAGAATCCGGGAGAGTACCGAGAAAAGGTAGAATCCGTGCGAGTATCGAAAAACTGTCTCGGTGAGTACCGGAAAACGGACCAATCAGTGTCCGTACCGAAAAATGGTAGAATCCGGGCGAGTACCGGGAAAGGGTAGAATCCGTGCGAGTATCGAAAAACTGTCTCGGCGAGTACCGGAAAACGGACCAATCAGTGTCAGTACCGAAAAATGGTAGAATCCGGGCGAGTACCGGCAAAGGGTAGAATCCGTGCGAGTATCGAAAAACTGTCTCGGCGAGTACCGAAAAACGGACCAATCAGTGTCAGTACCGAAAAATGGTAGAATCCGGGCGAGTACCGGCAAAGGGTAGAATCCGTGCGAGTATCGAAAAACTGTCTCGGCGAGTACCGGAAAACGGACCAATCAGTGTCAGTACCGAAAAATGGTAGAATCCGGGAGAGTACCGAGAAAAGGTAGAATCCGTGCGAGTATCGAAAAACTGTCTCGGCGAGTACCGGAAAACGGACCAATCAGTGTCAGTACCGAAAAATGGTAGAATCCGGGCGAGTACCGGCAAAGGGTAGAATCCGTGCGAGTATCGAAAAACTGTCTCGGCGAGTACCGAAAAACGGTCGAATCATTGTCCGTACCGAAAAATGGTAGAATCCGGGAGAGTACCGAGAAAAGGTAGAATCCGTGCGAGTATTGAAAAACTGTCTCGGTGAGTACCGGAAAACGGACCAATCAGTGTCCGTACCGAAAAATGGTAGAATCCGGGCGAGTACCGGGAAAGGGTAGAATCCGTGCGAGTATCGAAAAACTGTCTCGGCGAGTACCGGAAAACGGACCAATCAGTGTCAGTACCGAAAAATGGTAGAATCCGGGCGAGTACCGGCAAAGGGTAGAATCCGTGCGAGTATCGAAAAACTGTCTCGGCGAGTACCGAAAAACGGACCAATCAGTGTCAGTACCGAAAAATGGTAGAATCCGGGAGAGTACCGAGAAAAGGTAGAATCCGTGCGAGTATCGAAAAACTGTCTCGGCGAGTACCGAAAAACGGTCGAATCATTGTCCGTACCGAAAAATGGTAGAATCCGGGAGAGTACCGAGAAAAGGTAGAATCCGTGCGAGTATCGAAAAACTGTCTCGGCGAGTACCGAAAAACGGACCAATCAGTGTCAGTACCGAAAAATGGTAGAATCCGGGCGAGTACCGGCAAAGGGTAGAATCCGTGCGAGTATCGAAAAACTGTCTCGGCGAGTACCGAAAAACGGACCAATCAGTGTCAGTACCGAAAAATGGTAGAATCCGGGAGAGTACCGAGAAAAGGTAGAATCCGTGCGAGTATCGAAAAACTGTCTCGGCGAGTACCGAAAAACGGTCGAATCATTGTCCGTACCGAAAAATGGTAGAATCCGGGAGAGTACCGAGAAAAGGTAGAATCCGTGCGAGTATCGAAAAACTGTCTCGGTGAGTACCGGAAAACGGACCAATCAGTGTCCGTACCGAAAAATGGTAGAATCCGGGTGAGTACCGGGAAAGGGTAGAATCCGTGCGAGTATCGAAAAACTGTCTCGGCGAGTACCGGAAAACGGACCAATCAGTGTCAGTACCGAAAAATGGTAGAATCCGGGCGAGTACCAGCAAAGGGTAGAATCCGTGCGAGTATCGAAAAACTGTCTCGGCGAGTACCGAAAAACGGACCAATCAGTGTCAGTACCGAAAAATGGTAGAATCCGGGAGAGTACCGAGAAAAGGTAGAATCCGTGCGAGTATCGAAAAACTGTCTCGGCGAGTACCGAAAAACGGTCGAATCATTGTCCGTACCGAAAAATGGTAGAATCCGGGAGAGTACCGAGAAAAGGTAGAATCCGTGCGAGTATCGAAAAACTGTCTCGGTGAGTACCGGAAAACGGACCAATCAGTGTCCGTACCGAAAAATGGTAGAATCCGGGCGAGTACCGGGAAAGGGTAGAATCCGTGCGAGTATCGAAAAACTGTCTCGGCGAGTACCGGAAAACGGACCAATCAGTGTCAGTACCGAAAAATGGTAGAATCCGGGCGAGTACCGGCAAAGGGTAGAATCCGTGCGAGTATCGAAAAACTGTCTCGGCGAGTACCGAAAAACGGACCAATCAGTGTCAGTACCGAAAAATGGTAGAATCCGGGCGAGTACCGGCAAAGGGTAGAATCCGTGCGAGTATCGAAAAACTGTCTCGGCGAGTACCGGAAAACGGACCAATCAGTGTCAGTACCGAAAAATGGTAGAATCCGGGAGAGTACCGAGAAAAGGTAGAATCCGTGCGAGTATCGAAAAACTGTCTCGGCGAGTACCGGAAAACGGACCAATCAGTGTCAGTACCGAAAAATGGTAGAATCCGGGCGAGTACCGGCAAAGGGTAGAATCCGTGCGAGTATCGAAAAACTGTCTCGGCGAGTACCGAAAAACGGTCGAATCATTGTCCGTACCGAAAAATGGTAGAATCCGGGAGAGTACCGAGAAAAGGTAGAATCCGTGCGAGTATTGAAAAACTGTCTCGGTGAGTACCGGAAAACGGACCAATCAGTGTCCGTACCGAAAAATGGTAGAATCCGGGCGAGTACCGGGAAAGGGTAGAATCCGTGCGAGTATCGAAAAACTGTCTCGGCGAGTACCGGAAAACGGACCAATCAGTGTCAGTACCGAAAAATGGTAGAATCCGGGCGAGTACCGGCAAAGGGTAGAATCCGTGCGAGTATCGAAAAACTGTCTCGGCGAGTACCGAAAAACGGACCAATCAGTGTCAGTACCGAAAAATGGTAGAATCCGGGAGAGTACCGAGAAAAGGTAGAATCCGTGCGAGTATCGAAAAACTGTCTCGGCGAGTACCGAAAAACGGTCGAATCATTGTCCGTACCGAAAAATGGTAGAATCCGGGAGAGTACCGAGAAAAGGTAGAATCCGTGCGAGTATCGAAAAACTGTCTCGGCGAGTACCGAAAAACGGACCAATCAGTGTCAGTACCGAAAAATGGTAGAATCCGGGCGAGTACCGGCAAAGGGTAGAATCCGTGCGAGTATCGAAAAACTGTCTCGGCGAGTACCGAAAAACGGACCAATCAGTGTCAGTACCGAAAAATGGTAGAATCCGGGAGAGTACCGAGAAAAGGTAGAATCCGTGCGAGTATCGAAAAACTGTCTCGGCGAGTACCGAAAAACGGTCGAATCATTGTCCGTACCGAAAAATGGTAGAATCCGGGAGAGTACCGAGAAAAGGTAGAATCCGTGCGAGTATCGAAAAACTGTCTCGGTGAGTACCGGAAAACGGACCAATCAGTGTCCGTACCGAAAAATGGTAGAATCCGGGTGAGTACCGGGAAAGGGTAGAATCCGTGCGAGTATCGAAAAACTGTCTCGGCGAGTACCGGAAAACGGACCAATCAGTGTCAGTACCGAAAAATGGTAGAATCCGGGCGAGTACCAGCAAAGGGTAGAATCCGTGCGAGTATCGAAAAACTGTCTCGGCGAGTACCGAAAAACGGACCAATCAGTGTCAGTACCGAAAAATGGTAGAATCCGGGAGAGTACCGAGAAAAGGTAGAATCCGTGCGAGTATCGAAAAACTGTCTCGGCGAGTACCGAAAAACGGTCGAATCATTGTCCGTACCGAAAAATGGTAGAATCCGGGAGAGTACCGAGAAAAGGTAGAATCCGTGCGAGTATCGAAAAACTGTCTCGGTGAGTACCGGAAAACGGACCAATCAGTGTCCGTACCGAAAAATGGTAGAATCCGGGCGAGTACCGGGAAAGGGTAGAATCCGTGCGAGTATCGAAAAACTGTCTCGGCGAGTACCGGAAAACGGACCAATCAGTGTCAGTACCGAAAAATGGTAGAATCCGGGCGAGTACCGGCAAAGGGTAGAATCCGTGCGAGTATCGAAAAACTGTCTCGGCGAGTACCGAAAAACGGACCAATCAGTGTCAGTACCGAAAAATGGTAGAATCCGGGCGAGTACCGGCAAAGGGTAGAATCCGTGCGAGTATCGAAAAACTGTCTCGGCGAGTACCGGAAAACGGACCAATCAGTGTCAGTACCGAAAAATGGTAGAATCCGGGAGAGTACCGAGAAAAGGTAGAATCCGTGCGAGTATCGAAAAACTGTCTCGGCGAGTACCGGAAAACGGACCAATCAGTGTCAGTACCGAAAAATGGTAGAATCCGGGCGAGTACCGGCAAAGGGTAGAATCCGTGCGAGTATCGAAAAACTGTCTCGGCGAGTACCGAAAAACGGTCGAATCATTGTCCGTACCGAAAAATGGTAGAATCCGGGAGAGTACCGAGAAAAGGTAGAATCCGTGCGAGTATTGAAAAACTGTCTCGGTGAGTACCGGAAAACGGACCAATCAGTGTCCGTACCGAAAAATGGTAGAATCCGGGCGAGTACCGGGAAAGGGTAGAATCCGTGCGAGTATCGAAAAACTGTCTCGGCGAGTACCGGAAAACGGACCAATCAGTGTCAGTACCGAAAAATGGTAGAATCCGGGCGAGTACCGGCAAAGGGTAGAATCCGTGCGAGTATCGAAAAACTGTCTCGGCGAGTACCGAAAAACGGACCAATCAGTGTCAGTACCGAAAAATGGTAGAATCCGGGAGAGTACCGAGAAAAGGTAGAATCCGTGCGAGTATCGAAAAACTGTCTCGGCGAGTACCGAAAAACGGTCGAATCATTGTCCGTACCGAAAAATGGTAGAATCCGGGAGAGTACCGAGAAAAGGTAGAATCCGTGCGAGTATCGAAAAACTGTCTCGGCGAGTACCGAAAAACGGACCAATCAGTGTCAGTACCGAAAAATGGTAGAATCCGGGCGAGTACCGGCAAAGGGTAGAATCCGTGCGAGTATCGAAAAACTGTCTCGGCGAGTACCGAAAAACGGACCAATCAGTGTCAGTACCGAAAAATGGTAGAATCCGGGAGAGTACCGAGAAAAGGTAGAATCCGTGCGAGTATCGAAAAACTGTCTCGGCGAGTACCGAAAAACGGTCGAATCATTGTCCGTACCGAAAAATGGTAGAATCCGGGAGAGTACCGAGAAAAGGTAGAATCCGTGCGAGTATCGAAAAACTGTCTCGGTGAGTACCGGAAAACGGACCAATCAGTGTCCGTACCGAAAAATGGTAGAATCCGGGTGAGTACCGGGAAAGGGTAGAATCCGTGCGAGTATCGAAAAACTGTCTCGGCGAGTACCGGAAAACGGACCAATCAGTGTCAGTACCGAAAAATGGTAGAATCCGGGCGAGTACCAGCAAAGGGTAGAATCCGTGCGAGTATCGAAAAACTGTCTCGGCGAGTACCGAAAAACGGACCAATCAGTGTCAGTACCGAAAAATGGTAGAATCCGGGAGAGTACCGAGAAAAGGTAGAATCCGTGCGAGTATCGAAAAACTGTCTCGGCGAGTACCGAAAAACGGTCGAATCATTGTCCGTACCGAAAAATGGTAGAATCCGGGAGAGTACCGAGAAAAGGTAGAATCCGTGCGAGTATCGAAAAACTGTCTCGGTGAGTACCGGAAAACGGACCAATCAGTGTCCGTACCGAAAAATGGTAGAATCCGGGCGAGTACCGGGAAAGGGTAGAATCCGTGCGAGTATCGAAAAACTGTCTCGGCGAGTACCGGAAAACGGACCAATCAGTGTCAGTACCGAAAAATGGTAGAATCCGGGCGAGTACCGGCAAAGGGTAGAATCCGTGCGAGTATCGAAAAACTGTCTCGGCGAGTACCGAAAAACGGACCAATCAGTGTCAGTACCGAAAAATGGTAGAATCCGGGCGAGTACCGGCAAAGGGTAGAATCCGTGCGAGTATCGAAAAACTGTCTCGGCGAGTACCGGAAAACGGACCAATCAGTGTCAGTACCGAAAAATGGTAGAATCCGGGAGAGTACCGAGAAAAGGTAGAATCCGTGCGAGTATCGAAAAACTGTCTCGGCGAGTACCGGAAAACGGACCAATCAGTGTCAGTACCGAAAAATGGTAGAATCCGGGCGAGTACCGGCAAAGGGTAGAATCCGTGCGAGTATCGAAAAACTGTCTCGGCGAGTACCGAAAAACGGACCAATCAGTGTCAGTACCGAAAAATGGTAGAATCCGGGAGAGTACCGAGAAAAGGTAGAATCCGTGCGAGTATCGAAAAACTGTCTCGGCGAGTACCGAAAAACGGTCGAATCATTGTCCGTACCGAAAAATGGTAGAATCCGGGAGAGTACCGAGAAAAGGTAGAATCCGTGCGAGTATCGAAAAACTGTCTCGGTGAGTACCGGAAAACGGACCAATCAGTGTCCGTACCGAAAAATGGTAGAATCCGGGTGAGTACCGGGAAAGGGTAGAATCCGTGCGAGTATCGAAAAACTGTCTCGGCGAGTACCGGAAAACGGACCAATCAGTGTCAGTACCGAAAAATGGTAGAATCCGGGCGAGTACCAGCAAAGGGTAGAATCCGTGCGAGTATCGAAAAACTGTCTCGGCGAGTACCGAAAAACGGACCAATCAGTGTCAGTACCGAAAAATGGTAGAATCCGGGAGAGTACCGAGAAAAGGTAGAATCCGTGCGAGTATCGAAAAACTGTCTCGGCGAGTACCGAAAAACGGTCGAATCATTGTCCGTACCGAAAAATGGTAGAATCCGGGAGAGTACCGAGAAAAGGTAGAATCCGTGCGAGTATCGAAAAACTGTCTCGGTGAGTACCGGAAAACGGACCAATCAGTGTCCGTACCGAAAAATGGTAGAATCCGGGCGAGTACCGGGAAAGGGTAGAATCCGTGCGAGTATCGAAAAACTGTCTCGGCGAGTACCGGAAAACGGACCAATCAGTGTCAGTACCGAAAAATGGTAGAATCCGGGCGAGTACCGGCAAAGGGTAGAATCCGTGCGAGTATCGAAAAACTGTCTCGGCGAGTACCGAAAAACGGACCAATCAGTGTCAGTACCGAAAAATGGTAGAATCCGGGCGAGTACCGGCAAAGGGTAGAATCCGTGCGAGTATCGAAAAACTGTCTCGGCGAGTACCGGAAAACGGACCAATCAGTGTCAGTACCGAAAAATGGTAGAATCCGGGAGAGTACCGAGAAAAGGTAGAATCCGTGCGAGTATCGAAAAACTGTCTCGGCGAGTACCGGAAAACGGACCAATCAGTGTCAGTACCGAAAAATGGTAGAATCCGGGCGAGTACCGGCAAAGGGTAGAATCCGTGCGAGTATCGAAAAACTGTCTCGGCGAGTACCGAAAAACGGACCAATCAGTGTCAGTACCGAAAAATGGTAGAATCCGGGAGAGTACCGAGAAAAGGTAGAATCCGTGCGAGTATCGAAAAACTGTCTCGGCGAGTACCGAAAAACGGTCGAATCATTGTCCGTACCGAAAAATGGTAGAATCCGGGAGAGTACCGAGAAAAGGTAGAATCCGTGCGAGTATCGAAAAACTGTCTCGGTGAGTACCGGAAAACGGACCAATCAGTGTCCGTACCGAAAAATGGTAGAATCCGGGTGAGTACCGGGAAAGGGTAGAATCCGTGCGAGTATCGAAAAACTGTCTCGGCGAGTACCGGAAAACGGACCAATCAGTGTCAGTACCGAAAAATGGTAGAATCCGGGCGAGTACCAGCAAAGGGTAGAATCCGTGCGAGTATCGAAAAACTGTCTCGGCGAGTACCGAAAAACGGACCAATCAGTGTCAGTACCGAAAAATGGTAGAATCCGGGAGAGTACCGAGAAAAGGTAGAATCCGTGCGAGTATCGAAAAACTGTCTCGGCGAGTACCGAAAAACGGTCGAATCATTGTCCGTACCGAAAAATGGTAGAATCCGGGAGAGTACCGAGAAAAGGTAGAATCCGTGCGAGTATCGAAAAACTGTCTCGGTGAGTACCGGAAAACGGACCAATCAGTGTCCGTACCGAAAAATGGTAGAATCCGGGCGAGTACCGGGAAAGGGTAGAATCCGTGCGAGTATCGAAAAACTGTCTCGGCGAGTACCGGAAAACGGACCAATCAGTGTCAGTACCGAAAAATGGTAGAATCCGGGCGAGTACCGGCAAAGGGTAGAATCCGTGCGAGTATCGAAAAACTGTCTCGGCGAGTACCGAAAAACGGACCAATCAGTGTCAGTACCGAAAAATGGTAGAATCCGGGCGAGTACCGGCAAAGGGTAGAATCCGTGCGAGTATCGAAAAACTGTCTCGGCGAGTACCGGAAAACGGACCAATCAGTGTCAGTACCGAAAAATGGTAGAATCCGGGAGAGTACCGAGAAAAGGTAGAATCCGTGCGAGTATCGAAAAACTGTCTCGGCGAGTACCGGAAAACGGACCAATCAGTGTCAGTACCGAAAAATGGTAGAATCCGGGCGAGTACCGGCAAAGGGTAGAATCCGTGCGAGTATCGAAAAACTGTCTCGGCGAGTACCGAAAAACGGACCAATCAGTGTCAGTACCGAAAAATGGTAGAATCCGGGAGAGTACCGAGAAAAGGTAGAATCCGTGCGAGTATCGAAAAACTGTCTCGGCGAGTACCGAAAAACGGTCGAATCATTGTCCGTACCGAAAAATGGTAGAATCCGGGAGAGTACCGAGAAAAGGTAGAATCCGTGCGAGTATCGAAAAACTGTCTCGGTGAGTACCGGAAAACGGACCAATCAGTGTCCGTACCGAAAAATGGTAGAATCCGGGTGAGTACCGGGAAAGGGTAGAATCCGTGCGAGTATCGAAAAACTGTCTCGGCGAGTACCGGAAAACGGACCAATCAGTGTCAGTACCGAAAAATGGTAGAATCCGGGCGAGTACCAGCAAAGGGTAGAATCCGTGCGAGTATCGAAAAACTGTCTCGGCGAGTACCGAAAAACGGACCAATCAGTGTCAGTACCGAAAAATGGTAGAATCCGGGAGAGTACCGAGAAAAGGTAGAATCCGTGCGAGTATCGAAAAACTGTCTCGGCGAGTACCGAAAAACGGTCGAATCATTGTCCGTACCGAAAAATGGTAGAATCCGGGAGAGTACCGAGAAAAGGTAGAATCCGTGCGAGTATCGAAAAACTGTCTCGGTGAGTACCGGAAAACGGACCAATCAGTGTCCGTACCGAAAAATGGTAGAATCCGGGCGAGTACCGGGAAAGGGTAGAATCCGTGCGAGTATCGAAAAACTGTCTCGGCGAGTACCGGAAAACGGACCAATCAGTGTCAGTACCGAAAAATGGTAGAATCCGGGCGAGTACCGGCAAAGGGTAGAATCCGTGCGAGTATCGAAAAACTGTCTCGGCGAGTACCGAAAAACGGACCAATCAGTGTCAGTACCGAAAAATGGTAGAATCCGGGCGAGTACCGGCAAAGGGTAGAATCCGTGCGAGTATCGAAAAACTGTCTCGGCGAGTACCGGAAAACGGACCAATCAGTGTCAGTACCGAAAAATGGTAGAATCCGGGAGAGTACCGAGAAAAGGTAGAATCCGTGCGAGTATCGAAAAACTGTCTCGGCGAGTACCGGAAAACGGACCAATCAGTGTCAGTACCGAAAAATGGTAGAATCCGGGCGAGTACCGGCAAAGGGTAGAATCCGTGCGAGTATCGAAAAACTGTCTCGGCGAGTACCGAAAAACGGACCAATCAGTGTCAGTACCGAAAAATGGTAGAATCCGGGAGAGTACCGAGAAAAGGTAGAATCCGTGCGAGTATCGAAAAACTGTCTCGGCGAGTACCGAAAAACGGTCGAATCATTGTCCGTACCGAAAAATGGTAGAATCCGGGAGAGTACCGAGAAAAGGTAGAATCCGTGCGAGTATCGAAAAACTGTCTCGGCGAGTACCGAAAAACGGACCAATCAGTGTCAGTACCGAAAAATGGTAGAATCCGGGCGAGTACCGGCAAAGGGTAGAATCCGTGCGAGTATCGAAAAACTGTCTCGGCGAGTACCGAAAAACGGACCAATCAGTGTCAGTACCGAAAAATGGTAGAATCCGGGAGAGTACCGAGAAAAGGTAGAATCAGTGCGAGTATCGAAAAACTGTCTCGGCGAGTACCGAAAAACGGTCGAATCATTGTCCGTACCGAAAAATGGTAGAATCCGGGAGAGTACCGAGAAAAGGTAGAATCCGTGCGAGTATCGAAAAACTGTCTCGGTGAGTACCGGAAAACGGACCAATCAGTGTCCGTACCGAAAAATGGTAGAATCCGGGTGAGTACCGGGAAAGGGTAGAATCCGTGCGAGTATCGAAAAACTGTCTCGGCGAGTACCGGAAAACGGACCAATCAGTGTCAGTACCGAAAAATGGTAGAATCCGGGCGAGTACCGGCAAAGGGTAGAATCCGTGCGAGTATCGAAAAACTGTCTCGGCGAGTACCGGAAAACGGACCAATCAGTGTCAGTACCGAAAAATGGTAGAATCCGGGAGAGTACCGAGAAAAGGTAGAATCCGTGCGAGTATCGAAAAACTGTCTCGGCGAGTACCGAAAAACGGACCAATCAGTGTCAGTACCGAAAAATGGTAGAATCCGGGCGAGTACCGGGAAAGGGTAGAATCCGTGCGAGTATCGAAAAACTGTCTCGGCGAGTACCAGAAAACGGACCAATCAGTGTCAGTACCGAAAAATGGTAGAATCCGGGAGAGTACCGAGAAAAGGTAGAATCCGTGCGAGTATCGAAAAACTGTCTCGGCGAGTACCGAAAAACGGACCAATCAGTGTCGGTACCGAAAAATGGTAGAATCCGGGCGAGTACCGGGAAAGGGTAGAATCCGTGCGAGTATCGAAAAACTGTCTCGGCGAGTACCGGAAAACGGACCAATCAGTGTCAGTACCGAAAAATGGTAGAATCCGGGCGAGTACCGGCAAAGGGTAGAATCCGTGCGAGTATCGAAAAACTGTCTCGGCGAGTACCGGAAAACGGACCAATCAGTGTCAGTACCGAAAAATGGTAGAATCCGGGAGAGTACCGAGAAAAGGTAGAATCCGTGCGAGTATCGAAAAACTGTCTCGGCGAGTACCGAAAAACGGACCAATCACTGTCAGTACCGAAAAATGGTAGAATCCGGGCGAGTACCGGGAAAGGGTAGAATCCGTGCGAGTATCGAAAAACTGTCTCGGCGAGTACCGGAAAACGGACCAATCAGTGTCAGTACCGAAAAATGGTAGAATCCGGGCGAGTACCGGCAAAGGGTAGAATCCGTGCGAGTATCGAAAAACTGTCTCGGCGAGTACCGGAAAACGGACCAATCAGTGTCCGTACCGAAAAATGGTAGAATCCGGGCGAGTATCGGGAAAAGGTAGAATCCGTGCGAGTATCGAAAAACTGTCTCGGCGAGTACCGGAAAACGGACCAATCAGTGTCCGTACCGAAAAATGGTAGAATCCGGGCGAGTACCGGGAAAGGGTAGAATCCGTGCGAGTATCGAAAAACTGTCTCGGCGAGTACCGGAAAACGGACCAATCAGTGTCAGTACCGAAAAACGGTAGAATCCGGGAGAGTACCGAGAAAAGGTAGAATCCGTGCGAGTATCGAAAAACTGTCTCGGCGAGTACCGAAAAACGGACCAATCATTGTCCGTACCGAAAAATGGTAGAATCCGGGAGAGTACCGAGAAAAGGTAGAATCCGTGCGAGTATCGAAAAACTGTCTCGGCGAGTACCGAATAACGGACCAATCAGTGTCAGTACCGAAAAATGGTAGAATCCGGGCGAGTACCGGGAAAGGGTAGAATCCGTGCGAGTATCGAAAAACTGTCTCGGCGAGTACCGGAAAACGGACCAATCAGTGTCCGTACCGAAAAATGGTAGAATCCGGGCGAGTACCGGGAAAGGGTAGAATCCGTGCGAGTATTGAAAAACTGTCTCGGCGAGTACCGGAAAACGGACCAATCAGTGTCCGTACCGAAAAATGGTAGAATCCGGGCGAGTATCGGGAAAAGGTAGAATCCGTGCGAGTATCGAAAAACTGTCTCGGCGAGTTTCGGAGAACGGACCAATCAGTATCGGTGCCGAAAAATGGTACAATCCGGGCGAGTACCGGGAAAAGGTAGAATCCGTGCGAGTATCGAAAAATTGTCTCGGCGAGTATCGAAAAACGGTTGAATCAGTGTCCGTCCCCAAAAATGGTAGAATCCGGGCGAGTACCGAGAAAAGGTACAATCCGTGGGAGTATCGAAAAACTGTCTCGGCGAGTACCGGAAAACGGACCAATCAGTGTCCGTACCGAAAAATGGTAGAATCCGGGCGAGTATCGGGAAAAGGTAGAATCCGTGCGAGTATCGAAAAACTGTCTCGGCGAGTACCGGAAAACGGACCAATCAGTGTCCGTACCGAAAAATGGTAGAATCCGGGCGAGTACCGGGAAAGGGTAGAATCCGTGCGAGTATCGAAAAACTGTCTCGGCGAGTACCGGAAAACGGACCAATCAGTGTCAGTACCGAAAAACGGTAGAATCCGGGAGAGTACCGAGAAAAGGTAGAATCCGTGCGAGTATCGAAAAACTGTCTCGGCGAGTACCGAAAAACGGACCAATCAGTGTCAGTACCGAAAAATGGTAGAATCCGGGAGAGTACCGAGAAAAGGTAGAATCCGTGCGAGTATCGAAAAACTGTCTCGGCGAGTACCGAAAAACGGTCGAATCATTGTCCGTACCGAAAAATGGTAGAATCCGGGAGAGTACCGAGAAAAGGTAGAATCCGTGCGAGTATCGAAAAACTGTCTCGGTGAGTACCGGAAAACGGACCAATCAGTGTCCGTACCGAAAAATGGTAGAATCCGGGCGAGTACCGGGAAAGAGTAGAATCCGTGCGAGTATCGAAAAACTGTCTCGGCGAGTACCGGAAAACGGACCAATCAGTGTCAGTACCGAAAAATGGTAGAATCCGGGCGAGTACCGGCAAAGGGTAGAATCCGTGCGAGTATCGAAAAACTGTCTCGGCGAGTACCGGAAAACGGACCAATCAGTGTCAGTACCGAAAAATGGTAGAATCCGGGAGAGTACCGAGAAAAGGTAGAATCCGTGCGAGTATCGAAAAACTGTCTCGGCGAGTACCGAAAAACGGACCAATCAGTGTCAGTACCGAAAAATGGTAGAATCCGGGCGAGTACCGGGAAAGGGTAGAATCCGTGCGAGTATCGAAAAACTGTCTCGGCGAGTACCGGAAAACGGACCAATCAGTGTCAGTACCGAAAAATGGTAGAATCCGGGCGAGTACCGGGAAAGGGTAGAATCCGTGCGAGTATCGAAAAACTGTCTCGGCGAGTACCGGAAAACGGACCAATCAGTGTCAGTACCGAAAAACGGTAGAATCCGGGAGAGTACCGAGAAAAGGTAGAATCCGTGCGAGTATCGAAAAACTGTCTCGGCGAGTACCGAAAAACGGACCAATCAGTGTCAGTACCGAAAAATGGTAGAATCCGGGAGAGTACCGAGAAAAGGTAGAATCCGTGCGAGTATCGAAAAACTGTCTCGGCGAGTACCGAAAAACGGTCGAATCATTGTCCGTACCGAAAAATGGTAGAATCCGGGAGAGTACCGAGAAAAGGTAGAATCCGTGCGAGTATCGAAAAACTGTCTCGGTGAGTACCGGAAAACGGACCAATCAGTGTCCGTACCGAAAAATGGTAGAATCCGGGCGAGTACCGGGAAAGAGTAGAATCCGTGCGAGTATCGAAAAACTGTCTCGGCGAGTACCGGAAAACGGACCAATCAGTGTCAGTACCGAAAAATGGTAGAATCCGGGCGAGTACCGGCAAAGGGTAGAATCCGTGCGAGTATCGAAAAACTGTCTCGGCGAGTACCGGAAAACGGACCAATCAGTGTCAGTACCGAAAAATGGTAGAATCCGGGAGAGTACCGAGAAAAGGTAGAATCCGTGCGAGTATCGAAAAACTGTCTCGGCGAGTACCGAAAAACGGACCAATCAGTGTCAGTACCGAAAAATGGTAGAATCCGGGCGAGTACCGGGAAAGGGTAGAATCCGTGCGAGTATCGAAAAACTGTCTCGGCGAGTACCGGAAAACGGACCAATCAGTGTCAGTACCGAAAAATGGTAGAATCCGGGCGAGTACCGGGAAAGGGTAGAATCCGTGCGAGTATCGAAAAACTGTCTCGGCGAGTACCGGAAAACGGACCAATCAGTGTCAGTACCGAAAAACGGTAGAATCCGGGAGAGTACCGAGAAAAGGTAGAATCCGTGCGAGTATCGAAAAACTGTCTCGGCGAGTACCGAAAAACGGACCAATCAGTGTCAGTACCGAAAAATGGTAGAATCCGGGAGAGTACCGAGAAAAGGTAGAATCCGTGCGAGTATCGAAAAACTGTCTCGGCGAGTACCGAAAAACGGTCGAATCATTGTCCGTACCGAAAAATGGTAGAATCCGGGAGAGTACCGAGAAAAGGTAGAATCCGTGCGAGTATCGAAAAACTGTCTCGGTGAGTACCGGAAAACGGACCAATCAGTGTCCGTACCGAAAAATGGTAGAATCCGGGCGAGTACCGGGAAAGAGTAGAATCCGTGCGAGTATCGAAAAACTGTCTCGGCGAGTACCGGAAAACGGACCAATCAGTGTCAGTACCGAAAAATGGTAGAATCCGGGCGAGTACCGGCAAAGGGTAGAATCCGTGCGAGTATCGAAAAACTGTCTCGGCGAGTACCGGAAAACGGACCAATCAGTGTCAGTACCGAAAAATGGTAGAATCCGGGAGAGTACCGAGAAAAGGTAGAATCCGTGCGAGTATCGAAAAACTGTCTCGGCGAGTACCGAAAAACGGACCAATCAGTGTCAGTACCGAAAAATGGTAGAATCCGGGCGAGTACCGGGAAAGGGTAGAATCCGTGCGAGTATCGAAAAACTGTCTCGGCGAGTACCGGAAAACGGACCAATCAGTGTCAGTACCGAAAAATGGTAGAATCCGGGCGAGTACCGGGAAAGGGTAGAATCCGTGCGAGTATCGAAAAACAGTCTCGGCGAGTACCGGAAAACGGACCAATCAGTGTCCGTACCGAAAAATGGTAGAATCCGGGCGAGTACCGGGAAAGGGTAGAATCCGTGCGAGTATCGAAAAATTGTCTCGGCGAGTATCGAAAAACGGTTGAATCAGTGTCCGTCCCCAAAAATGGTAGAATCCGGGCGAGTACCGAGAAAAGGTACAATCCGTGGGAGTATCGAAAAACTGTCTCGGCGAGTACCGGAAAACGGACCAATCAGTGTCCGTACCGAAAAATGGTAGAATCCGGGCGAGTATCGGGAAAAGGTAGAATCCGTGCGAGTATCGAAAAACTGTCTCGGCGAGTACCGGAAAACGGACCAATCAGTGTCCGTACCGAAAAATGGTAAAATCCGGGCGAGTACCGGGAAAGGGTAGAATCCGTGCGAGTATCGAAAAACTGTCTCGGCGAGTACCGGAAAACGGACCAATCAGTGTCAGTACCGAAAAATGGTAGAATCCGGGAGAGTACCGAGAAAAGGTAGAATCCGTGCGAGTATCGAAAAACTGTCTCGGCGAGTACCGAAAAACGGACCAATCAGTGTCAGTACCGAAAAATGGTAGAATCCGGGAGAGTACCGAGAAAAGGTAGAATCCGTGCGAGTATCGAAAAACTGTCTCGGCGAGTACCGAAAAACGGTCGAATCATTGTCCGTACCGAAAAATGGTAGAATCCGGGAGAGTACCGAGAAAAGGTAGAATCCGTGCGAGTATCGAAAAACTGTCTCGGTGAGTACCGGAAAACGGACCAATCAGTGTCCGTACCGAAAAATGGTAGAATCCGGGCGAGTACCGGGAAAGAGTAGAATCCGTGCGAGTATCGAAAAACTGTCTCGGCGAGTACCGGAAAACGGACCAATCAGTGTCAGTACCGAAAAATGGTAGAATCCGGGAGAGTACCGAGAAAAGGTAGAATCCGTGCGAGTATCGAAAAACTGTCTCGGCGAGTACCGAAAAACGGACCAATCAGTGTCAGTACCGAAAAATGGTAGAATCCGGGAGAGTACCGAGAAAAGGTAGAATCCGTGCGAGTATCGAAAAACTGTCTCGGCGAGTTTCGGAGAACGGACCAATCAGTATCGGTACCGAAAAATGGTACAATCCGGGCGAGTACCGGGAAAAGGTAGAATCCGTGCGAGTATCGAAAAACTGTCTCGGAGAGTACCTAAAAAAGGTCGAATCAGTTTCCGTACCGAAAATGGTAGAATCCGGGCGAGTACCGGGAAAAGGTAGAATCCGTGCGAATATCGAAAAACTGTCTCGGCGAGTACCAGAAAACGGACCAATCAGTGTCAGTACCGAAAAATGGTAGAATCCGGGCGAGTACCGGGAAAAGGTAGAATCCGTGCGAGTATCGAAAAACTGTCTCGGGGAGTACCGGAAAACGGACCAATCAGTGTCAGTACCGAAAAATGGTAGAATCCGGGCGAGTACCGGGAAAAGGTAGAATCCGTGCGAGTATCGAAAAACTGTCTCGGCGAGTACCGAAAAACGGTCGAATCATTGTCCGTACCGAAAAATGGTAGAATCCGGGAGAGTACCGAGAAAAGGTAGAATCCGTGCGAGTATCGAAAAACTGTCTCGGCGAGTACCGAATAACGGACCAATCAGTGTCAGTACCGAAAAATGGTAGAATCCGGGCGAGTACCGGGAAAGGGTAGAATCCGTGCGAGTATCGAAAAACTGTCTCGGCGAGTACCGGAAAACGGACCAATCAGTGTCCGTACCGAAAAATGGTAGAATCCGGGCGAGTACCGGGAAAGGGTAGAATCCGTGCGAGTATTGAAAAACTGTCTCGGCGAGTACCGGAAAACGGACCAATCAGTGTCCGTACCGAAAAATGGTAGAATCCGAGCGAGTATCGGGAAAAGGTAGAATCCGTGCGAGTATCGAAAAACTGTCTCGGCGAGTTTCGGAGAACGGACCAATCAGTATCGGTGCCGAAAAATGGTACAATCCGGGCGAGTACCGGGAAAAGGTAGAATCCGTGCGAGTATCGAAAAACTGTCTCGGAGAGTACCTAAAAAAGGTCGAATCAGTTTCCGTACCGAAAATGGTAGAATCCGGGCGAGTACCGGGAAAAGGTAGAATCCGTGCGAGTATCGAAAAACTGTCTCGGCGAGTACCGAATAACGGACCAATCAGTGTCAGTACCGAAAAATGGTAGAATCCGGGCGAGTACCGGGAAAGGGTAGAATCCGTGCGAGTATCGAAAAACTGTCTCGGCGAGTACCGGAAAACGGACCAATCAGTGTCCGTACCGAAAAATGGTAGAATCCGGGCGAGTACCGGGAAAGGGTAGAATCCGTGCGAGTATTGAAAAACTGTCTCGGCGAGTACCGGAAAACGGACCAATCAGTGTCCGTACCGAAAAATGGTAGAATCCGGGCGAGTATCGGGAAAAGGTAGAATCCGTGCGAGTATCGAAAAACTGTCTCGGCGAGTTTCGGAGAACGGACCAATCAGTATCGGTGCCGAAAAATGGTACAATCCGGGCGAGTACCGGGAAAAGGTAGAATCCGTGCGAGTATCGAAAAACTGTCTCGGAGAGTACCTAAAAAAGGTCGAATCAGTTTCCGTACCGAAAATGGTAGAATCCGGGCGAGTACCGGGAAAAGGTAGAATCCGTGCGAGTATCGAAAAACTGTCTCGGCGAGTACCGAAAAACGGTCGAATCATTGTCCGTACCGAAAAATGGTAGAATCCGGGAGAGTACCGAGAAAAGGTAGAATCCGTGCGAGTATCGAAAAACTGTCTCGGCGAGTACCGAATAACGGACCAATCAGTGTCAGTACCGAAAAATGGTAGAATCCGGGCGAGAACCGGGAAAGGGTAGAATCCGTGCGAGTATCGAAAAACTGTCTCGGCGAGTACCGGAAAACGGACCAATCAGTGTCCGTACCGAAAAATGGTAGAATCCGGGCGAGTACCGGGAAAGGGTAGAATCCGTGCGAGTATTGAAAAACTGTCTCGGCGAGTATCGAAAAACGGTTGAATCAGTGTCCGTACCCAAAAATGGTAGAATCCGGGCGAGTACCGAGAAAAGGTACAATCCGTGGGAGTATCGAAAAACTGTCTCGGCGAGTACCGGAGAACGGACCAATCAGTATCGGTGCCGAAAAATGGTACAATCCGGGAGAGTACCGGGAAAAGGTAGAATCCGTGCGAGTATCGAAAAACTGTCTCGGAGAGTACCTAAAAAAGGTCGAATCAGTTTCCGTACCGAAAATGGTAGAATCCGGGCGAGTACCGGGAAAAGGTAGAATCCGTGCGAGTATCGAAAAACTGTCTCGGCGAGTACCGGAAAACGGACCAATCAGTGTCCGTACCGAAAAATGGTAGAATCCGGGCGAGTATCGGGAAAAGGTAGAATCCGTGCGAGTATCGAAAAACTGTCTCGGCGAGTTTCGGAGAACGGACCAATCAGTATCGGTGCCGAAAAATGGTACAATCCGGGCGAGTACCGGGAAAAGGTAGAATCCGTGCGAGTATCGAAAAACTGTCTCGGAGAGTACCTAAAAAAGGTCGAATCAGTTTCCGTACCGAAAATGGTAGAATCCGGGCGAGTACCGGGAAAAGGTAGAATCCGTGCGAGTATCGAAAAACTGTCTCGGCGAGTACCGAAAAACGGTCGAATCATTGTCCGTACCGAAAAATGGTAGAATCCGGGAGAGTACCGAGAAAAGGTAGAATCCGTGCGAGTATCGAAAAACTGTCTCGGCGAGTACCGGAAAACGGACCAATCAGTGTCAGTACCGAAAAATGGTAGAATCCGGGCGAGTATCGGGAAAAGGTAGAATCCGTGCGAGTATCGAAAAACTGTCTCGGCGAGTACCGGAAAACGGACCAATCAGTGTCAGTACCGAAAAATGGTAGAATCCGGGCGAGTACCGGGAAAAGGTAGAATCCGTGCGAGTATCGAAAAACTGTCTCGGCGAGTACCGAAAAACGGTCGAATCATTGTCCGTACCGAAAAATGGTAGAATCCGGGAGAGTACCGAGAAAAGGTAGAATCCGTGCGAGTATCGAAAAACTGTCTCGGCGAGTACCGGAAAACGGACCAATCAGTGTCAGTACCGAAAAATGGTAGAATCCGGGAGAGTACCGAGAAACGGTAGAATCCGTGCGAGTATCGAAAAACTGTCTCGGCGAGTACCGGAAAACGGACCAATCAGTGTCAGTACCGAAAAATGGTAGAATCCGGGAGAGTACCGAGAAAAGGTAGAATCCGTGCGAGTATCGAAAAACTGTCTCGGCGAGTACCGAAAAACGGACCAATCAGTGTCAGTACCGAAAAATGGTAGAATCCGGGCGAGTACTGGGAAAAGGTAGAATCCGTGCGAGTATCGAAAAACTGTCTCGGCGAGTACCGAAAAACGGTCGAATCATTGTCCGTACCGAAAAATGGTAGAATCCGGGAGAGTACCGAGAAAAGGTAGAATCCGTGCGAGTATCGAAAAACTGTCTCGGAGAGTACCGAAAAACGGACCAATCAGTGTCCGTACCGAAAAATGGTAGAATCCGGGAGAGTACCGAGAAAAGGTAGAATCCGTGCGAGTATCGAAAAACTGTCTCGGCGAGTACCGGAAAACGGACCAATCAGTGTCAGTACCGAAAAATGGTAGAATCCGGGACAGTACCGAGAAAAGGTAGAATCCGTGCGAGTATCGAAAAACTGTCTCGGCGAGTACCGAAAAACGGACCAATCAGTGTCAGTACCGAAAAATGGTAGAATCCGGGCGAGTACCGGGAAAAGGTAGAATCCGTGCGAGTAACGAAAAACTGTCTCGGCGAGTATCGAAAAACGGTTGAATCAGTGTCCGTACCCAAAAATGGTAGAATCCGGGCGAGTACCGAGAAAAGGTACAATCCGTGGGAGTATCGAAAAACTGTCTCGGCGAGTACCGGAAAACGGACCAATCAGTGTCCGTACCGAAAAATGGTAGAATCCGGGCGAGTATCGGGAAAAGGTAGAATCCGTGCGAGTATCGAAAAACTGTCTCGGCGAGTTTCGGAGAACGGACCAATCAGTATCGGTACCGAAAAATGGTACAATCCGGGCGAGTACCGGGAAAAGGTAGAATCCGGGCGAGTACCGGGAAAAGGTAGAATCCGTGCGAGTATCGAAAAACTGTCTCGGCGAGTACCGGAAAACGGACCAATCAGTGTCAGTACCGAAAAATGGTAGAATCCGGGCGAGTACAGCGAAAAGGTAGAATCCGTGCGAGTATCGAAAAACTGTCTAGGTGAGTACCGGAAAACGGACCAATCAGTGTCAGTACCGAAAAATGGTAGAATCCGGGCGAGTACCGGGAAAGGGTAGAATCCGTGCGAGTATCGAAAAACTGTCTCGGCGAGTACCGGAAAACGGTTGAATCAGTGTCCGTACCCAAAAATGGTAGAATCCGGGCGAGTACCGAGAAAAGGTACAATCCGTGGGAGAATCGAAAAACTGTCTTGGCGAGTACCGGAAAACGGACCAATCAGTGTCCGTACCGAAAAATGGTAGAATCCGGGCGAGTACCGGGAAAAGGTAGAATCCGTGCGAGTATCGAAAAACTGTCTCGGCGAGTACCGGAAAACGGACCAATCAGTGTCAGTACCGAAAAATGGTAGAATCCGGGCGAGTACCGGGAAAAGGTAGAATCCGTGCGAGTATTGAAAAACTGTCTCGGCGAGTACCGAAAAACGGACCAATCAGTGTCAGTACCGAAAAATGGTAGAATCCGGGCGAGTACAGCGAAAAGGTAGAATCCGTGCGAGTATCGAAAAACTGTCTAGGTGAGTACCGGAAAACGGACCAATCAGTGTCAGTACCGAAAAATGGTAGAATCCGGGCGAGTACCGGGAAAGGGTAGAATCCGTGCGAGTATCGAAAAACTGTCTCGGCGAGTACCGGAGAACGGACCAATCAGTATCAGTACATAAAAATGGTAGAATCCGGGCGAGTATCGGGAAAAGGTAGAATCCGTGCGAGTATCGAAAAACTGTCTCGGGGAGTACCGGACAACGGACCAATCAGTGTCAGTACCGAAAAATGGTAGAATCCGGGAGAGTACCGAGAAAAGGTAGAATCCGTGCGAGTATCGAAAAACTGTCTCGGCGAGTACCGGAAAACGGACCAATCAGTGTCAGTACCGAAAAATGGTAGAATCCGGGAGAGTACCGAGAAAAGGTAGAATCCGTGCGAGTATCGAAAAACTGTCTCGGCGAGTACCGGAAAACGGACCAATCAGTGTCCGTACCGAAAAATGGTAGAATCCGGGCGAGTAC
Source organism: Vitis cinerea var. helleri x Vitis riparia (assembly GCA_946000715.1). Taxonomy (NCBI): domain Eukaryota; kingdom Viridiplantae; phylum Streptophyta; class Magnoliopsida; order Vitales; family Vitaceae; genus Vitis; species Vitis cinerea var. helleri x Vitis riparia. Next base: position 19,299,864 of record OX254020.1, read on the forward strand.
CGGGAAAGGGTAGAATCCGTGCGAGTATCGAAAAACTGTCTCGGCGAGTATCGAAAAACGGTTGAATCAGTGTCCGTACCCAAAAATGGTAGAATCCGGGCGAGTACCGAGAAAAGGTACAATCCGTGGGAGTATCGAAAAACTGTCTCGGCGAGTACCGGAAAACGGACCAATCAGTGTCCGTACCGAAAAATGGTAGAATCCGGGCGAGTATCGGGAAAAGGTAGAATCCGTGCGAGTATCGAAAAACTGTCTCGGCGAGTTTCGGAGAACGGACCAATCAGTATCGGTGCCGAAAAATGGTACAATCCGGGAGAGTACCGGGAAAAGGTAGAATCCGTGCGAGTATCGAAAAACTGTCTGGGAGAGTACCTAAAAAAGGTCGAATCAGTTTCCGTACCGAAAATGGTAGAATCCGGGCGAGTACCGGGAAAAGGTAGAATCCGTGCGAGTATCGAAAAACTGTCTCGGCGAGTACCGGAAAACGGTCCAATCAGTGTCAGTACCGAAAAATGGTAGAATCCGGGCGAGTACCGGGAAAAGGTAGAATCCGTGCGAGTATCGAAAAACTGTCTCGGCGAGTACCGGAAAACGGACCAATCAGTGTCCGTACCGAAAAATGGTAGAATCCGGGCGAGTACCGGGAAAAGGTAGAATCCGTGCGAGTATCGAAAAACTGTCTCGGCGAGTACCGGAAAACGGACCAATCAGTGTCAGTACCGAAAAATGGTAGAATCCGGGCGAGTACAGCGAAAAGGTAGAATCCGTGCGAGTATCGAAAAACTGTCTAGGTGAGTACCGGAAAACGGACCAATCAGTGTCAGTACCGAAAAATGGTAGAATCCGGGCGAGTACCGGGAAAGGGTAGAATCCGTGCGAGTATCGAAAAACTGTCTCGGCGAGTACCGGAAAACGGTTGAATCAGTGTCCGTACCCAAAAATGGTAGAATCCGGGCGAGTACCGAGAAAAGGTACAATCCGTGGGAGAATCGAAAAACTGTCTTGGCGAGTACCGGAAAACGGACCAATCAGTGTCCGTACCGAAAAATGGTAGAATCCGGGCGAGTATCGGGAAAAGGTAGAATCCGTGCGAGTATCGAAAAACTGTCTCGGCGAGTACCGGAGAACGTACCAATCAGTATCGGTACATAAAAATGGTAGAATCCGGGCGAGTATCGGGAAAAGGTAGAATCCGTGCGAGTATCGAAAAACTGTCTCGGGGAGTACCGGACAACGGACCAATCAGTGTCAGTACCGAAAAATGGTAGAATCCGGGAGAGTACCGAGAAAAGGTAGAATCCGTGCGAGTATCGAAAAACTGTCTCGGCGAGTACCGGAAAACGGACCAATCAGTGTCAGTACCGAAAAATGGTAGAATCCGGGAGAGTACCGAGAAAAGGTAGAATCCGTGCGAGTATCGAAAAACTGTCTCGGCGAGTACCGAAAAACGGACCAATCAGTGTCAGTACCGAAAAATGGTAGAATCCGGGCGAGTACCGGGAAAAGGTAGAATCCGTGCGAGTATCGAAAAACTGTCTCGGCGAGTACCGGAAAACGGACCAATCAGTGTCCGTACTGAAAAATGGTAGAATCCGGGCGAGTACCGGGAAAGGGTAGAATCCGTGCGAGTATCGAAAAACTGTCTCGGCGAGTACCGGAAAACGGACCAATCAGTGTCCGTACCGAAAAATGGTAGAATCCGGGCGAGTACCGGGAAAGGGTAGAATCCGTGCGAGTATCGAAAAACTGTCTCGGCGAGTATCGAAAAACGGTTGAATCAGTGTCCGTACCCAAAAATGGTAGAATCCGGGCGAGTACCGAGAAAAGGTACAATCCGTGGGAGTATCGAAAAACTGTCTCGGCGAGTACCGGAAAACGGACCAATCAGTGTCCGTACCGAAAAATGGTAGAATCCGGGCGAGTACCGGGAAAAGGTAGAATCCGTGCGAGTATCGAAAAACTGTCTCGGCGAGTACCGGAAAACGGACCAATCAGTGTCCGTACCGAAAAATGGTAGAATCCGGGCGAGTACCGGGAAAAGGTAGAATCCGTGCGAGTATCGAAAAACTGTCTCGGCGAGTACCGGAAAACGGACCAATCAGTGTCAGTACCGAAAAATGGTAGAATCCGGGCGAGTACAGCGAAAAGGTAGAATCCGTGCGAGTATCGAAAAACTGTCTAGGTGAGTACCGGAAAACGGACCAATCAGTGTCAGTACCGAAAAATGGTAGAATCCGGGCGAGTACCGGGAAAGGGTAGAATCCGTGCGAGTATCGAAAAACTGTCTCGGCGAGTACCGGAAAACGGTTGAATCAGTGTCCGTACCCAAAAATGGTAGAATCCGGGCGAGTACCGAGAAAAGGTACAATCCGTGGGAGAATCGAAAAACTGTCTTGGCGAGTACCGGAAAACGGACCAATCAGTGTCCGTACCGAAAAATGGTAGAATCCGGGCGAGTATCGGGAAAAGGTAGAATCCGTGCGAGTATCGAAAAACTGTCTCGGCGAGTACCGGAGAACGGACCAATCAGTATCGGTACATAAAAATGGTAGAATCCGGGCGAGTATCGGGAAAAGGTAGAATCCGTGCGAGTATCGAAAAACTGTCTCGGGGAGTACCGGACAACGGACCAATCAGTGTCAGTACCGAAAAATGGTAGAATCCGGGAGAGTACCGAGAAAAGGTAGAATCCGTGCGAGTATCGAAAAACTGTCTCGGCGAGTACCGGAAAACGGACGAATCAGTGTCAGTACCGAAAAATGGTAGAATCCGGGAGAGTACCGAGAAAAGGTAGAATCCGTGCGAGTATCGAAAAACTGTCTCGGCGAGTACCGAAACACGGACCAATCAGTGTCAGTACCGAAAAATGGTAGAATCCGGGCGAGTACCGGGAAAAGGTAGAATCCGTGCGAATATCGAAAAACTGTCTCGGCGAGTACCGGAAAACGGACCAATCAGTGTCCGTACTGAAAAATGGTAGAATCCGGGCGAGTACCGGGAAAGGGTAGAATCCGTGCGAGTATCGAAAAACTGTCTCGGCGAGTACCGGAAAACGGACCAATCAGTGTCCGTACCGAAAAATGGTAGAATCCGGGCGAGTACCGGGAAAGGGTAGAATCCGTGCGAGTATCGAAAAACTGTCTCGGCGAGTATCGAAAAACGGTTGAATCAGTGTCCGTACCCAAAAATGGTAGAATCCGGGCGAGTACCGAGAAAAGGTACAATCCGTGGGAGTATCGAAAAACTGTCTCGGCGAGTACCGGAAAACGGACCAATCAGTGTCCGTACCGAAAAATGGTAGAATCCGGGCGAGTACCGGGAAAAGGTAGAATCCGTGCGAGTATCGAAAAACTGTCTCGGCGAGTACCGAAAAACGGTCGAATCATTGTCCGTACCGAAAAATGGTAGAATCCGAGAGAGTACCGAGAAAAGGTAGAATCCGTGCGAGTATCGAAAAACTGTCTCGGCGAGTACCGAAAAACGGACCAATCAGTGTCAGTACCGAAAAATGGTAGAATCCGGGCGAGTACCGGGAAAGGGTAGAATCCGTGCGAGTATCGAAAAACTGTCTAGGTGAGTACCGGAAAACGGACCAATCAGTGTCAGTACCGAAAAATGGTAGAATCCGGGCGAGTACCGGGAAAGGGTAGAATCCGCGCGAGTATCGAAAAACTGTCTCGGCGAGTACCGAAAAACGGTTGAATCAGTGTCCGTACCCAAAAATGGTAGAATCCGGGCGAGTACCGAGAAAAGGTACAATCCGTGGGAGAATCGAAAAACTGTCTCGGCGAGTACCGGAAAACGGACCAATCAGTGTCCGTACCGAAAAATGGTAGAATCCGGGCGAGTATCGGGAAAAGGTAGAATCCGTGCGAGTATCGAAAAACTGTCTCGGCGAGTACCGGAGAACGGACCAATCAGTATCGGTACCGAAAAATGGTAGAATCCGGGCGAGTATCGGGAAAAGGTAGAATCCGTGCGAGTATCGAAAAACTGTCTCGGCGAGTACCGGAAAACGGACCAATCAGTGTCCGTACCGAAAAATGGTAGAATCCGGGCGAGTACCGGGAAAGGGTAGAATCCGTGCGAGTATCGAAAAACTGTCTCGGCGAGTATCGAAAAACGGTTGAATCAGTGTCCGTACCCAAAAATGGTAGAATCCGGGCGAGTACCGAGAAAAGGTACAATCCGTGGGAGTATCGAAAAACTGTCTCGGCGAGTACCGGAAAACGGACCAATCAGTGTCCGTACCGAAAAATGGTAGAATCCGGGCGAGTATCGGGAAAAGGTAGAATCCGTGCGAGTATCGAAAAACTGTCTCAGCGAGTTTCGGAGAACGGACCAATCAGTATCGGTACCGAAAAATGGTACAATCCGGGCGAGTACCGGGAAAAGGTAGAATCCGTGCGAGTATCGAAAAACTGTCTCGGAGAGTACCTAAAAAAGGTCGAATCAGTTTCCGTACCGAAAATGGTAGAATCCGGGCGAGTACCGGGAAAAGGTAGAATCCGTGCGAGTTTCGAAAAACTGTCTCGACGAGTACCGGAAAACGGACCAATCAGTGTCAGTACCGAAAAATGGTAGAATCCGGGCGAGTACCGGGAAAAGGTAGAATCCGTGGGAGTATCGAAAAACTGTCTCGGGGAGTACCGGAAAACGGACCAATCAGTGTCAGTACCGAAAAATGGTAGAATCCGGGCGAGTACCGGGAAAAGGTAGAATCCGTGCGAGTATCGAAAAACTGTCTCGGCGAGTACCGAAAAACGGTCGAATCATTGTCCGTACCGAAAAATGGTAGAATCCGGGAGAGTACCGAGAAAAGGTAGAATCCGTGCGAGTATCGAAAAACTGTCTCGGTGCGTACCGGAAAACGGACCAATCAGTGTCCGTACCGAAAAAGGGTAGAATCCGTGCGAGTATCGAAAAACTGTCTCGGCGAGTACCGGAAAACGGACCAATCAGTGTCAGTATCGAAAAATGGTAGAATCCGGGAGAGTACCGAGAAAAGGTAGAATCCGTGCGAGTATCGAAAAACTGTCTCGGTGCGTACCGGAAAACGGACCAATCAGTGTCCGTACCGAAAAAGGGTAGAATCCGTGCGAGTATCGAAAAACTGTCTCGGCGAGTACCGGAAAACGGACCAATCAGTGTCAGTATCGAAAAATGGTAGAATCCGGGAGAGTACCGAGAAAAGGTAGAATCCGTGCGAGTATCGAAAAACTGTCTCGGCGAGTACCGAAAAACGGACCAATCAGTGTCAGTACCGAAAAATGATAGAATCCGGGCGAGTACCGGGAAAAGGTAGAATCCATGCGAGTATCGAAAAACTGTCTCAGCGAGTACCGGAAAACGGACCAATCAGTGTTAGTACCGAAAAATGGTAGAATCCGGGCGAGTACCGGGAAAAGGTAGAATCCGTGCGAGTATCGAAAAACTGTCTCGGCGAGTACCGAAAAACGGTCGAATCATTGTCCGTACCGAAAAATGGTAGAATCCGGGAGAGTACCGAGAAAAGGTAGAATCCGTGCGAGTATCGAAAAACTGTCTCGGTGCGTACCGGAAAACGGACCAATCAGTGTCCGTACCGAAAAAGGGTAGAATCCGTGCGAGTATCGAAAAACTGTCTCGGCGAGTACCGGAAAACGGACCAATCAGTGTCAGTATCGAAAAATGGTAGAATCCGGGAGAGTACCGAGAAAAGGTAGAATCCGTGCGAGTATCGAAAAACTGTCTCGGTGCGTACCGGAAAACGGACCAATCAGTGTCCGTACCGAAAAAGGGTAGAATCCGTGCGAGTATCGAAAAACTGTCTCGGCGAGTACCGGAAAACGGACCAATCAGTGTCAGTATCGAAAAATGGTAGAATCCGGGAGAGTACCGAGAAAAGGTAGAATCCGTGCGAGTATCGAAAAACTGTCTCGGCGAGTACCGAAAAACGGACCAATCAGTGTCAGTACCGAAAAATGATAGAATCCGGGCGAGTACCGGGAAAAGGTAGAATCCGTGCGAGTATCGAAAAACTGTCTCAGCGAGTACCGGAAAACGGACCAATCAGTGTCAGTACCGAAAAATGGTAGAATCCGGGCGAGTACCGGGAAAAGGTAGAATCCGTGCGAGTATCGAAAAACTGTCTCGGCGAGTACCGAAAAACGGTCGAATCATTGTCCGTACCGAAAAATGGTAGAATCCGGGAGAGTACCGAGAAAAGGTAGAATCCGTGCGAGTATCGAAAAACTGTCTCGGCGAGTACCGGAAAACGGACCAATCAGTGTCAGTACCGAAAAATGGTAGAATCCGGGCGAGTATCGGGAAAAGGTAGAATCCGTGCGAGTATCGAAAAACTGTCTCGGCGAGTACCGAAAAACGGTCGAATCATTGTCCGTACCGAAAAATGGTAGAATCCGGGAGAGTACCGAGAAAAGGTAGAATCCGTGCGAGTATCGAAAAACTGTCTCGGTGAGTACCGAAAAACGGACCAATCAGTGTCCGTAGCGAAAAATGGTAGAATCCGGGCGAGTACCGGGAAAGGGTAGAATCCGTGCGAGTATCGAAAAACTGTCTCGGCGAGTACCGGAAAACGGACCAATCAGTGTCAGTACCGAAAAATGGTAGAATCCGGGCGAGTATCGGGAAAAGGTAGAATCCGTGCGAGTATCGAAAAACTGTCTCGGCGAGTACCGAAAAACGGTCGAATCATTGTCCGTACCGAAAAATGGTAGAATCCGGGAGAGTACCGAGAAAAGGTAGAATCCGTGCGAGTATCGAAAAACTGTCTCGGTGAGTACCGGAAAACGGACCAATCAGTGTCCGTAGCGAAAAATGGTAGAATCCGGGCGAGTACCGGGAAAGGGTAGAATCCGTGCGAGTATCGAAAAACTGTCTCGGCGAGTACCGGAAAACGGACCAATCAGTGTCAGTACCGAAAAATGGTAGAATCCGGGAGAGTACCGAGAAACGGTAGAATCCGTGCGAGTATCGAAAAACTGTCTCGGCGAGTACCGAAAAACGGACCAATCAGTGTCAGTACCGAAAAATGGTAGAATCCGGGAGAGTACCGAGAAAAGGTAGAATCCGTGCGAGTATCGAAAAACTGTCTCGGCGAGTACCGAAAAACGGTCGAATCATTGTCCGTACCGAAAAATGGTAGAATCCGGGAGAGTAACGAGAAAAGGTAGAATCCGTGCGAGTATCGAAAAACTGTCTCGGCGAGTATCGACAAACGGTTGAATCAGTGTCCGTCCCCAAAAATGGTAGAATCCGGGGGAGTACCGAGAAAAGGTACAATCCGTGGGAGTATCGAAAAACTGTCTCGGCGAGTACCGGAAAACGGACCAATCAGTGTCAGTACCGAAAAATGGTAGAATCCGGGAGAGTACCGAGAAAAGGTAGAATCCGTGCGAGTATCGAAAAACTGTCTCGGCGAGTACCGGAAAACGGACCAATCAGTGTCAGTACCGAAAAATGGTAGAATCCGGGCGAGTACCGGGAAAAGGTAGAATCCGTGCGAGTATCGAAAAACTGTCTCGGCGAGTATCGAAAAACGGTTGAATCAGTGTCCGTCCCCAAAAATGGTAGAATCCGGGCGAGTACCGAGAAAAGGTACAATCCGTGGGAGTATCGAAAAACTGTCTCGGCGAGTACCGAAAAACGGACCAATCAGTGTCAGTACCGAAAAATGGTAGAATCCGGGAGAGTACCGAGAAAAGGTAGAATCCGTGCGAGTATCGAAAAACTGTCTCGGTGAGTACCGGAAAACGGACCAATCAGTGTCAGGACCGAAAAATGGTAGAATCCGGGCGAGTACCGGGAAAAGGTAGAATCCGTGCGAGTACCGGGAAAAGGTAGAATCCGGGCGAGTACTGGGAAAAGGTAGAATCCGTGCGAGTATCGAAAAACTGTCTCGGCGAGTACCGGAAAACGGACCAATCAGTGTCAGTACCGAAAAATGGTAGAATCCGGGCGAGTACCGGGAAAAGGTAGAATCCGTGCGAGTATCGAAAAACTGTCTCGGCGAGTACCGGAAAACGGACCAATCAGTGTCAGTACCGAAAAATGGTAGAATCCGGGCGAGTACCGGGAAAAGGTAGAATCCGTGCGAGTATCGAAAAACTGTCTCGGCGAGTACCGAAAAACGGTCGAATCATTGTCCGTACCGAAAAATGATAGAATCCGGGAGAGTACCGAGAAAAGGTAGAATCCGTGCGAGTATCGAAAAACTGTCTCGGTGAGTACCGGAAAACGGACCAATCAGTGTCCGTACCGAAAAATGGTAGAATCCGGGCGAGTATCGGGAAAGGGTAGAATCCGTGCGAGTATCGAAAAACTGTCTCGGCGAGTACCGGAAAACGGACCAATCAGTGTCAGTACCGAAAAATGGTAGAATCCGGGAGAGTACCGAGAAACGGTAGAATCCGTGCGAGTATCGAAAAACTGTCTCGGCGAGTACCGGAAAACGGACCAATCAGTGTCAGTACCGAAAAATGGTAGAATCCGGGAGAGTACCGAGAAACGGTAGAATCCGTGCGAGTTTCGAAAAACTGTCTCGGCGAGTACCGGAAAACGGACCAATCAGTGTCAGTACCGAAAAATGGTAGAATCCGGGCGAGTACCGGGAAAAGGTAGAATCCGTGGGAGTATCGAAAAACTGTCTCGGGGAGTACCGGAAAACGGACCAATCAGTGTCAGTACCGAAAAATGGTAGAATCCGGGCGAGTACCGGGAAAAGGTAGAATCCGTGCGAGTATCGAAAAACTGTCTCGGCGAGTACCGAAAAACGGTCGAATCATTGTCCGTACCGAAAAATGGTAGAATCCGGGAGAGTACCGAGAAAAGGTAGAATCCGTGCGAGTATCGAAAAACTGTCTCGGTGCGTACCGGAAAACGGACCAATCAGTGTCCGTACCGAAAAAGGGTAGAATCCGTGCGAGTATCGAAAAACTGTCTCGGCGAGTACCGGAAAACGGACCAATCAGTGTCAGTATCGAAAAATGGTAGAATCCGGGAGAGTACCGAGAAAAGGTAGAATCCGTGCGAGTATCGAAAAACTGTCTCGGTGAGTACCGGAAAACGGACCAATCAGTGTCCGTACCGAAAAATGGTAGAATCCGGGCGAGTACCGGGAAAGGGTAGAATCCGTGCGAGTATCGAAAAACTGTCTCGGCGAGTACCGGAAAACGGACCAATCAGTGTCAGTACCGAAAAATGGTAGAATCCGGGCGAGTACCGGGAAAAGGTAGAATCCGTGCGAGTATCGAAAAACTGTCTCGGCGAGTACCGAAAAACGGTCGAATCATTGTCCGTACCGAAAAATGGTAGAATCCGGGAGAGTACCGAGAAAAGGTAGAATCCGTGCGAGTATCGAAAAACTGTCTCGGCGAGTACCGGAAAACGGACCAATCAGTGTCAGTACCGAAAAATGGTAGAATCCGGGCGAGTATCGGGAAAAGGTAGAATCCGTGCGAGTATCGAAAAACTGTCTCGGCGAGTACCGAAAAACGGTCGAATCATTGTCCGTACCGAAAAATGGTAGAATCCGGGAGAGTACCGAGAAAAGGTAGAATCCGTGCGAGTATCGAAAAACTGTCTCGGTGAGTACCGGAAAACGGACCAATCAGTGTCCGTAGCGAAAAATGGTAGAATCCGGGCGAGTACCGGGAAAGGGTAGAATCCGTGCGAGTATCGAAAAACTGTCTCGGCGAGTACCGGAAAACGGACCAATCAGTGTCAGTACCGAAAAATGGTAGAATCCGGGAGAGTACCGAGAAAAGGTAGAATCCGTGCGAGTATCGAAAAACTGTCTCGGCGAGTACCGGAAAACGGACCAATCAGTGTCAGTACCGAAAAATGGTAGAATCCGGGAGAGTACCGAGAAACGGTAGAATCCGTGCGAGTATCGAAAAACTGTCTCGGCGAGTACCGGAAAACGGACCAATCAGTGTCAGTACCGAAAAATGGTAGAATCCGGGAGAGTACCGAGAAACGGTAGAATCCGTGCGAGTTTCGAAAAACTGTCTCGGCGAGTACCGGAAAACGGACCAATCAGTGTCAGTACCGAAAAATGGTAGAATCCGGGCGAGTACCGGGAAAAGGTAGAATCCGTGGGAGTATCGAAAAACTGTCTCGGGGAGTACCGGAAAACGGACCAATCAGTGTCAGTACCGAAAAATGGTAGAATCCGGGCGAGTACCGGGAAAAGGTAGAATCCGTGCGAGTATCGAAAAACTGTCTCGGCGAGTACCGAAAAACGGTCGAATCATTGTCCGTACCGAAAAATGGTAGAATCCGGGAGAGTACCGAGAAAAGGTAGAATCCGTGCGAGTATCGAAAAACTGTCTCGGTGCGTACCGGAAAACGGACCAATCAGTGTCCGTACCGAAAAAGGGTAGAATCCGTGCGAGTATCGAAAAACTGTCTCGGCGAGTACCGGAAAACGGACCAATCAGTGTCAGTATCGAAAAATGGTAGAATCCGGGAGAGTACCGAGAAAAGGTAGAATCCGTGCGAGTATCGAAAAACTGTCTCGGTGAGTACCGGAAAACGGACCAATCAGTGTCCGTACCGAAAAATGGTAGAATCCGGGCGAGTACCGGGAAAGGGTAGAATCCGTGCGAGTATCGAAAAACTGTCTCGGCGAGTACCGGAAAACGGACCAATCAGTGTCAGTACCGAAAAATGGTAGAATCCGGGCGAGTACCGGGAAAAGGTAGAATCCGTGCGAGTATCGAAAAACTGTCTCGGCGAGTACCGAAAAACGGTCGAATCATTGTCCGTACCGAAAAATGGTAGAATCCGGGAGAGTACCGAGAAAAGGTAGAATCCGTGCGAGTATCGAAAAACTGTCTCGGCGAGTACCGGAAAACGGACCAATCAGTGTCAGTACCGAAAAATGGTAGAATCCGGGCGAGTATCGGGAAAAGGTAGAATCCGTGCGAGTATCGAAAAACTGTCTCGGCGAGTACCGAAAAACGGTCGAATCATTGTCCGTACCGAAAAATGGTAGAATCCGGGAGAGTACCGAGAAAAGGTAGAATCCGTGCGAGTATCGAAAAACTGTCTCGGTGAGTACCGGAAAACGGACCAATCAGTGTCCGTAGCGAAAAATGGTAGAATCCGGGCGAGTACCGGGAAAGGGTAGAATCCGTGCGAGTATCGAAAAACTGTCTCGGCGAGTACCGGAAAACGGACCAATCAGTGTCAGTACCGAAAAATGGTAGAATCCGGGAGAGTACCGAGAAAAGGTAGAATCCGTGCGAGTATCGAAAAACTGTCTCGGCGAGTACCGAAAAACGGTCGAATCATTGTCCGTACCGAAAAATGGTAGAATCCGGGAGAGTACCGAGAAAAGGTAGAATCCGTGCGAGTATCGAAAAACGGTTGAATCAGTGTCCGTCCCCAAAAATGGTAGAATCCGGGCGAGTACCGAGAAAAGGTACAATCCGTGGGAGTATCGAAAAACTGTCTCGGCGAGTACCGGAAAACGGACCAATCAGTGTCAGTACCGAAAAATGGTAGAATCCGGGAGAGTACCGAGAAAAGGTAGAATCCGTGCGAGTATCGAAAAACTGTCTCGGCGAGTACCGGAAAACGGACCAATCAGTGTCAGTACCGAAAAATGGTAGAATCCGGGCGAGTATCGGGAAAAGGTAGAATCCGTGCGAGTATCGAAAAACTGTCTCGGCGAGTACCGAAAAACGGTCGAATCATTGTCCGTACCGAAAAATGGTAGAATCCGGGAGAGTACCGAGAAAAGGTAGAATCCGTGCGAGTATCGAAAAACTGTCTCGGTGAGTACCGGAAAACGGACCAATCAGTGTCCGTACCGAAAAATGGTAGAATCCGGGCGAGTACCGGGAAAGGGTAGAATCCGTGCGAGTATCGAAAAACTGTCTCGGCGAGTACCGGAAAACGGACCAATCAGTGTCAGTACCGAAAAATGGTAGAATCCGGGAGAGTACCGAGAAAAGGTAGAATCCGTGCGAGTATCGAAAAACTGTCTCGGCGAGTACCGAAAAACGGTCGAATCATTGTCCGTACCGAAAAATGGTAGAATCCGGGAGAGTACCGAGAAAAGGTAGAATCCGTGCGAGTATCGAAAAACGGTTGAATCAGTGTCCGTCCCCAAAAATGGTAGAATCCGGGCGAGTACCGAGAAAAGGTACAATCCGTGGGAGTATCGAAAAACTGTCTCGGCGAGTACCGGAAAACGGACCAATCAGTGTCAGTACCGAAAAATGGTAGAATCCGGGAGAGTACCGAGAAAAGGTAGAATCCGTGCGAGTATCGAAAAACTGTCTCGGCGAGTACCGGAAAACGGACCAATCAGTGTCAGTACCGAAAAATGGTAGAATCCGGGAGAGTACCGAGAAACGGTAGAATCCGTGCGAGTATCGAAAAACTGTCTCGGCGAGTACCGAAAAACGGACCAATCAGTGTCAGTACCGAAAAATGGTAGAATCCGGGAGAGTACCGAGAAAAGGTAGAATCCGTGCGAGTATCGAAAAACTGTCTCGGCGAGTACCGAAAAACGGTCGAATCATTGTCCGTACCGAAAAATGGTAGAATCCGGGAGAGTACCGAGAAAAGGTAGAATCCGTGCGAGTATCGAAAAACTGTCTCGGCGAGTATCGAAAAACGGTTGAATCAGTGTCCGTCCCCAAAAATGGTAGAATCCGGGCGAGTACCGAGAAAAGGTACAATCCGTGGGAGTATCGAAAAACTGTCTCGGCGAGTACCGGAAAACGGACCAATCAGTGTCAGTACCGAAAAATGGTAGAATCCGGGAGAGTACCGAGAAAAGGTAGAATCCGTGCGAGTATCGAAAAACTGTCTCGGCGAGTACCGGAAAACGGACCAATCAGTGTCAGTACCGAAAAATGGTAGAATCCGGGCGAGTACCGGGAAAAGGTAGAATCCGTGCGAGTATCGAAAAACTGTCTCGGCGAGTATCGAAAAACGGTTGAATCAGTGTCCGTCCCCAAAAATGGTAGAATCCGGGCGAGTACCGAGAAAAGGTACAATCCGTGGGAGTATCGAAAAACTGTCTCGGCGAGTACCGGAAAACGGACCAATCAGTGTCAGTACCGAAAAATGGTAGAATCCGGGAGAGTACCGAGAAAAGGTAGAATCCGTGCGAGTATCGAAAAACTGTCTCGGTGAGTACCGGAAAACGGACCAATCAGTGTCAGGACCGAAAAATGGTAGAATCCGGGCGAGTACCGGGAAAAGGTAGAATCCGGGCGAGTACCGGGAAAAGGTAGAATCCGGGCGAGTACCGGGAAAAGGTAGAATCCGTGCGAGTATCGAAAAACTGTCTCGGTGAGTACCGGAAAACGGACCAATCAGTGTCCGTACCGAAAAATGGTAGAATCCGGGCGAGTACCGGGAAAGGGTAGAATCCGTGCGAGTATCGAAAAACTGTCTCGGCGAGTACCGGAAAACGGACCAATCAGTGTCAGTACCGAAAAATGGTAGAATCCGGGAGAGTACCGAGAAACGGTAGAATCCGTGCGAGTATCGAAAAACTGTCTCGGCGAGTACCGAAAAACGGACCAATCAGTGTCAGTACCGAAAAATGGTAGAATCCGGGCGAGTACCGGGAAAAGGTAGAATCCGTGCGAGTATCGAAAAACTGTCTCGGCGAGTACCGGAAAACGGACCAATCAGTGTCAGTACCGAAAAATGGTAGAATCCGGGCGAGTACCGGGAAAAGGAAGAATCCGTGCGAGTATCGAAAAACTGTCTCGGCGAGTACCGGAAAACGGACCAATCAGTGTCAGTACCGAAAAATGGTAGAATCCGGGCGAGTACCGGGAAAAGGTAGAATCCGTGCGAGTATCGAAAAACTGTCTCGGCGAGTACCGAAAAACGGTCGAATCATTGTCCGTACCGAAAAATGGTAGAATCCGGGAGAGTACCGAGAAAAGGTAGAATCCGTGCGAGTATCGAAAAACTGTCTCGGAGAGTACCGAAAAACGGACCAATCAGTGTCAGTACCGAAAAATGGTAGAATCCGGGCGAGTACCGGGAAAAGGTAGAATCCGTGCGAGTATCGAAAAACTGTCTCGGCGAGTATCGAAAAACGGTTGAATCAGTGTCCGTCCCCAAAAATGGTAGAATCCGGGCGAGTACCGAGAAAAGGTACAATCCGTGGGAGTATCGAAAAACTGTCTCGGCGAGTACCGGAAAACGGACCAATCAGTGTCAGTACCGAAAAATGGTAGAATCCGGGAGAGTACCGAGAAAAGGTAGAATCCGTGCGAGTATCGAAAAACTGTCTCGGTGAGTACCGGAAAACGGACCAATCAGTGTCAGGACCGAAAAATGGTAGAATCCGGGCGAGTACCGGGAAAAGGTAGAATCCGGGCGAGTACCGGGAAAAGGTAGAATCCGGGCGAGTACCGGGAAAAGGTAGAATCCGTGCGAGTATCGAAAAACTGTCTCGGTGAGTACCGGAAAACGGACCAATCAGTGTCCGTACCGAAAAATGGTAGAATCCGGGCGAGTACCGGGAAAGGGTAGAATCCGTGCGAGTATCGAAAAACTGTCTCGGCGAGTACCGGAAAACGGACCAATCAGTGTCAGTACCGAAAAATGGTAGAATCCGGGAGAGTACCGAGAAACGGTAGAATCCGTGCGAGTATCGAAAAACTGTCTCGGCGAGTACCGAAAAACGGACCAATCAGTGTCAGTACCGAAAAATGGTAGAATCCGGGCGAGTACCGGGAAAAGGTAGAATCCGTGCGAGTATCGAAAAACTGTCTCGGCGAGTACCGGAAAACGGACCAATCAGTGTCAGTACCGAAAAATGGTAGAATCCGGGCGAGTACCGGGAAAAGGTAGAATCCGTGCGAGTATCGAAAAACTGTCTCGGCGAGTACCGGAAAACGGACCAATCAGTGTCAGTACCGAAAAATGGTAGAATCCGGGCGAGTACCGGGAAAAGGTAGAATCCGTGCGAGTATCGAAAAACTGTCTCGGCGAGTACCGGAAAACGGACCAATCAGTGTCAGTACCGAAAAATGGTAGAATCCGGGCGAGTACCGGGAAAAGGTAGAATCCGTGCGAGTATCGAAAAACTGTCTCGGCGAGTACCGAAAAACGGTCGAATCATTGTCCGTACCGAAAAATGGTAGAATCCGGGAGAGTACCGAGAAAAGGTAGAATCCGTGCGAGTATCGAAAAACTGTCTCGGAGAGTACCGAAAAACGGACCAATCAGTGTCAGTACCGAAAAATGGTAGAATCCGGGCGAGTACCGGGAAAAGGTAGAATCCGTGCGAGTATCGAAAAACTGTCTCGGCGAGTACCGGAAAACGGACCAATCAGTGTCAGTACCGAAAAATGGTAGAATCCGGGCGAGTATCGGGAAAAGGTAGAATCCGTGCGAGTATCGAAAAACTGTCTCGGCGAGTACCGGAAAACGGACCAATCAGTGTCAGTACCGAAAAATGGTAGAATCCGGGCGAGTACCGGGAAAAGGTAGAATCCGTGCGAGTATCGAAAAACTGTCTCGGCGAGTACCGAAAAACGGTCGAATCATTGTCCGTACCGAAAAATGGTAGAATCCGGGAGAGTACCGAGAAAAGGTAGAATCCGTGCGAGTATCGAAAAACTGTCTCGGCGAGTACCGGAAAACGGACCAATCAGTGTCAGTACCGAAAAATGGTAGAATCCGGGAGAGTACCGAGAAACGGTAGAATCCGTGCGAGTATCGAAAAACTGTCTCGGCGAGTACCGAAAAACGGACCAATCAGTGTCAGTACCGAAAAATGGTAGAATCCGGGCGAGTACCGGGAAAAGGTAGAATCCGTGCGAGTATCGAAAAACTGTCTCGGCGAGTACCGGAAAACGGACCAATCAGTGTCAGTACCGAAAAATGGTAGAATCCGGGCGAGTACCGGGAAAAGGTAGAATCCGTGCGAGTATCGAAAAACTGTCTCGGCGAGTACCGAAAAACGGTCGAATCATTGTCCGTACCGAAAAATGGTAGAATCCGGGAGAGTACCGAGAAAAGGTAGAATCCGTGCGAGTATCGAAAAACTGTCTCGGCGAGTACCGGAAAACGGACCAATCAGTGTCAGTACCGAAAAATGGTAGAATCCGGGAGAGTACCGAGAAACGGTAGAATCCGTGCGAGTATCGAAAAACTGTCTCGGCGAGTACCGAAAAACGGACCAATCAGTGTCAGTACCGAAAAATGGTAGAATCCGGGCGAGTACCGGGAAAAGGTAGAATCCGTGCGAGTATCGAAAAACTGTCTCGGCGAGTACCGGAAAACGGACCAATCAGTGTCAGTACCGAAAAATGGTAGAATCCGGGCGAGTACCGGGAAAAGGTAGAATCCGTGCGAGTATCGAAAAACTGTCTCGGCGAGTACCGGAAAACGGACCAATCAGTGTCAGTACCGAAAAATGGTAGAATCCGGGCGAGTACCGGGAAAAGGTAGAATCCGTGCGAGTATCGAAAAACTGTCTCGGCGAGTACCGAAAAACGGTCGAATCATTGTCCGTACCGAAAAATGGTAGAATCCGGGAGAGTACCGAGAAAAGGTAGAATCCGTGCGAGTATCGAAAAACTGTCTCGGAGAGTACCGAAAAACGGACCAATCAGTGTCAGTACCGAAAAATGGTAGAATCCGGGCGAGTACCGGGAAAAGGTAGAATCCGTGCGAGTATCGAAAAACTGTCTCGGCGAGTACCGGAAAACGGACCAATCAGTGTCAGTACCGAAAAATGGTAGAATCCGGGCGAGTATCGGGAAAAGGTAGAATCCGTGCGAGTATCGAAAAACTGTCTCGGCGAGTACCGGAAAACGGACCAATCAGTGTCAGTACCGA
This sequence comes from Vitis cinerea var. helleri x Vitis riparia, assembly GCA_946000715.1. Lineage (NCBI taxonomy): Eukaryota > Viridiplantae > Streptophyta > Magnoliopsida > Vitales > Vitaceae > Vitis > Vitis cinerea var. helleri x Vitis riparia. The sequence continues at coordinate 19,316,697 of OX254020.1, forward strand.
AAAATGGTAGAATCCGGGCGAGTACCGGGAAAAGGTAGAATCCGTGCGAGTATCGAAAAACTGTCTCGGCGAGTACCGAAAAACGGTCGAATCATTGTCCGTACCGAAAAATGGTAGAATCCGGGAGAGTACCGAGAAAAGGTAGAATCCGTGCGAGTATCGAAAAACTGTCTCGGCGAGTACCGAAAAACGGACCAATCAGTGTCAGTACCGAAAAATGGTAGAATCCGGGAGAGTACCGGGAAAGGGTAGAATCCGTGCGAGTATCGAAAAACTGTCTCGGCGAGTACCGGAAAACGGACCAATCAGTGTCCGTACCGAAAAATGGTAGAATCCGGGCGAGTACCGGGAAAGGGTAGAATCCGTGCGAGTATCGAAAAACTGTCTCGGCGAGTATCGAAAAACGGTTGAATCAGTGTCCGTCCCCAAAAATGGTAGAATCCGGGCGAGTACCGAGAAAAGGTACAATCCGTGGGAGTATCGAAAAACTGTCTCGGCGAGTACCGGAAAACGGACCAATCAGTGTCCGTACCGAAAAATGGTAGAATCCGGGCGAGTATCGGGAAAAGGTAGAATCCATGCGAGTATCGAAAAACTGTCTCGGTGAGTACCGGAAAACGGACCAATCAGTGTCAGGACCGAAAAATGGTAGAATCCGGGCGAGTACCGGGAAAAGGTAGAATCCGTGCGAGTCTCAAAAAACTGTCTCGGCGAGTACCGGACAATGGACCAATCAGTGTCCGTACCGAAAAATGGTAGAATCCGGGCGAGTACCGGGAAAAGGTAGAATCCGTGCGAGTATCGAAAAACTGTCTCGGCGAGTACCGGAAAACGGACCAATCAGTGTCAGTACCGAAAAATGGTAGAATCCGGGCGAGTACCGGGAAAAGGTAGAATCCGTGCGAGTATCGAAAAACTGTCTCGGCGAGTACCGGAAAACGGACCAATCAGTGTCAGTACCGAAAAATGGTAGAATCCGGGCGAGTACCGGGAAAAGGTAGAATCCGTGCGAGTATCGAAAAACTGTCTCGGCGAGTACCGGAAAACGGACCAATCAGTGTCAGTACCGAAAAATGGTAGAATCCGGGCGAGTACCGGGAAAAGGTAGAATCCGTGCGAGTATCGAAAAACTGTCTCGGCGAGTACCGAAAAACGGTCGAATCATTGTCCGTACCGAAAAATGGTAGAATCCGGGAGAGTACCGAGAAAAGGTAGAATCCGTGCGAGTATCGAAAAACTGTCTCGGCGAGTATCGAAAAACGGTTGAATCAGTGTCCGTCCCCAAAAATGGTAGAATCCGGGCGAGTACCGAGAAAAGGTATAATCCGTGGGAGTATCGAAAAACTGTCTCGGCGAGTACCGGAAAACGGACCAATCAGTGTCAGTACCGAAAAATGGTAGAATCCGGGAGAGTACCGAGAAAAGGTAGAATCCGTGCGAGTATCGAAAAACTGTCTCGGCGAGTACCTAAAAAAGGTCGAATCAGTTTCCGTACCGAAAATGGTAGAATCCGGGCGAGTACCGGGAAAAGGTAGAATCCGTGCGAGTATCGAAAAACTGTCTCGACGAGTACCGGAAAACGGACCAATCAGTGTCAGTACCGAAAAATGGTAGAATCCGGGCGAGTACCGAGAAAAGGTAGAATCCGTGCGAGTATCAAAAAAATGTCTAGGAGAGTACTGGAAAACGGACCAATCAGTGTCAGTACCGAAAAATGGTAGAATCCGGGAGAGTACCGAGAAAAGGTAGAATCCGTGCGAGTATCGAAAAACTGTCTCGGTGAGTACCGGAAAACGGACCAATCAGTGTCAGGACCGAAAAATGGTAGAATCCGGGCGAGTACCGGGAAAAGGTAGAATCCGGGCGAGTACCGGGAAAAGGTAGAATCCGGGCGAGTACCGGGAAAAGGTAGAATCCGTGCGAGTATCGAAAAACTGTCTCGGCGAGTACCGGAAAACGGACCAATCAGTGTCAGTACCGAAAAATGGTAGAATCCGGGCGAGTATCGGGAAAAGGTAGAATCCGTGCGAGTATCGAAAAACTGTCTCGGCGAGTACCGGAAAACGGACCAATCAGTGTCAGTACCGAAAAATGGTAGAATCCGGGCGAGTACCGGGAAAAGGTAGAATCCGTGCGAGTATCGAAAAACTGTCTCGGCGAGTACCGGAAAACGGACCAATCAGTGTCAGTACCGAAAAATGGTAGAATCCGGGCGAGTATCGGGAAAAGGTAGAATCCGTGCGAGTATCGAAAAACTGTCTCGGCGAGTACCGGAAAACGGACCAATCAGTGTCAGTACCGAAAAATGGTAGAATCCGGGCGAGTACCGGGAAAAGGTAGAATCCGTGCGAGTATCGAAAAACTGTCTCGGCGAGTACCGGAAAACGGACCAATCAGTGTCAGTACCGAAAAATGGTAGAATCCGGGCGAGTACCGGGAAAAGGTAGAATCCGTGCGAGTATCGAAAAACTGTCTCGGCGAGTACCGGAAAACGGACCAATCAGTGTCAGTACCGAAAAATGGTAGAATCCGGGCGAGTACCGGGAAAAGGTAGAATCCGTGCGAGTATCGAAAAACTGTCTCGGCGAGTACCGAAAAACGGTCGAATCATTGTCCGTACCGAAAAATGGTAGAATCCGGGAGAGTACCGAGAAAAGGTAGAATCCGTGCGAGTATCGAAAAACTGTGTCGGTGAGTACCGGAAAACGGACCAATCAGTGTCCGTACCGAAAAATGGTAGAATCCGGGCGAGTACCGGGAAAGGGTAGAATCCGTGCGAGTATCGAAAAACTGTCTCGGCGAGTACCGGAAAACGGACCAATCAGTGTCAGTACCGAAAAATGGTAGAATCCGGGAGAGTACCGAGAAAAGGTAGAATCCGTGCGAGTATCGAAAAACTGTCTCGGCGAGTACCGGAAAACGGACCAATCAGTGTCAGTACCGAAAAATGGTAGAATCCGGGCGAGTACCGGGAAAAGGTAGAATCCGTGCGAGTATCGAAAAACTGTCTCGGCGAGTATCGAAAAACGGTTGAATCAGTGTCCGTCCCCAAAAATGGTAGAATCCGGGCGAGTACCGAGAAAAGGTACAATCCGTGGGAGTATCGAAAAACTGTCTCGGCGAGTACCGGAAAACGGACCAATCAGTGTCCGTACCGAAAAATGGTAGAATCCGGGAGAGTACCGAGAAACGGTAGAATCCGTGCGAGTATCGAAAAACTGTCTCGGCGAGTACCGAAAAACGGACCAATCAGTGTCAGTACCGAAAAATGGTAGAATCCGGGCGAGTACCGGGAAAAGGTAGAATCCGGGCGAGTACCGGGAAAAGGTAGAATCCGGGCGAGTACCGGGAAAAGGTAGAATCCGTGCGAGTATCGAAACACTGTCTCGGTGAGTACCGGAAAACGGACCAATCAGTGTCCGTACCGAAAAATGGTAGAATCCGGGCGAGTACCGGGAAAGGGTAGAATCCGTGCGAGTATCGAAAAACTGTCTCGGCGAGTACCGGAAAACGGACCAATCAGTGTCAGTACCGAAAAATGGTAGAATCCGGGAGAGTACCGAGAAACGGTAGAATCCGTGCGAGTATCGAAAAACTGTCTCGGCGAGTACCGAAAAACGGACCAATCAGTGTCAGTACCGAAAAATGGTAGAATCCGGGCGAGTACCGGGAAAAGGTAGAATCCGTGCGAGTATCGAAAAACTGTCTCGGCGAGTACCGGAAAACGGACCAATCAGTGTCAGTACCGAAAAATGGTAG